>VWZV01003697.1:0-120829 GCA_013397155.1 Irena cyanogastra
TTTGATGTACACACAAAGTGTTCCCATTTTCATATGGAATCCAGATTATCCTCACTTTCTTGGGTAGCATTATTGAAAATAAACATAAGAATCAACTCTCATGTTAGATCTTACTGGGACTCCTCTAATTAAAGCCTTATAAATTCTTTGTTACTGCATGGATACAATTCCCATCTTGTTCCCCTCATAATGCTCTTCATGCACAGAAAAGCAATCCTATTCTCCAATATGTATGTTCTCCTGCCATATTCACCAAAAATGAATGAAATAAAACCCACGGGTTGAAGGGAAGAATGGAGAAATATTTCAAAGAAAGATCTCTGAGTTACTAAGCAAGAAACAACGTCAGAACTCCCTGAGCAGGAAATAATCAGCACCTTGGACAGTGCCCAGGGAATGTTTTATGTACATAATTTGTTATTACTCTTCCTTGAGTGCCTGTTCATGGGTACTGCTGGAGACAGTGAAGGAGTGAAATATTATTTTGTGCTGGCCAGGCTGGGTGTCCTAACATTCCCAAAATCAGCTGTGTCAGATTTATCAGGGTGCTGCATCCATTTAACTCCTCTCTGTTTAACATCACGGCTGGGAAGAGCAGCACTAAAGGATTATGTAGAGTTCCAGAAGAGTCTCCATTTTATTTTGGAAAGAAACAGAAGTTTGTTGGGGAGGGAAGATAACCATGAGCAGTCACTGAAGAATCAGCTATACATTATATATTCTGCATCGTGCCTCTGGTTCCTTTTCTGGCAGCAGAAATGATTAAGATTTTACTTACTCCTGTAGTGCTATAAGGGATTAAGAGAGAAAAGAGGGGAGATGAAGTATTTAAGGGCTCCAGAAGACACAGAGAAAGCTTTCAGGTATCAAAAAAAGCTTTTTTACAGCTCAAGTCTATTAAACAAGAGGCAAAAGAAGAAGAAAAGGGATATCTGTTAAGATATTTTTAACAGATCTTGGATACTACAGTGACTGATGTGTTTGGCATGCTTAACATAGACGTGAAAAACCAGTGTAGACAAAATACGAGATAGGAAATTCCAGGGAGTTAGTGTGAATCCATGGAATGGACAGAGGTTTTTGAGTTTTCTTTATGTCTTTGTAGTGGTTTGAAAAGCAGAATAATTTTGGTAGTCGATGCACAGCCTTCTCTGTCCAGCACAACCAACATCTCCAAGACAATGGTATTTAGCAATGAATTTTGAGACTGCCATGGAGTTTTTCAAACATTTTTGCACATCATATTTAAGAGGTCTGAACAAAAGCCTACACCTCACATGCACCAAGCAGGTGGAGACTCTTTTCCCTCAGATACTGAACTTTCCTCTTCACAAGGAAAACAGCAACACTGAAAAACCAAGCAAACAATCCAACTAAAAAATCGAAGGCATAATATTTCTTTTTCTTCACCTGCAGCTGGCAGCAGCTGGAAGAATCAAAATAAACTCAAAGTACACCTTGCCAAGTGTTTCTTTAGATGTTTTTTGCCTTCATTGCACTGGGTTCCTAGTTTGGAATTCCTTCTTTGGAGGTGGCAGATTCCTGCAGCACCACACTCTGGACCACCACTCGAAGTGACACCTCAAAGCACACAATTCCTCTCTATATTTCCCCCTCAATAAAGCTGTAGTGCAGCTGCATCTGGAAATAAAGAACTCCCTCCTCCTCTGCAGCAGGTGGAGCCCAGAGCACACCCGTGTCTGCAGCAGCAGTGATGAAGTTGGAAAGATTCCTCCACAGTAGGAGGGATCACACACATTTGGGAGACCACTTTGCCTGTTATCCCCAATACTGAGGATGAAGGAGAAGTGAATCCTTATGAGAAGGAGGGGAACACTCACTGAAACATGTCAGGCTGTGATTTAGACCAGCTTCATCTTTGTTCTTTGGTGAGGAATTGTAAATATTTTAAGGGGAAACCGCAATGCTACTTAAAAAGCACTTACCTAATTAAACCTCAAGTGCAGGAATCTTTATTCTGCAGAGCTGCACTCTGTGATGCTCAGCACCTCAGGCTATACCTCAGCCATATGGCACTTTAATAGGCACTAGCAGAGGGAGCCCTTTTTATATTTTAACAGATGAGTGCAAGCTATTGGGGTTGGAGCAGAGGGCAGAATGAAAAGAAATGTAAGGAAAGAGAACAAAGAAAAAGATGAAGTTCAAATGATGAATTCTTATTGAACTCTTCCACTTCTGCTCGAAACAGCTTGAGGTCTTGTTTCTTTCCTAGAAGGAGCTTCTTTTGTTTCCAGCCCCTTGGACTCAGACTCGCTGATCACAAACCATTTCACAGCAGATTTACCGTGTGAGGCATTGTCCTTGCAGCAGAAATATCACTGCTGATTTCAAAGTCTGCTGGCCCAATACTTGCATGAGTTTAGGAGTAGGATTGAAGCTTTTATAGTGTTTCTTCTGCTCTACCTGTGCCCCTGTATATTACAGTCCCAACAAGTTTGGGCTGTATCAGAAAATTACTAGAAGACCTCAGAAGGGCAAGTCAGTGCAGAGCATGTTGCTGAGGAAACAGGGTACAGAGAATCGAAGAAAAGAGTCAGAAATGAAAGGCCTATTTAAAAAGAAATAATTTATTGCAACATTTAGCTTTCAGATAGGTCCTGATCTTATGGCCAAGAAGACCATTGGAATCCTGGGGTGCATCAGGAAGAGAATTGCCAGCAGATTGAGGGAGGTGATCCTGCCCCTCTACTCAGCCCTGGTGAGGCACATCTGGAGTGCTGTGTCCAGCTCTGGGCTCCTCAGGACAAGGGAGGCCTGGAGCTCCTGGAGCAGGTCCAGGGAAGGATTATGAAGATGATTAAGGGATTGGAGCATCTCTCTGATAAGGAAAGGCTGAGGGAGCTGGGGCTGTTCAGCCTTGAGAAGAGACAACTGAGATGGGATCTCATCCCTGTCTGTGTCTGCAGGGAGGGCTCAAAGGATGGATCAGGCTTTGCTCCTGGTGCCCAGCAATGGCACAAGAGGATCAGGCAGGAATTGATCCCAGGAAATTCCACCTGAACATGAGGCAGAACTTCTTCCCTGTGCAGTGACCAAGCCCTGAACAGAGACCAGAGAGGGTGGGAGTCTCCCTCCCTGGAGATATTCCAGAACTCTCTGGACACAATCCTGTGCCCCTGCCCTGATGGAGTAGAGAGGTGGAACCAGATGACCCCACTGTGGTCCCTTCCACCCCGACTCATTCTGTGATTCCTTGTGATCTGGTGAGACTGTGGTTTTAACTGCAGCAATTGCATCCAACAAATAAAACTATCAGCCAAAGGGACCACAGGGCTAAAGGATTATTATTCCATTTACACTGAGGTTGCTACATGGTTTAATGTTTCCCAAATCTATTTGGATGGCTGCTATTTCATACCTTTGTTGCCTCATCTAAAACATTGTCTGATGCCTGGCGTACCTTCCTATCATTCCTTGACTGTTCTTCCATAAATACCATGCCTTTCATCACATGCATTTGTTTCCCACTTCACAAGGTAACTTTAATTTGTCCCAAAAGGCCTGTGGCAAGTTTTTACCCTCTGGGGACTGACAGGGACCCCATTCTAGGGAGCTCTGATGCAGAATGGCTGCATCACTCAACGTGGCACTGCAGATAATTCTGTCTGCTGATATTCCAGCAGCTCAGTTACCCTTCTGCAAGGGTACACAGCATGCAAAGTATTGAATGTGGGCACTTGATAAAACACTCTGTGTGTTACCTTGTTCTACAAAAACTGTGAATCCATGAAATGTATTAACTATTTATTTAATCAGGGATTTTCCTCTCTTTGTTCTATCTTCCAGTGTCCATCGGTGTACCATAAAAAACAATGTTCTGTGAATGTGTTCTCAGAGCATTAATTCCTTTATTGAAAAAATCTCTTGTTATTTTAACCCTTCATCTGAATTCCTTATGAAGAAAATCATAATTAATGTAGACTTTTTATTTTCATTATTATTCATTACTCTCTGCAATAGTTCAATATTTTAAAAAGGCAGAACTGGATGTTTTCAACAAAGCACAGATTTCTTATCGGATTCTACTGAATTTTAACTGCAAGAAATAATAAATGGAAATGTGTTAAAATGTTTATGTGTATTTCAAATTGTATTTCCCAAACTATCTGTAGATCTATGTGAGATTTGAATGCCTGTGTGAGAAAATTAGATCTACTTGTGGCTGCCACACTGGAAGATTTTTGATGGGCCTAGCAGGTCACGCCAGCCATGACATCAAATTTTATTCTTAGAACATTATCAATTCTTATATTAAATTTTCCCCTTTTTTAACACACTTGAGACTTTTGACTGGAAACACCTGGTTTATACATTTCGGCTTTTTTTTTTTTTTTTAAATTTCTTCTTATGTGGCCAGGCCTGATTTGGTCAGGTTTTACCCAATAATTGAGAAGTAATTGCCACGCATCAGCTGTACACAGGGGTAGGATATTCTAAGTCCAGCACAGGGTTCATGCAGTCAATAACAAAGTTTCAGCAATGCACCTGCTTTTTTTGCCTTTTTTTTTTTTTTTTTTTTGGGGCAGGGGGGGAGAGGGATTTTTTTTTAAACTTTTCTAGCTAATCCAAAATTGTGCAAATGGAAGGGAAGAAGCTCTTACAACTTGAATGTGAGAAAACAGCCGATGAACCCTCTGTTAGGAAACTCTAAAGTGTTGCACCATCTTTGGGAAGTTGGTTGTAAAAGTGCTGCAAACACATTGGGTCTGGTTCTCACATTAGAAACATTTTATGCTTAATGTAATTCAGTTTATGGCCCCAATGCACTGCAAGAGTGGTGTAAATTGGCGTTAAAGTTAATGAGAATTAGGCCTAGGGAGTCTAATATTTGCTTTCTACAGTGTTTGAAATTACTTCTGTTGTTTTACAGCAATGTTTAAAAGTCAGCACAGAGACATTACCAATAAAAAAACTTGGGTTCCATCCATCCATCCATCCATCCATCCATCCATCCATCCATCCATCCATCCAAGAGAAATGCACTGCAACATTTGACACAGAGCCTAAGCCTTGATTTAATTACAAGTAGGATTAATTTGGTGTTTAAACTTATATGTGGATACAGTACTTTCCTTCAAATGTCTTTCAATCATTTAAAACCATCAGCACTTTATTCAAAGGGAAAAGTTTTCATGAGCCTCATTTCGCGATTTTTCTGTGAGTAAAAAAGGATGCAAGGATAACAATGATAAAACACAAATAGTGTATCATTAATAAGTTTCAAAATGCTGACAGAAAATATTTGCCCTTGCATGAAAGAAATGCTTTGGGAAAACAGAAACAGAGATTTCCTTTACCTTCAAATGTAATAACCTTTTTAATGACTTGGGAGCCATCTGATTGTTTGTTATGAAACTCACTGTTTCTGCTTATGTAGGGATTTTGTTTATTATTATGGTGGTATTTGTCTTTCTCTATTCAAAATTGGTTGGTGCCCAAAGGAAAGCATTAAAAAAGAATTCACAAATTTCTGATATTTCATCATTTCAGTTATATTTTAGGAAATATTCAGATCTCTGAGGTACTCTGAGAGCTGTGTTTTACTGTGGTGTTATATTTCTATGAGGCTGGAGAGAAATATCATGGAAATCCAAGAATACAAATGCCTCAAGACTGTTCTTTTTAGAAGAAAAAATCTGTATGACGACAAAAAAAAGCAATTGAAATCCATGCAGATGCTCTTTGCATTTTCTCACTAAAAATGATCATTTTATATATATATTCTTTACATAAACTTAAGTTCTGTTATTTGATGAAATTTCATAGATAGTCATGGTTTGTGTCTCTATAGAAATCCTGTTGAAGAAACATTTTTTACATAGATTATTAATTTGGGATAACTGGAAATGTGAGAAAATATGTCTCATGGGAATCTCTGCAAACCTCACAGACAAAATTATACGCTCCATGCTTGAGATTTCTTCCGGGTAACCAAAAAAGGACACTTAGGAATTCCAAATCCAGTAAAAAAAAGATCAAATTTAAAATATCACCTCCAAAATACTTTGAGGTATAGTCCAGAAAACCATACAAAAGCTTTAATGTAATCCTTTAACATAAAACAGGAGTACGTGTTTTGGAAACTCGAGGAATTCTGACTCACTACTCACAGAGTTTGAAACCAAAACACACATAAATATAATTTGTTGCTCGGGCTATTTTTTTTTTTTTTTGGGTAGTCATTACAGAGGATGTCTTAATAAAGGACTTGAAGACAAATGGGATATAGATTTCCTTCTCTTTCCCTATCCAGGGATAGAGAAGGCAGAAATGCCAAGGTGCACTTACTGCCTTGAAAAACAAAGGCTGACAATTAACATTTGTGTTTAGAAGTTGGTGTAATTTTCTCTCCTCCAGTATGCACTAATTAGCTCTGGAAATGCAAAACTTGTTTGTATAATTTTGTGGATTCTCATTTTCAAACTTTGCAATCAGGAGGACAGACATTCCTATTAATGTCAATCTTTTTGCTTAATGCTTTTCTCTCTGGATTCTCATTTGTTTGTTTGCTTGTTTTGTTTTAAAGGATTGCCAGTGGAAGATGTACACTTTGTAGAATCTGTTTCTAAAGTGAATAGAAGGATTTCCAAACTCTATCAAATCACACTTCTTATGGTAAAGGAAGACAGAAAAAAGAACAGTTTGCTGAAGCAAATTATCCCTTGAAAAATTCAGAACCACATGGACTACCCTCAATATCAGCAGAACATCACATTTCAACACAACCATAAAAAATTCTAGAAAAAAAACCCTAAATATTCCATCACCAGCACATCCATCTCTTTCTGCCATATGCCATTTCCCTTCTCCTATTTGCATTTAAAAGTCTTCTACTGCACTGCCTTCATGTCATATTTGGGGATGAGACGTCAGAAGAGACAGCTTGAAAGGAAAACATCTGTCAGGGGCCCTGGTGCCACATGCTAGGAGTGCCTTTGTGGAGGTGATAGTTCATTTGGAGGTGAGAGTCCTGGTTCTGCTGCTTTCTCTTGCTTTCTAGCCCTGCTTACATTGTGCCATGAAGCCTTAAACCCTTGCATTTTTTAGCCCATGGACTCTAAATATGAACAATGTTCACAGAATAAGAGAATCAGAACGGTTTGGGTTGGAAGGGACCTTAAAGACCATCCCATTCCATGCCCTACCGTGAGCAGGGACACCTTCCACTATCCCAGGTTACTCCAAGTTCTGTCCAACCTGACCTTGGACACTTCCAGGGATGGGGCAGCCACAGCTTCTCTGGGTAACCTGTGCCAGAGCCTCCCCACCCTCTGCATAAACAACTTTTTCCACTGTCTAATCCAAACCTATTGTCTCTCAGTTTGAAACTACATTTTCTACAAATTAAATAAGCCATGTCTGAACATTAAAAAAACTCACTGGGAGTTTGGGCTCTTGCCTTATCTCTGAGGAACAGAACTCCCTGTCTTGCTACTCTTGTTTTTGGGATGGACAACAAAATGCAGAAGGACCTCATGGAACCCAGAGTGACAAACTGGAAAGCCCAGGTCTCACTGAAGTGTTATACAATAGGGAGAACTTAGAATGATCAAAAGGCTTCAGTAATGTTCTGCCAAGAGGTACTGACCCCAAAACCAATTTAGGATCATGGACTATCTCAGGTTGGAAGGGACCCATGCTAAAACTAAACCATCTGACTAAAAGCTTTGTCCACACCTTCCCTGAAGTCTGACAGACTTGGTGCCAGGACCACTGCCCTGCTGAGTCCAGCAGCTGACCTCCCTCTCAGTGAAGAACCTGAAAATGTCTTTTATCCTAATGGAAAACCTTTCAGTCCTGCTGGATGAAAATGTGCTGTGACTCACTGAGTTTCCTTAATGGCTATAAATAAATGCAAACTGTGGGGTGCTTTCCTCTTCTTTTCATAAAATATTTGGAAGATGGAGAGAACAGACCATTTAATTTTGTGTTTTAACAGTGGCTTGTTACATATGAAGTCATTAGCAACAATTAAGTGATAATGCTGAACATTTTAATAATGGAATTAGAAACCTGAGAAAGTACAGGAAATGTATAATCTACATAATTTGGGTCCCAATTCACCCAGTTTGCTGCTGCTGCTGCTCAGTGTAGCTTCATCACAGCAGACTGTGTGCTCTCTGTGTCTTCTACCCTGGCACAGTGAACAAGACCTCTGAATTCAACTCCCTTTGTGGAAATAAATAAAAAATTCTTGGATTTTAATATTAAATCCAGTTGGTAATGGGCTGAAAATGGTTTGAGTTCAGAGAAGAAAGTCACAAAAAGAAAAAAATCAAGAAAAAGGAGAGAAAAAACCCACTATTTACAGCTTGAAATTAAATTTTTTGGGGTAACTCATTCAAATTCCCTTTTGACTATTGAGCCAGTAATCCTGTAAAGATGGAGAAAATGTGTCACAAAATTATTATCCTTTTCATCCCTATTCTGGTAGCTGCAGGTACTGTGATCAGCCTTGGTGGAGCACAGGACAGGGATTTCTGGGTTGTTTTTAGATCTTTTAGAAGATACACACAAGTTCAGCTTTCGATTTCAGCTCTGGAAAAAAAAGGAGTTTGTTTCCTGTGTCCACAGCACCACTCAGTCCTTCTGGCACCAAACACCAACCAGCTGCAAAGTTCATTAAAAAACAATATTCTGTCATGAATGGTTACATCAACACCCAAGCTGAAGCCAGTCAGCAATGGGACTGTTTCCTTTTTTCCTTTATTTTTTTTTCTTTTTTAGGAACAACAACAACAAAAAGACAGAAATTTAGTCAGATGAATATTTCATCACCCAGTTTACTTCTCCACTCTGAACACAAATTGATGCTTCAGCAGGACTACAAGGCAGGCAGCCACCTACAGAACTTCCCCAGGCAGAATTATATGTACTTTTTGAAGTTAAACAGAAATAAGACAGTGACAATTTTTTCCGTTTTGTTCCCCTAATTGCCAGACAAAGTGCAATTTTCTGTTCTGTTCTATCAACCAGATGCCCTTGTCATCCACCACCGTGCTGCAGTAATGGAACTTGACGTCCTCTCTGTTGTTTCTCACTGCATTTGTGTGACTCACTGCTCAAAATAAAAATGCACTAAGAATACCAAAGCTTGTTGTCACAGAAAAGTTATGAAATTCCTTTCATCTAATTGCTTTCAGCTGTTTGGTTTTTTTTTTTGAGGGCTGGGGCTTTTGAAGTTTTCTTGATATGCTGTGAGCACTCAGCCATGGGGTTCTGTACCAGTCAACATACCAGTTTTCAGCAGAAATCCTGCTAAAGGTAAAGTTCCCCAAGGTACTTTGGCACCTAAAGCACCAAGTGCAGACCTGAGGAAACTTCCCAAAAATATGAAAGATTCAGGATTGCTTTTGAATACTTTGCTCAGTTAAAAAGCCGTCCAGAAAATGACAAATGGCCACAAATTACCTCAGAGCACTACAAATCAGCTGAAGTTGTGGTGCTCAACATTCAAAGCATTGGAGCACCACAAAAAGGTTAAAAGAAAGGAAGGAATTGTTCCATTGGTTCTTGAAGCCAGGACACACAGGTGAGTGTCAGTAGAAGAAATTCCTTTCATTTGTTAAGAATTAAGAAAGCAAATCAGCCATTCCATGAGTGCTTTACAGCTCCACATCAGTAAAAGCCTCAGACCAACTTTTATTTGTGGGGCCAGTCCAAGACTGAGAGAGAAGTTTCATTTGGAAAGATAATGACATATTAAAAAATGGAATTGAATGGAATAGAATAGAATAGAATAGAATAGAATAGAATAGAATAGAATAGAATAGAATAGAATAGAATAGTTCAATAGGAATGAGCCTACAATGACCATCCAGCCCAAGGGATTTATTTTAAAGTTCAGATCACTTTTCTTTACAAAAAAAGGTAGATGCATAAAAGTCAGAGCAAGGTCAACAGTTACTGAAACAAAACTGAGGGACTGACTCATGGGAAGAAACATTAAAATTTAATGTAGTTAATTTTCCTTAGTGATTTTGGAATATGGTGAGAATTTGCAACAACGGCAACTATAAAATTAGAGGTGGTAGGTCAAACATTTAGAGTCCAAACCAGAATGAAGTGAAGAGATGGTGAGGATGGAATGACTGGTAAGAGGAAAATATTCTCCCAAACAAGAGGAAAAGATTGGGAGGTGTATTATGCAAATACAATGACATGGTAATGTAGTTAAAAGCATGTAAAATAATCACATTTTACCAAAGTCGATTTATAACTCAGACTTGCTCCAAAACTACATAGAATTATGGAGTAGGAATAAATTGAAAAGCTGTATTCCAAATGACTGACAGACCCCCCACACAAACTCACATCTGGACTGTGAAACCCACTGCCCTGTGATGCATTTCAGGTTTTAGTAGAGCAGTTCCTAGAGGTGTGGATAATAATGCTATCAAACTTCATCCCAAATTATTTCAAAAAATTGAGAGGACAGCACACTTTCACTGTTAATAGTTTTAAACCCCTACTTTGGGGATTAGAAATTAGCATGAAAGTATAGTTTGGTCAAGATGAGAGAGGAAGTATTTTCATCTTGTATTTAAAGAAATCTGCATTTTATTCCAAATATCTGCACCGGAGCTCAGGGATGCTCCTCTCCTGTGATTCCAGCCTAACTCAAGCCAAGGAGATTTTGGGCTGAAGACTAAGAATAGAAGTAAATCAATAACGTTCTAGGAAGAGGGGAGAGGTGAAAGTCCTGAAGTGAGATACATTTATAACAAAACCAGACAAATTACTTGACCACAGCACCTCAGACAGACAGGAGCCTCTCTCCGCAGCATCTCAACTGCACTGTGGCAGCAGGATGGCCTTAAAGATCATTTTGCACCTCCAAGTCTTGTGAAGTTTGTATATATTCTTATTTTAAAATATTTTTTTTTACATTCACCCTTATACCTGGCTCTCACAAGATTTGACGGAGAGCAATTCAGAAATTACATAAAATCATTCTCAACCCAGAATGGGAGTCACAGCACAAGGAAAAGTTACAAATTCAACTATTTTAACAGTCGAAGGAGTGCGAAAAGGAAAAATTCTTAAACCTAGAAAAAATAATTTCTGTTTCAACAGAGGCCAGAAGGACTCTGCCACACTGCTGCTGCTCCCATAACCAACGTCTCATTCCAGGTACAGTGAGTTGTTAATAATCTTTGCTTGAGTTAGGGAATTACATACTCAGGCTTTCATCGCAGGGGAATTTTGTCATGTTTTGGGTATCAGATGGTGAATTAAAACAGAGTTTAAGACTCCTTACAGGCATTTTGAGCCACAAGAAGTTCAAATGGCTCACCGAGAGCTGTATGATGAGCGGATGACAGAATTCACTTTTCATCAGGAAGTGGATAATATAAAGCTCAAAATTCTACTGCAACAGCTGTCGAAGACAGTGACCCATGTGCTTTAGTACCATTTGTTTTGCATGTATTTATCCTATAATTAGACAGCACAGTGTTCCCACCTTTTTATGCTGAAGTTGCCTACATTTATTTCAAGCTTTAATTTCCGCTCCCCAAGGATTTATCTCCATTGTCACATGGTTTATCGTGGATGTTCCATCACTGGTTATCTCTGAACAGCAGTAGGAAAGAATTGGCTGTGTCAAAATTCTGTTGTTTTTTTTCTCGCTACTTCTTTTTCTCTCTGTTTTGCTGACTTTTTTATTTTATTTTATTATTCTCTTCTTCTCCCAAGTTTGCAATGTGCAAGTGTATCCATTGCTGGAAATAACCTTAGCTTTAATAGCCTCATTGATGAGGCCATAAGGGGGCACATAACCATTTAAATGAGCTTACCCAGAATGACTGGCTGCCAGAAATGCTTGAAACATCCTGTGCATCTCTGCCTCCCTTTCAATGAGGGTCATTTTTTGCTTGCTGATTACCACAGATCGCCTCATACAGCGATGCAAACTCAGTAAACTGATTAAACTTTGCTCTTTTTTATCCACAGTCCTAAAATATTCTTCAGATGCCTTGCTGAGAAATTCTAACGTAGCCATTTTTCAAACAGGGGGCTGATGCTGGCAGTGGCACCCAGAGTATTGCTCTTGTCATTCATCTGAAAAATAGATGCAGGGCTGCATTTGCCTATGTTTACTATAAGCATAAGGATGCCCACTTCTAAATTCTTCAGAGATTTAAAATTCTTTAGAAATGTCACCTGCATGATCCATCCAGTTGCTCCTTCTTCATCCCACAAGCTCTCAGGAAGTGCAGGCAAAGGCAATGCCTCTTCCATGCTTCCCTTGACTTTCACTCACAGGGAAACAACCATCCAAAGAGCTGGGCATCTGCAAAGCTTCTGGGGATGCACATCTGCTGCTAAGGCCTGTTGTGACCCTACAGGCTGTCCTCTGGCTCAGCTCTTGGAATAAAACAGGCTGTAAGTGTGAATAATTCAGCACCCAAATGCCACCAATCATTTTTGACAAAAACATCTTGATATGCAATGGTTAAGTGAGACATGGATGCTCCCAAAGAAGATATTAACTTTACGTTTTTGGTTTGAGTGGTGTGCAGTAAATCAGACCTGTGACCACATGTTAAAGATGAGAGGGGGAAGTGATTGTTCACTGGCCACTCACCATTCTGTGCCTAATGTCATGTTCCTTAGATGTGTGAAGTTTATATCATATATATATATATACCAATATATATACTAATATATAAAAAAATATAAATATATATACCATATATACGTCCAGAATATATACCAAAGAGAGCTGAAATAAATTATATAAGCAATATTAATTTTTATCCTTGCTAAAAATAAAATGGTTTAATTTTTAAATATTACACTCCTTTTAAAGTTCTATATCTTTCCATAAATAGTTTATACTCATTTCACATAAAACACGCTCCTGCTTTGTTGCGGAATCATGTGATTATTTTTTCTTAGCAGGTTAAATTTAAGTTGAATATATGAGCAAAAGTGGTAATCCCCAAGTGTCAAGTATTGTTTCATTTTAAAATACCACCAGACGACACTGAAAGTCAAGCACTGAATGCAAGACTCTTCATTCAGACATGACAGTTCTCTTTGTCTCTTTTTTAGGTGCTTTGCCACACCACACCACACATTTTTTGGGGACAGCCTGTTTGAATCCAAATGCCAAAGAATTCCTCTCCTGTTAGGTTCCAATTAGGATTAGCTCTAACTACACAGCTGGCTGCTCCCCTTTTGCGAGGCTGATCTTGCTTTGCAGCCTGACTGCTGAAGGCTCACTGCCCCTCCCTGGGTGCCAGATTAAACTCGATGGGATGTGCCTCTAGGGGCTTCTTCACTCCCTGTTGGAGGAGCCAGGTGCCAGTGGAGGTTAGAGATTCCAGTATATTTGTTTTGTCAAGGCTGCATTAAAGATAAACCAATCCCTCTCCTTGTGTGGAGAGGCTGAGGTGCCTTTCACGCTCATGGCAACTTCCTTGTGGTGTTTGCAGGAGGCTCCCTGTGATTTCACCATTCACACTGCATTGAATTTAACTGCTTAACGCAGGACTCATTATTGGCCTGCTGCTTCCTGTCAGTGCTCTGAACTCTTCTCCCTGAGCAGGGCCAGCAGAAGCACTGTGCAGCAGCTGCTCACAGTGTCATTGATTGAGAATCACAGCAAAGGGGCTTCGCTGCTCTTTTCACAGATTATCGTGGTCCAGGTGTGACTTAAGATTTGTGTCTTTAGGTTGGTTAAGACTGATGCTGCCCAGCTGTGGTCTGCAGCATTCTCACTGATCTCTTCTCTCTGGTGATCAGTGACAGGACCTGAGGGAATGTTCTGAAGTTGTGTGAGGGGGGATTTAGGTTGGATATTAGGGAAATATCACTCAGAGGGTTGTCAGGCACTGCAGCAGGCTCCTCAGGGCATGGCAGCAGCCTGATGGAGCTCAAGGAGCGGAAAGTGTTTGAGGCCAGGCTGGATGAGGCTCTGGGCAGCCTGGTCTGGGGGAAGGTGTCCCTGCCCATGGCAGGGGTTGGAACTGGATGATCTTTGAGATCCCTTCAACCCCAAGCAATTCAGTGGTTCTCTTGCCCTCTAGAATTGGACCTACCAGCATCTTCAAGGGAGCACTGCTGATTATCAAGCCAGCAAGGACAGGACCACACAGGCTCTGCTCAGACTGTCTCATCCATTACAGCTCTCACAAAAAGAACAACTCAAGACAGGATGGACTGTGGGAAATTCCCTATAAAAGTGAATCCATTACAGCAGAGTTTGGGAGCACAGCAGTCGAGGCCATGCCACCAACGGGAGATCCTAACAACAGCCTTCAAGGATGTGTTCATATAAAGAGATGGTTCTTTTATCTGTCTCCTGCCAGGGAAGAAGGCTAGGAGAAACCTAGCAGCACTTTTTTCTAAAGATGCTGAACAGGAGCCTCGCTGCAGAGATTGAGATGAAAGCAGTTTCAGCTTCTCAGTGCTGGAGGGTTCAATGTGGTGGCAGTCACTTTGCAGCCTCTCCAAAGCAATCCTCATCCCCATTCCTGGAAGGCCTTGATGTTTAAAGGTACCAGTGATTGTGGCTGTGCTGCTGATATTGTCTGGAGAGGTGCCGGGGGATAAATTCTTTGTGCGTCTCAAAGGCTTTAGTGACTTTGAGAGACAGCACAAAGTCTTGTATGATCTTAGGTGAGAACTTAATCACTCATGGATTTCTTGAGCTTTGATAACACTTTCTTACTCATGGATTAACTGTGTGCACTTATATATGTATATGTGTATAGGTAATTTTATCCAAACTACATAAATTAGCAGTTCAAATTCAGGATGTGAAATGGGGAGGATGTGACTGAGATTGTGAAATAAGACACACTGTTCATACATTGAACGAGGATCTGGAAAAAACTTTTCTCTCAGCCATGAAAGATGTCCTTCCTCCCCATTTTTCATTTTCCCTCCTTTTCATGTAGCATTTCTCACAACCCATCACTTCAGCTTGCTCTGTGTCCATGCAAAGGAGACTGGGGTGACTTCAGTGCTCCCACTGTGCTCAGGGATGGTTTTTGCAGGCTATGGAGTCCTCCTGTGTGCTGGGTGAAGGATCCTACCACAGCTCCCCAATAAAACCAATACTACACCTCCACACCACGGCATGAGGTGTTTGTGGGCCCAAGTTAATAAAGTTAAGCCCAAGTTAATGTTCTATTCTTCTTGTTCTACCTCCCCTTCTGATTTATCTTGGGGGAGTTTCCAAACTATTTTAGAATGTAATGCTTAAATCCATTTAGTATGGCAACTTATAGTCCTAATTAACCTCATGGCTCTGCCTCTCATTACAGCTCTCCTGATGTCCCAGCTTAGATCCCCTCGTGCCTTGTCCTGTTTTGAGAGACTGGAGAAGGGGAAAGAGCTGAATAATCTATTCTGCTGAGTGCCCTTTTAAACAGGCAGATACACAAGGAGACTTAAAGTGTCAAATTTTCATCCCGTTGTCTGCAGACAGAACTGGGAACTGCAGGATCAATCAAGTTAATGGAACAGAATCACAGAATCATCAAAGCTGAAAAAGACCTTTGAGATGATCAGACCCAACTGTCAACCCAGCACCACCACCATGATCACCATTAACCAATGTCCTCAGTGCCACAGCCAGATGTTTTTGAGCACTTCCAGGGACGGAGACTCCACCACCAAGTGGTTTGGCTGGTGAACTTCACCATCTATTGTCTACATAGCCATGGATCTGCTCTAACACTGGAAAAAGATATGGTGTCCTAAAATTAAGGCATTTCTAGGTCTTCTCCCAAAATGTTAAACGTGTTGGGTTTAATTTCCAGACATCAGTGAGAATTTTTACATGTTTTATTGTTTTGCTTTTGTTTTGGTTTGTTTGGCCTGGCGTTTTTTTTTGTTGGTTTTGTTTTGCTCCCTTTTTTTACATATGAGATAATCTAGGGCAGGTAATGGCAATGAAACCATGTTTGAACTGTTCCATGGGTAGCCTGCAGCTGAGACCTGAATTATCTGACATCCGACGGGTTTTATAACATCAAGGTGAGTTTATTGTCTGCTGGGCAGGAGCCCCTTTGGAAGTCTAACAAGCTGAGAGGCTCATCTTGTTCCCACAGATATTCCAAACTCTAATTGTTTCCAACCAAAATGAGGATCAGCTGATGGTGGCATTAAGTGTGGGGAAGAAGATTTTCAAAGGTACAAAAGCACAGTCTCCTTCTCACTCTACACCAATGAGTTATAACTTTTTACACTTGATTTGGACCTTCGAAGTTCTCTTTTTTCTCCACTGAAAGATTATATTCCTGCTGACTCGTTCTGTGTAGATCCTTTACCCAAACAAGCACTAAAACACCTAAGAAATCCACATGGCTACACAAGCCCATGTTTATGCATATGCCAAAATAACAGGAACTCCAGATGATAACTTGAAACCACCAGCATAACTCAAACAGCATCGAGGTAAATGCATCAGCTTCAAACTGAGATGGAAAAAGATTGTGGGATCCCTCCTGAACCCCAACACCATTTAGGCTGCAATACCCTTCCAGATTTCCATTCCCTCTGTTCTACCTGAGGTATTTCTGAACTCGAGCAGCTTTGCAGCTAGCACAGCAGCAATAACCAGTGATGGAGAGCTGCAAAGTTCTGTGGAGAGAGCACTTGCAAAAGCCATAATCCTGGAGAAATAAAAGAGTTCCCCTGTACCACTTAGCAGACTGAAAATTCATGATTTTAGGTGCTTTCTTTTTTCTCTCCATGCATAAAGAAGATGTACATCCTGTATTGAGCATTCATTGGTTTGCACTCTTCCCCCAGTTCCTAAAGAGTGTGCCTTAAGTGAGAAAGATATTGCATGAGTGCAGTGCTGGCATTTTTCCCAGCAAGGATCTGAGCACTGGCAGTTTTCTTGAACTGAGAGGGACATTTCTATTTTGTCCCTTTCTGTTTTACTTGAAGAAGGATGAAAAAAAATGTGCAGCAATAAAAGGAGTCAAGAAACCAACCAATCCTGCAGCTAACTCTACTTCCACTTCCTGCTATCTCACTCCAACACATACTGCAGTGTCCAAGCCACTCTCATTTTCCTGGGTGTCTCTGCATAACACACCTCTGCGTTGTATTCCAGGTGGTGCCTGTGGAGAGCAGCTGGTCCCAGGCCTGAATCTGAGCAAGCAGCTCCACTATCAAAAGGTTTTTCATGAGAATCATTCCATATCTGTGATCAGCATCATTGCCTTCCTCTATATTTTGTTCCATGTTTCTGTAACTTCCAGAGGCAGAGCAATTAGTCTGGCATGCAGCTTCTGTATCAGTGCATCCTGTGAATTTTTACAGGCCAGCTTAATGATGTTTTCTGGTTTGTTCTCAAACAGTTTTCAAATAATTCCTGCCATTATAATTGCCCTTTTGGCTGCCACTGAGCTCTGGGCTGGCTTTTTCAGGTGATGACTTTACAATTCCCCCAAGCTGGAACAGATAATTTGAGTTCTGACAATAATTGCACACTGTTTCCATATTTTTTCCTATGCACCCGTTTTTGTTTTTGTCAACAGTGAATTTTGTTCTTTTGTGCAGTCATCGAGATAATTTGAAGACTCTTTAGCTCTAAATAACCTGAATAACTCTCCGTCAGCAGTACTTTTAGCAGATCATTACCTCACTTCTTGAAAGAGCATTATGCACAGCACAGCCAAGGCTCCTGTTCATAATTTCCTCCACCATGAAAACATTAATCACCTTGTTTCTGATCTCTTTTGTTTCTGATCTTTTTCTCACTCTAAGTTATCAACTTTCTCTCTTACATTGTGACACCTTCTTTAAATGTGGGTGTGGAAGCATTTCTCTGGTGCAGGAACCAAAGCCCCCTGTGCTGACCACTTGTTCTTGCCTGTGCATTCTGGGCTCTGAGTCTCTGCATCTTTACCTGCATCTGACCCTCTGCTTATTTAAAAAAAAAAACAAACCTTTTTTTTTGCTGTGCTTCACTTATCCAGCAGTGCTGAAGTTTCCTTTGAGACATTATCCTGCTGGATTGTCATTTAAAGTTTGTAACACTGAAACTACACCAGCCGAGCTGGGAGGGACTCACAGAAGGAGAACAGGCACAGACAGAATAAGAGCAAAGCAGAGGCCGTGACAAAACCCCAGATAACGAATAGCATATGGAACTGCAAACTTGTGCTGATAGAAAACCAGATAAACAGGCAGGGATGCATTTCCAGTAAATCTCCAAGGATATGATCTCCAGTTCTGCAGTCCATTCTGCTTACCCTGCACACCCAGCTGTCTGAAAAATACATTGTTTTGCTCGTCCCAATCTTGCCCTAAAACATCTGACGGGTTTTATAACATCAAGCTGAGTTTATTTGTCTGCTGGGCAGGAGCCCCTTTGGAAGTCTAACAAGCTGAGTTATGGGGAGTGACTGGGTCAGTGAGATATTCCCTTTGCCTCAGTGCTATCAATGGTAGAATAGCAAGAATTTCAATAGGGCACAATGGCAATCAATGTAGGACTCATCATTTGAAAGGGAAGTCACTGAGAATTATGCTCTTCATTCCTAAAAGCATCTGCTTTCACTTCCAAAATGTTTTAATTTGAGTTTTCATTAGTACAGGGCTGTTATTTTCCTGCTGAAGGAAAATAACTGTACTGAAGGTACAGTACCATAAATAAAAGGTGCAAAAAAATACACATTGTTTTCTTCCTGGTTGTTCAAAATCTGGGTAGTTTGTGTGCCTGGCTAGAAAAGACACTGATGTATCTTGCTATTTCCTGTGTAAGACATTTTGTCTGATTAAAAATAAAGGTAATTTTCATCTTCAGAGGCAACCATCGACTTCAGAGGAACTGGGCTCAGACTTTCTGAAGGGGCTTTTACTTCTTGCCATAACATGAATGAGTGTGAGGCATGCATAAAGAAAAATAAAAACTTGAATAGGACTTCTGAACTCTGATAGCAAGCACATGATAATTAGCTGCACCTCCAGCTCTCTGCTATTTTAAAAAACTTATTCGATCGATGGGACTATTGTGGAAATGGAAAAGTCCACGGTGGATTTTCAGTTTGTTGTGTTTGCAGTCGTGTTCAGTTGCTATTTCAAAATGTGAGTATCATATGGTTTTTACTGTGGGATGGGTAATACTCAGATAAATTTGGCATAAAAGCAATTTATATTAAATTAATGAAGTCTGTAGTGATTATAATGACTTAAAAATAATATTTTTTGTTACAGGTCTAAATCAAGAACTAAAAATCATTTTCACGTGTCATTGGACTCACTGGATCACAGAACTGCCCAGACTAGAAGGAACCTCAAAGCATCAGCTGGCCCAACCTTTTCTGGGAAAGAGAGCCTTGGTGACTCCATTTAGGGCTCTGTCCAGCCACAGATTGGAAGTTTCCAGGGACAGGGACTCTGCCACATCCCTCGGGAGGTTGTCCCAGTGATTGGCTGTTCTCACTGTAAAAAATTTTTTTCTTCTCTCAAGATGAAACCTTGCCTGGTCCAGCTTGTCTTGCCCATGTGCCTCCCTGTGATGAGAGAGCCTCTGCTCTCTGTGTAGCCACCCTTTAAGCTCCAGAGTACCACAGAGAGCCTTCCCCTCTCCAGGGAGAGCAGGTCTAACTCCTCCAGTCTGTCCTTGCTATTTTCCTTATTTTTTTTCCCACTTTTACCAGGGTTATAATAAAAATAAGACCACATTTGATATTGTGCTGCTCCTGTTGGCACGTCTGCCAATCTCTCACCACTACTGCAGTCTGTGCTGCTCTTTTTAAATCCAGACTTTCATCCTGATCCCAGAAAGCTGCCCTTGATTCACTTCAACAATTTCCCACAGCATCTGGATCTCTCCCTTGCCTTACAGGGCCACTTTACCATGAAACTCTCCTTGCAAACATCTCCAGCCCCTCATTCTAAGTGAGATTGATGTGAAATTAAAACACTTTGGGGAGGGTTTGTTCAGCTCGGATGCTCTGCAGCCCCATTTTTTTTTTTTTTTGCATAGAATGTTAAACTTATGTTAATTAAAGCTGAAAAATGGCTTCTGCTGCAATTGAGTGTTTGCAGGATCTTTTCTCTCCTTTTTATTTTGGAGTCAGAAAACAAGTTTTACTGAGGGAAAAGCTGGAAAGGGCCCCATCAAGGGTAGTATGGGTGTACCTTGAATTCCTTGGTGAACCAACCAACCCAAGTATCATGACATCACCGAGCTCCTAGTCTGCCAAATTGGAATCAATATCACTTAGGACAACATTTCATTAGAATTTTATGCCCCTAATTATAATATATACTGCAGCTCGTGGAGGGCCTGTTCTCTGCTTGTCGATTCAAGTGCCCTTGCCAAGGTAACCTGTAAACTGCATTATATAGGATTTATTACATCATTTCCTTTGTGAATATAAGGTGATTATCACCTTCATTACCAGTCATAGATGTATGCACCATTGTATTTTAAGTGTATTAGTGCCTTCCACGTGGCACAGGGTAATTTACAATTACAATCGCTTCCCCTTAATCGTTACACTACAGTCTATTAGCAAATTGCATTTCCTCAGGCCTAGAAACAGTTTTTTTTAATCATCCTTGAAACACAAGGGTTTTGCTTTCTTGATGGTTGATTGCTGTTTTACTTTTACACTAACTCCTCAATTGTTTTTCCTTGTCTCCTATCACCCTTGAAACCAGTGTGCTGACAGTATTACCCAGCAATCCTTCCTTATGCTAGAAAACACAAAAATATCCAGGAAGACACTGAAAAATACCAAAAAAATAAATCAAATTATCCCTTATCTTGCTCTTCCAAATGAATTATTCAATTCTGTGCCAAAATCATCTCAACTGCAAAGCATCTCCAGAGCAATTTTTAAACCAAATCTGGATGGGAAAGGAGTTGGTACTGCAGGGCCTGAGGTATTTCCTCAGTTTTAAAAACCCAAGGCTATCAATTAATCATCACTGTCAAACTCTAACCAGAATGCCACTATGCTGATTGCTAAAAAACACTCCCTTCTCAGTGGAATAGAGGAATGAAGGACAATATTATACAACTTTTGTGACATTTTTTCCTTTGACTTCATCTTCAGTTGTCTCCCCATATCAGACAGTGTCTCAGATATTTTTTATATTTTTCTATAAGTAAAATTTACTGTTTACTCTTCAACTTATCAGGCCAGATATGACTTATCTGTAGATTTTCTGTCACTTGGGGAATTGGATCATATCACAAAAGTTAAATGAAAATTTTGGTAAGTTCTAAATGAAAAAAAAAATAGAATGGAATGATCTGTCCTCAAATTTGACCACTGGGAAAATCTGCTGGAGTCTCTTAATGGCCAAGTTTGACAAGTGACTCTGCAACTCGTGTTTTTCCTGAGAAATCCATTTCATGTTGATTCAGAAGGAAGGAGACTGTATTTTGAATACAAACCAACACTGCTCCATCCATTCTTCTCAAGGCTTCCTGGCCAACAGCAGCAAGAACAAAAAAAAACATGATGTAATTTGAGGCACCACTGAGCAAATCCTGGGTGCAAACCCAGCTGAGCGCTTGAACCTAAGAAACCATCCTTGGGAGCAGGGCAGAGGGTGGATCTTCACTTGTGGGGGTGGTTTGGAAAGTGACAGTGACAGAGTCTGGGAAGTGACAGTGAGAGTGGTTCAGAAAGTGACAGCAGAGATGAACAAGCTCTGAATTTTGTATTGAGATCTGTGTTTGCCCATCAGAAAGGCTCTGGGTGAGTGAAGTTGAACAAATGAGCCTGGAGTAGATATTCTGGTTCACTTATCTCTGAGCTGCAGCCTGCACTTAGCTGAGCAGCAGATTCTCTAATCTCTGTTTCCCCAGCATTAGGGTCAGGAATGATGGGATGCTCAGTCAAGATTGCAGGACAAAATCTTCCTTTCACTCCCTTTGACATTTAGAGATTTAATCCTTCCTAATCTGTGTGTGTCTCACTGCCCACTACAAGATGGTTTAACCCTTTGTTAGCCTTATTCAGCATTTTTGAAACAGGACTGAAAAGAAACAAAAAAACCTCCCAAAAAAACCAGTCTGTTTGAATACAGATTTCTAAACTCTCTACTGATCTGTATCAGGCACATGAAAGGGAAAGGAGGAAAAATTATACACACAAGAGGACTTGCATTTGGGACAATGCATTGATTTATTCACAGTTTTAAAAACTGGATCTGTGAATCTTTCTTAGCTGGATCTTTGTGATGGATTTATAGCGAGGAGTTGCATCCACTCCAGATTCCCTTTTGCAAAAAAAGCAACACAAACCCTTTGTGGGCTCTGTCCCATTTCACTGCACACAGGAACACGGGAGTGCTGAAGGAGAACACACAGTAAATTGGGAAAACCATTGTAAGTGACCTCCACTACCTCTAAATAGGATCGAGTGCCCCAGCCCAGGAATGAAACACAGCCCTGCTCACGGCCAAGCTGAGCTGACTGGGGTTTCTCTAGAGCTCAGCTGATCAGTACAACCTCATTAGACACCTTTTGTAAGACAAGCTCTCCTCCTTGTTGTCACAACAAGGTCCTGCAGTGCTCCAGGCTGGGGGCAGAGTGGCTGGAAAGCTGCCCAGCAGGAAAGGCCCTGGGGATGCTGGCCAACAGTGGCCAAACGTGAGCCGGTGTGTGCCAGGTGACCTCCTGGCCTTCTGTGCCAGCACCAGTGTGGCCAGCAGGACCAGGGCAGGGATTGTCCCTCTGTGCTGGGCACTGGGGAGGCCACACCTCGAATTCTTGGGTCAGTTTTGGGCCCCTCACAAGAGAGACATTGAGAGTCTGGAGTGTATCTAGAGGAGGAAACAGAGCTGGGGAAGGGTCTGGAGCACAGGTCTGAAGAGGAACAGCTGAGGGAACTTTGCAGGGCTCAGCCTGGAGAAAAGAAGGTCAGAAAGAACCTTATCTCTCTCTCTAACTCCCTGAAAGGAGGCTGTAGCAAGGTGGGGGGTTGGTGTCTTCCCCCAAGTAACAAGTGACAGGCCAGGAAATGGCCTCAAGTTGTGCCAGAAGAGGTTGCTGTTAGGAAGAATTAGGTGGTCAGACATTGGAACAGACTGTTCAGGGAAGTAGTGGAGTCACCACCCCTGGAAGTGTCAAAAAACAAGCAGATGAGGAAATTTGTGATAAGGTTTAGTGGGCATGGTGGTATTTGGAAGACAATTGGACAGAAAGATCTTGGGGTTTTTTACAGCCCTAATGATTCTGTGAGTCTGTGATTCACTAAGCAGTGACTGCTTCTCCCTCTGCTCCACCTTCCCAGTGTGAGTTTAGATTTCCTAGCCATAAGCATGTGCTGTACTCCTGAGGGAAATCCTGTCACAGCCTGTGCAATGCCATAATTGTTTGTGTGCCCCAGCTGGAAATGGATGGATTGAAAAAAGCCTCCTGAACATCCCACATCAATGCCTCACCCTCTGATCAGCAGAGTCCCTGGGTAAGGAGAGATGTGGCATCATTTCTCTGAGTGTCTCTGCACTTTGCAGGTGCAAATAAGCTTTGTTTCTCTGAACTATCACAGTGAGGAAAATGAGATGGGTTCTACTCTGCCTCCTATATAATGCAGAATATATTCTGCCTGAGTATCTGTGACAGGGTGTGCTATTAGCAGTGATAGGTGATTCAGAGAAAATGGGGGATTGTCACATCCCAGGCATGATCGGGTCTGTGTCGAAAACCAAAACTTTCAACTGACACATAGAAATGTCAGTTCATTTTGTAGGAGTGATTTCCCTTTCTGTTTCCACTGGAGATGTGCTATCTTTGGATTTCACCGCAGCGTTACACTCGCTGGAGTACTGAGGAAACAACTGCTCTTGGGAGCAGGAATGGCAAACAAAAGTGCTAAATGACCAGCAATCTCAAAGTTCTGATGAAATTTTAAAGAAGAGGGATATTTTAAAATATTTTAAACTAAAAGACAAGAGATTTAGATTAGATATTAGGAAGAAATTCTTCCTTGTGAGGGTGGTGAGGCCTTGGCACAGGTTGCTCAGAGAAGCTGGGGCTGCCCCATCCCTGGAAATTTCAAGGCCACGTTGGATGGGACTTGGAGCAACCTGGAATAGTGGAAGGTGTCCCTGCCCATGGCAGGGGCTGGCATGAGATGATTTTGGGGTTCCCTACATTCCAAACCATTTTATGATTCTATGATTTTTATTTTCTTTATTCTAAGTTTACTCCTTTAAAAGTTAAAAAAATAGTAAAGTGGGATTGAAAGAGAGTAAAAACCTGTTGTCTCTCTCTGATGTCTTTATGTGAAATGGGAGAGATCTCTATGTATTTTATTTTCTGAAGGTAGGGAAGATAAAAGGCACTGCAGAATGCATGTGCTGCACAGCTGCAACTATTTCAGAACCTGCAGATGACCACCATGCAAACAAATGCTTGTTTGAGATCCCAGAAGCAGGAGAGAAGATATTAACAAAGCATAAATCTGTTTTCTTACACTCCAAGAAACAGCATTAAGACCTCACTAAATCTGAAGTGAGCCAGAAACTGATGTTTTTTTTCACAATAATTCTAGAAGTATTGATGAAATTCTTAATGAATAAGTAAAGCTGAGTTTTCCTAGTCACACATAAAAAAAAAAAAAATCTAAAATCTTGTGGGAATGTAATCAAAATTAATCTTTAATGCTCCAAGACCAAAATCCATAGCTTTTTCCACAGGAGAAGAAAGTTCTGTGCTGACTGCTCTGACAGAATAGCAATGATAAAACAAAAAGACCAGATAATATATGAGGACAAATGTTAAATGCTTCATCAGGCAGGAGCAAGGAATTATCTCTTAACAGAAACAGTTCAGTCCTCTTTGTTTTGTTCCTGTAAAACTGAACTAAATAGACAGTAAAACCAACCTTTTATTTTAGAGTGCAATGTAACGTTCTTTTTTTTCCACCTCTGATGACTTTTCAGAACAGGGTTGTGTAAAGATAACTTTTAAGTAATGGAACATCTAGTACACTTAAAATACCTTACCTGGAAATGCATTTTTAAGAACAACACAGTATATAGTAGGATTATAAGGGTATTTAAGTTTACATAGTTTTCACTGTTTCTTAGTGGAAAAAAAAAAGGGGAACAATTTGGTAATACAAAAAAGACTCTGTTCTCACCCTTCCAAAATCTAAATTGTGTCCCTTTACAATTTTATTTTTGAGTCCCAAAATCCTGTTTCTCTGATAAACCTGTTTAAGAGATTAATTTCTTAAACTACTAAGCATTAATGACTGAATTTCAAAGCAGTCCTGACTTCAGCAGATGTATCATTGTGGAGTGTATCCTCCCAATACTGGTGCTCCTGTACTTCTCTCACTCACAAGTTACTGATCACTCTCTCAATCTACTACAAAATATGCCAGAAAGTTCATAAAAAGAAACAAAATCTGCAATAATTAGATTTGGTGGCAGTCGTGCAGTTCTCTGAAGGAGATGGCTGACTCCTAAGGAATTACTGGGGAGGAAAAGGCGATTACAGCACGTTTGAGCTCTTTGAGCCAACACATTCTGCTGGGCAAAAGGAACAAGGCAGAATAATTTTTATGCATTCATGAATTTATTTAGATTATGCGGACTGAAGGACATTGAAAATGCTGCCCTGGTTTCCTGTTGGCAGGCAGGACCATCCCAACACAATTAACTCCCAAATCCATTTAATAAATCCACAAATCATATATAAAACAGCAGTAGGTCTCCCAATGTCCATGGAGCCAAATACAAAGCACAAAGTCCAAACAGAGCTGAGGGGATTTGGTAAAGGAAGTTCATGTCACTCACTACCAAATTGCTAATGAAATTTGTGAGGAGCTGCAAACTTGATCACACACCATTGTTTGAGGAAGTTTGGCTTGTCCAGGCAACAATGTTCTCAATTTTTTCTAATTATCATCACCTGGAATCAGAGAGTCATGGGATGGCTGAGGCTGAAAGGGTTGATGTCCACAGGGAGCCT
The DNA here is from genome assembly GCA_013397155.1 of Irena cyanogastra. Taxonomy (NCBI): domain Eukaryota; kingdom Metazoa; phylum Chordata; class Aves; order Passeriformes; family Irenidae; genus Irena; species Irena cyanogastra. The sequence goes on from VWZV01003697.1 coordinate 25,943, forward strand.
CCTGTGGTTCAGTTTGTGCCCATTGCACCTGGTCCTGTCACTGGGCACCCACTGAAAAGAGCCTGGCTCCATCTCTGCACCCTCCCTTCCAGTATTTTGGGAATTAATAGGATTCCCCTTCAGCTTTCCTTCTGCAGGCTGACCAGCCCCAGCTCTGGAAGAGATGCCTCAGACCCTGATTCCCCTTTGTGCCCCTTTTGCTGGACTCTCTCCATCATGTCCACATGTCCCTTGTACTGAGGAGCCCAGAACTGGGAACAGCACTTCAGGTGTGACTTGGAAGTGCTCAGGTAAAGAATCACCTCCCTCACCTGGCAATACACCCAGTGCAGCTGAGGATCCCATTTGCTGCCTCTGCAGCCAGGTCCTGCTGCTTGTTGCTGCTCATCTTGGTGTCCACCAGCACCTTCAGGGCATTTCCCACAGAACTTTTCAGACAGCTTTTTCATAAGTAGTAGGACCAGGCTTTTTCTGAAAGCACCAACATTTCTCTTAAGGGCATCCAGACCTTGCTTAAAAAGAGGGAAAGATGCAATGCTTGAATTCCAGACTGGGCAGTAACACAAAGTGCTTAACCATGTGAGGACATCAGGCTGAGTGGGACGAGTCTCAAACCAAGGGGGAAGACAATTGTAAGGGAGACAACAGGGTGGGTGGTTTATGGACGTGGATCATTACCAATCAGAAAATCACATTACAGAATTACAGAATGGCTTGGGTTGGAAGGGACCTCAAAGATCACTTAGTTCCACCCCTGCCTATGGGTAGGGACACATTCCACCAGACCAAGTTTCTCCAAGCCCTGTTCCAACCCGGCCTTGGACCCTTCCAGGGATGGGGCAGCCACAGCTTCTCTGGGCAACCTGTGCCAGGGCTTCACCACCCTCTGAGTAAAGATTTTCTTCCTAAAATCTAATATAACCCTGCCCTCTGTCAGCTTAAAACCACTGCCCTCGTCCTGTCACTACTGGCCCTTGCCAAAAGTCTCCCTGCAGCCTTCCTGTGGGCTCCATTCAGGTACCTGAAGGCCAGAATAAGGGCACTCTGAAGCCTCCTTTTCTCCACTCCATCAAACCAATATATATTCATAACCCATGAATTTCCAGCAGTGTATTTGTAATTCTTATCTACCAGTTCAGGAAAATGCTGTTGACTAAGAAGGCCACAGCTTCCTGCACTCAGAGTGGGAAATGACAGTGATAATTTGACATTATTCTTACAAGGACCCCATTAATATTAAATAAACTTTGATAAATATTAAACTACCACTTTCTGGCCACAAGTTTCAAGGGTTGCTTAGTGTGCAAGACCTCTCCCCACAAACCACATCAAACTGATAAAAATAGGTTTTTAACTCAAGTAGTGCAGTCTTTACTCAAAAATACATTGGTTCCAGTTTTAAGTACTGGCTGCATTAGCACACAGGAGCCAGCAAGTCTCACTGCTGGATAAGGTACTCAGTCATTTGATGAAGACTATTAAACTATTTAGCCATTACTGATAATACAATTTACCTTGCTATTATGGTCATTATTATCAGTATTAATGTTGCTCCTGGAGGGTTGAATCAGACAATGCATTCACTGGCCTGGACTTTACCTGAAAACACAATAATTCCCTCCAATATGTTCCCCAAGCCTCCTGCAGCTACAGCTCCTGCAGTGGATCAGAGTGACCTTTCCCCATTCACAGAACTATTTCAATCACAATTTTGGCCTGGGACAGCTATTCCTGCCTAGAAAAACTTGTAAATGTGGCTGAATGGCAGCAAAGACCAAGGAGAATGGACTATTCCCCACGAGGATACAGGAATTCTGTGCCAGCTGAGCCTTGACACTCTTTCCTGCAATGAATGTTGTAGGAGAGTTCTGCTCTTCCCAAACCAACAGAACATGAGAAGACAGACCAGATCTATTGATATTATTGACCTCACTGCCATGTGATGGTGGCAGACTGTGGTGTGTCTCAGGAGAGGCAACCTTGCTAAAAAGGCTCAGTAAAAATACCTGGCCCAATATCCTTTATTTTACCTTTTTTTCTTCCTCTTAAACAAAGTCTGGATGCTTTTGGAAAGCTGGGACTGCTAAGCAGGACCCAGCTGAATTCACCTGAGCTGGTGCAGGGCACTCTTTTGCAAGCTGGCTGATCACAGTGATCCCATTGTGGGTGGCCCTGGAAAGCTCCAGGGACACTTCAAAGGAAATGCACTGAGATGGGGGAGGACAATGGGAAGGAATTTGCATTTTAAATATGACACTTCCATGAATGAATAATAAGGGATTTGTAAGGCTGGCCACCAAGAATTAAAAGAATAAAACCCTCTTCATTGGTGCCACAGTTAATTCTTCAGGCCTGTTTTCCAGTGATATTAACTCACAGCTTCTTCCAGCAGAGGCTTCAGGCAGCCAAAAGGATTAAAGCAGTACATCAGTTAAATGACAGACTACTCCAGGGAAGGTGGAGCCCAGAACTTAATCTCATGACACTTGAAACCTGTCTAATTGGCAGCTGGACTTCCATAGGAGGTCTCCAGTCAATCTTAGGAATGGTCTGTACGTCTTAATATTATGAAAATTAGCATGAAGCAGTTTTTCTAGTATTCCTTTAAAATGGAAGTAATGATGATTTTTTTTTCTTTTCATTTCCACTAGATTTCTAGACTTTCAATACTTTATTTGCTACAGGTTGTGACACTCATCAGAAGTAACTCAGCTGCATTTCCTCTGTGCTTGGGCCCTACAGTGTTGTGAGAGGAACTGGAGAATGAAGCAGAACATTCATTGTGGTGTTGTGCATCCTTCCTTAGTCCTGGCCTCGTTATTGTGATTATTTAATGTCCTACAGGACTCAGAGCCATATCTCATTTATAGCCCCACAAACAGCAGCCTTCCAGCATGAAAAGTCTCCTCTGACACTGCAGGTGCTGAGAAACCTCAGTGATGAATACAGCACAGGAACCCCACCAGAATTAAGTAATTAATTAATTTTAAAAAATAGATAAAGAAACAAATAAATCATTAGCTCTGAGTTTCAAGCAACTCCTCCCCTCAGTGACCAAACTGCATCTTAACAATGATGAGTTTGGAAAGGAAGAGATTCCTTCTCTCCTGTCATCACAACAACAATTAGAAGATGGATTTATCATTAAATCACATCTAACCAAGCACAGCTGAGTGGAGGAAATTCAGCTGACAGAGGATGGAGAAGATGTTGCAGTTGGAGTAAACATGGCAACAAAAGAGGAGAAGTCCTGGTCCTGTGCTCTAAATTCTTTATTGTGGACTTTCAGTGTGATCCTGGGAAAATTGCTGGACTGTGTGCTGCTGTTTCCTCAGCCACTAAAGCACATTTAATATCACATGCTTTCAAAAGCTTTTGGAGGTCTCCAGATGAGAAACTGTGCTGCACAGCAGACAGAATGCTTCTGCTTTTGACTATTATTATTATTATTATTATTTTTATAGGGGAAAAAAGGACAACACCAGGGTTGTTTCCTCCTCTGTAGTTTCCAGTATCATTTAGAAAGGAAAATAGAAAGCTATTTCTGGAATCATTCAAGGCATAAAATAAGATCATAACAAGTACCTCACCTGAATATCAGAATTATTTTGAATTTTAAATTATTAAAAAAAAGAAAGAATTATCAGAAAACACAACACTCTGCTTCCAGTAGCTGAAGGCAAATTATAGATGATGTAACTTGAGCTACATTTTCAAGGTAAATTTCAAAGAAAGAGGTCTGAAGCATAAACAAGAATTTAATTTTAGATGCCTTATTCTAATATTTGCCTTATTTTTATCTTTCAAATATAAAGGAGAAAATAAAGATATTTTTCTGCAGAAGCACCATGTTCTTGTGGAGTTCTGTCCATTCTATTGAGCAGATTGTTTGTGGCTGTGAATCACATTACAGTAAAAAAAGGCAGCAGTCCCAGTTCCAGGTACCCTGAATATGGAGCTGGATTCTCCAATTTAGGCATCCAGTAAAGATTAAGTCATTTTGGAAGGCACTAAAATGCTGTTCCTGCTCTCTGGTTTTTTAGCAAAGCCAAAAAGAAATGAACACGAATTGCTGGAACAGTTGGAATAAAGCAGGCCAGAAATCTGAACATCACACTGGCATGTTGTAAGTTTTTGAGGATTATTTTGAAGTAATTAATGATTTTTGTCCACCTGATGTCCTGACTATGACACTAGGGCTGAAGGAAATGACCAATAGTTTGGAAATAACAATAAACAATAATTAAATATAACAAGATAGCCTATTTTGTTATTTGATATCCAATTGTCCCCTTGTCTACACCCATGACCAGTTTGTCCTACTCTGTATTTTGTCCTCAGTTTTAGCCATGGGCTCTTCCCAAACATGGAATAAAGCTCTATGCACTTCACCATCCTCACTGTCTAGTGGGGTGAATTAGCGGAAGTAAGCAGAAAAAGTCGAGTTAAACTCCATGGTGGATAATTTTTAAAACTTTGCAATGCTCTAATTTGCTTCTTTAAATGCTTCTTGTTCTTTTTTTTCTCATCTATTTTTTTTCAGCACCTCTAAATAGATCTCATCAAAAATCATGGTTATGGAGTGGATGGACTTCTGTCTATAAATTCCTCTTCTCTTCTCTTCTCTTCTCTTCTCTTCTCTTCTCTTCTCTTCTCTTCTCTTCTCTTCTCTTCTCTTCTCTTCTCTTCTCTTCTCTTCTCTTCTCTTCTCTTCTCTTCTCTTCTCTTCTCTTCTCTTCTCTTCTCTTCTCTTCTCTTCTCTTCTCTTCTCTTCTCTTCTCTTCTCTTCTCTTCTCTTCTCTTCTCTTCTCTTCTCTTCTCTTCTCTTCTCTTCTCTTCTCTTCTCTTCTCTTCTCTTCTCTTCTCTTCTCTTCTCTTCTCTTCTCTTCTCTTCTCTTCTCTTCTCTTCTCTTCTCTTCTCTTCTCTTCTCTTCTCTTCTCTTCTCTTCTCTTCTCTTCTCTTCTCTTCTCTTCTCTTCTCTTCTCTTCTCTTCTCTTCTCTTCTCTTCTCTTCTCTTCTCTTCTCTTCTCTTCTCTTCTCTTCTCTTCTCTTCTCTTCTCTTCTCTTCTCTTCTCTTCTCTTCTCTTCTCTTCTCTTCTCTTCTCTTCTCTTCTCTTCTCTTCTCTTCTCTTCTCTTCTCTTCTCTTCTCTTCTCTTCTCTTCTCTTCTCTTCTCTTCTCTTCTCTTCTCTTCTCTTCTCTTCTCTTCTCTTCTCTTCTCTTCTCTTCTCTTCTCTTCTCTTCTCTTCTCTTCTCTTCTCTTCTCTTCTCTTCTCTTCTCTTCTCTTCTCTTCTCCCTTAATTTCCCAAAGGACATTTACCCAGATCTGTGCAAAGCCATCAGGAAGGAGCAGGCAGCTCTCAAAGCTGTTTCTGCATCTGAGATAATATTGAAAGAGAGGCAGGACTGCTCAGCCTCTACTTATAGCTACAATTTTGGCTGTCCAAAGGAGAGCACAGAGAGCTCACTGAGGCCGAAAATCTAACTTTTAGATGGACAAGTTCAAGATGATGAATCTGACTTTCTTCATTTGACTTCAGTCTGCCTTTCCTCAGGAATCCTTACAGCTCTCTCACATGGGGATTTTTTTTTTCTTTTTTTGCATGAAATGAGGTCTAAGAAAGAAAATTTGATGTTAAATATCAACACCTTCCTCATGCAGGGGTCACAATCAATATTTGACCCAAACACAGCAGTGAAATTATTAGCAGAGGTTGTTGGTGGGGGAATACATTTACACCTGAAATCCCTTAGATGGTGAAAAATACACTGTAAAGGAAAATAATGAAACACTACTAAACCCAAACAAAATTATCAGCAGGAAGACAAACGACCTACTGCAACCCAATAAAATCAATTCCCCAGCAGCCCCAATAGGTGGGACCAGTGTGCTTTAAATACACACAGCAGAGTTCCTGGTGCCTACCCAGCAATGAGCAGATCAAATTAATCCCCAAAGCACTTCAGCTGAAATCGCCAGATTTATGCCACAGACATTTTCCCTTCATTTATCTAAACATGTACTTTGAAAAGAGTGAGGTGCAAATAAAATCTCTCTGAGCTTGAATGGCGAGAGCTTGGGAGCAACTGACACAATTGTGCTTCTCTAACAGCCTCCAGCAAATGACCTAATCTCTTTATATCTCAGTTTTGCTGCCATTAAAACAAGAATATTGAAAGTTCTGCCCCTCAGAGGGATGCTGGGGTGTAAGCTGAGACCTGCTGGATGAAAAGTGTGCAGGGCTTTTATTTACATTTGTGTTACAGCAGCTTCAGTTCAGCACACAGGTTTACAGTCCATTATTAAAAGAATGTGAGGCAAACAGAACCAAATGCTTCAACTTCTATTCATTCTAACAAAAAGAGTACTTGGATTCTTGTTGAATTGCAGAACTGACAACCTGGGCTCACTTAATGCCAGCCTCCCTGATATCCTTTTATAAATCCAGTTTTAATTTATTATTTTTTTACACTTGGCTACATGCAATTCTGCTGCCTCTTGCTCGGGAATCAAACCCTTGGTCTCAGCCCTTGCAAAGCCTGATAGTGCATTTCTCATTATGTCCACAGTAATTTCAATTATTTTCCTTTGTCTAAGACTTCCGTTATGCTTTGGTGCCTGCAGACATTTTAAGTAACTACCTTTTTTATTAGCTGACTCAACACATGACAGATTATTCTGTCCAGCTCCTTTCCTTAGGTTCTTTTATCAGCCCAAGTCCTTATGTGACCTCCCTCAATGTTCCTGTATTATCTGTGGGGGTGGAAACACTCAGTGATTTGACATAAAAGCACATCTTTGGGCCAGAGATTTACACCCATTTTTAGAAGAAGGACTGACCAAAACGACCCAAATAATTGAAACAATTGGTCCAAATGCCACTGTCCAAATCTGGGAAAAGAAATGAACACAAAAATGGGCTGATTTCCCATGGAAAGGGACATGTCAAAATCAAGATTTAGGCTGGGATTGTCACTTTTCCATCCAGTTCATTATCAGTCATCCAATCAGTCCTTCAGTCCAGAGAATGAAAATAAAGTACAGCTTTTGTGCATTCTGGAGCCTAATTGTTTGATTGCTTCTTGGGGTTTTCTTCTGTAGAAAGAGAAAGGCTGAAGTCCCTCAGCTGGAGCTGCTTTTCTTGCAGAAGTATTTTCGCTTTTGTCAATGTCTGTGTCTCACTCTGGTCCCCAACAACATCAGAGCAGTCAAATATTTAAAATCCGTGCTACCCGAAGGTTTCTCTGTGGTAGAACTGACATTCTCAGGCAGAACACATCACTTTCCTTCTGCCCAAGAGTCTTCCTAGGGATGGATGCCTCAAGGCCATTCCATTCCATTCCATTCCACTCCATTCCATTCCATTCCATTCCACTCCATTCCATTCTATTCCAGTTATTTTCTCCTCTCCCTTTGCTGAACACCACCACGCCTTTCAGAAACATTACCACAAATCCACCTCTCCTTGCTGTCTCTCTGGAGATGAGTCAAACACAGAAGTTTTAGGCACAATCTACCACAGCTATTCCAAAACATTTCCCAACTGAAGCTAAAAAATCTCTATGCCTCTTGCAGCAAATTCTGTGGAACATCTTGGCTTGTGCTCTCGTCCTCCTCAGCAGAGTGTAATAATGTGGGTACTTCCAGAGACAGAAACACAACTAAAAATGTATAAAAATGTCTTAGGACCACAAAAGAACCACACAGGGCCCAGAGAAGACTCAGAGTTAAGGAATATGAGGTGCTACCCTGCACTATGGAGCTCCAGGATTTGCTAAAGTGACAAAGATGTAATTTAGCCCTGAGGCCAGAGAAATGTTCTTGGTATTTCTAAAATCATCAATAAACCTGAGGCCCCTGGAGGTCTGGCCTGAGCTAGAGCAAGGGCTATGAATGCAGAATACACAAATGTTTGTACTCAAGCATCCTTTAGTTTGCTTTTCACATGCATGACAGGCACTTTTCCTGTCTGTACCACCATGACACTGAGTTTTCAACTCTTCTTCTCCCCCAAGAATAGCAACAGCAAGCAAAGTTTGTGTCTGGAGAAAAATCCTCATTAACACCTGAAATAAGCTGGGTATATTGTGACATTTGCAAGAGATCTTCCTCCCTCTAGGATTCATTTCTCCAGGAATTTAAGTCAAAATGTACAGAAAAGAGACATGACTTCCAATGAATGGCTCTTCTGTCAAAAGACAAAAGGATGAAATAACACATAAAACTTCTCTTAACCCTGAAACAACCCCCTTAAAAATCAAAGCCTTCTCTTCTTTCTGACATAACATCCCCACCTGAAAAACAAGCTCTTTGTTGGAATTGTTTCTGCTGCTTCTGGTCCTGGATACTGTGAGTTAAAAAAGAAGAAAATTTGGAAACTAATATTAAGTTCAGAACAAGTCTTAGTGATCTCACTAAATGCTAATTGAGTTTTAATGCTATTTTCATTAACTTTTTACCCTTTCATATAAAGCTGGAGGGCTACTCAGTGATAAGAGAGCCCCACCAATGGAGTCATATGAATGGATGCTAAATGCAAATTCTGGAAGCACTGGGCAATGCTCACAGCAGGGCTTTGACAGGATAAAGATTTTATGGAGTGTCATATCAGGACTTGAGGAGGCTGAATGTCAAGAGTAAAAGCAACAGCAGGAAAAAATGAAAGCAAGAAGGACTCTGAAGTGATGAGGGGATTTTTTCTGGTTTTTTTTTGGTTTTTGTCTTTTGTTTTTGTTTTTGTTTTTGGTTTTTTTTTGGGTTTTTTTGTTTTTTGTTTTTTTTTTTGTTGGAACCCACAATTAAAAAAATTAACTTTCTACTCTAAGTAGCTAAAAACCCAATAAAAAGGAAGCTCATCAAAAGGAGATTAAAAATAAAAATCAAAATCTGACAGAGAGCAAAACCTTGCCTTTCACTGAAAAGCCCAAGACAGGCTGACAAAATATTTCTGGCAGGCCTAAACTTCCCCCACATTTCAGCAAGAGATTTGGTTCTCTGAGCTGCAGCATCGAGCACAAAGCTTTGGCTGATTGTTTTTTGGCAGGGATTGGATGAAGAACTCGTACTTAGGCTGGCAGGAGGAAGAACTTTCATGAACAGGAGAGTTTTACGAAACCCAAGTGTGTCCCTACATGGAACTGCAGAGACCTCAGAACCCCTTCCAGTGCTTAAAGAGGCTCCAAGAGAGCTGGAGAGGATCTTTTACAAGGGCACAGAGGGACAGGACAAGAGGGAATGGCTTCACACTGCCAGAGAGCAGGTTTTGATTGAATTCTAGGAAGGAATTCTTTACTGTGAGAGTGGTGAGGCACTGAAACTTCTCAGGAAGTGTTCAAGGCCAGGCTGGATGGGGCTTGGAGCAGCCTGGTCTGGCAGAAGGTGTCCCTGCCCATGGTGGGAGGTTGGAACGAGGTGGTCTCAAAGGTCCCTTCAATTTCAGTTTCACAGTGAATGAGAGAAGAAAAGTGGTGCAGTGCCCTGGAAGATGAAAATCTGCTTTCCTGGCTACTGCAGTTTTTCTCCACTGTGCCTGTGTGCACCAAGGTCTCACCAGGAAAAAGGCACATGGGCTCTCAGCAGGATTTTCTGTTCCCATGGAAGTAAGCTCATTAACTTCCCGGGTGTTTAGACAAAAACAGCCCTCTGACCACTCATTATAAACAACACAAAAGAAAGAATGGCTACCTTTTTGACTTAGAAAAATGTTTCAAAGGGAAAGCATTCAGTGCTCATTCACAGAAATGGAGAGTAATCTTACAGCCCATTGTTTTGTATTGAAACAACTGAAACCAACAGCATCCAATTTGCACGATATTTCATAGAGAAGCTAAATTGGAAAGTGGTGATACAATCAGAATGGCATGGGGTGGAAGGGATCTTTAAGATCATCTCATTCCAATCCCCTGTCACGGGCAAGGATGTCACTCACTGGATCAGGTTGCTCAGAGCCCCATCCAACCTGGCTTTGAACACTTCCAGGGATGGGGCAGCCACAACTTGTCTGGGCACCCTGTTCCAGTGCTTTAGCATCCTCTGAGTAAATAATTTCTTCTGGACATCTCATCTTAACTTGCTCTCTGTCAGTTCAAAACCATCTTCCCTTGTCCTGTCACTGTATGAAAAAGGTCCCTCTCCCTTTTTATCAGTCCCCTTAAGGCACTGGAAGGTGCTCTAAGATTTTCCCAGAACCGTTTTTTCTCCAGGCTGAACAACCCCATATCTGTCTGTCTGACACAGATATGAACAGAGAAACACACATATAATACACACACAGATTCATGCACATAATCCCTAATCCTGTTAGTACTTGGTCCTTCAGCTCCAAGAAAATGGAAGGAAAAGCTGGCTGTGTGTTAACCTCTTGCACTTTCATCCCTCTTCATAGCTGGAGCAATCTTTACTTTTATCCCTGACTGTAATAATTTTTGTGAGGTTTTTCCCACACCAAGTTCAGGATTTTTTTAGTGTTGCTGATTACCCCAGATTCCAAATGCATGTGTGTGCATACACATCTGTGTGTGCGCTAGCAAAAAAAAAACTGCTGAGTTCACTAAAAAAAAACCCCACCCATAACAAAAAATTGAACTGAAATTGCCACACCAAAATGTCAGTTCTAAAATTCAGTATATCCACAATTTTAGAGAAGAAATCCTAAGGCAATGGCCTTTCCTCACCCACATTTTTCAAGACTTGTGTGAGACTCGAATTTCACTTTATCCCTGTGAGAATGAAGGACAGCAATGGCCCTGCCTTTGGGTGCTCTTGAATGCTGTCACATTGGTTCCTTTAATCCCACAGAAGTGAAGGAGAACAGTTTAGTGCTCTGCACAACATTCGTTCTGGCTTTAGATTTATACGGTTAAATGAGAATTCAAACCTAGGTCTTGCCTTAAACCCTGAGTAAGGATTTGAACCGGATTCCTGCCAAAAACCAGGAGGGTGTGAGACGTGCAGGAGAGATCACCATTTAATCTGTTTTGTGCAATCCAAAAGTGTAAATGACTGCTGAGACAGACATTAAACAGGCACAGTCCCATTGCTTGATAGCAAATACAGGAAGGAGAGGCAGTGTACTAAAATTCTGGTCTTTTCATCAATAAATATTTAAGTATTCATTGAAAGTGGAAAAGATGTAAGGAAAAGAAATCGATTGCTCCCTCTCTCTCCCATGTCTGAGCTGATGTGAGTTCCCTTTACCAAATTGAGCATGGTTCTGTCTCTGAGATAATTTGATTAGATTTATGATAGAGTTGCTCTTTAGCTTCTCTTCAGATCAAAATCAAGAATGCATAAGAGATGGAGAACATTCCCTGGTAATCTGTTGAAAAACTGTGCCATGGATGAGGTACCCTCTGGCTCAGCCAGACTCTGAGCAAAAGGCACGAGGAAACTCAGTTTTCCATGTAACAGCTTGTTACAAACAACAAAATAATAAATATTTAACTCAAATCCAGCCTGGAAAATTGGCTCTCCAATTATCTCTGGAAAACTGGTGAGTTTAACTGCATGTCAAGCTACTGTGATATTCTTTGTTTATATTAAACAATAAACTATACCAGCCCTTTTTGACCCAGGAGAAACAGATATAAATTAATATAAGCCCGACTCAAGATTAGCATCTGCTACTGCTCAGAAAAACTGTTGATTAAAAGCCACCACTAAGTAGTTCACAGTAAATACAGTGGAAAATTATCCAGGACCAAAGAAGATAATCAGAAACTATTTCTAGCAGTAGATGGCAGAGAAACATTGAAAAAAAAAAAAAAAAAGCAAAACTGGCTATTAAAATATATTTTGTACTGATAAAATTAGCCTTAATGAACTATAAAATAAATAAGCCTTAATGAACTATAGCAGCCACTTGCAATTATTTCTGTACTAATAAGCCTGGAGAAAATATTTGCCATATACTGGTCATTAACAAGATATTCTTTGAAATATGTAATTCAGTAAAGGAGAAGTTGCTACAAATTAAAGGGGTTCCAGGAATTTTTTGTGCCTAATACTCCACAGAAATATTTGAGTGTCAGAAGAGAAGATTTCCTAGGGCAATGAACACCCAAATTTGTTCAACAAGCTGAAATGGAAGTTTTATAGCTCCTCTCTTGCGTTACATTTCTTCTCTATTGTCTTTTCAATATTGTGCTCTGCAAAAAATGTAAGTAAACATTGGTCACTGGGATCTGCCTTGTAAGAACATTTAATGGGAGTCCTTAATTGCATGTTGTAAACATAATACAAATGGCAGTTGTAAAACTGAGAACAATTTTGTTCCAAATAATCCACAAGAATGCCTCTTCTTAGAGCAAACTCTTACCAGGCACAGTACTACACATTAAAAAAAACACCAATCCTTGCAGGAATTGAAACAGAGGAAATTCCATTTTTGGCTTAAGATGGAAACTCTTGTTCGTTGGATAGGATTTTATGAAAAAGCAAATGCCTTGAAAATATTCCACAGATGATACAGCTTCTTTTTTTTTTTTTTTTTTTTTTTTAATATCTGAAGAGCATGCAGACAATGAAAAGGGATTAATTGATTGCTGTTTAATGAGTTAGTGCTTGTCAGCTGAGAGGCAGCAATGGCTGGGGTGTTATTCTGGGCTGGTTTAGATGGCATGGCATCAGGACTAATGCATTTCACTCTGCACTCTCAGCAGGCTGAGCATGGACAGCCAGGCAGTTCAGCTAATGAGAGGTAAATTAATCAGCCTCAGTAATTGCAGATTGGAGTCCTCTCCCTTCACTCCACCTCGCTGCTTGTTTCAGTGGCAAGGAGCTCTGCTCACCTTCTGGGCTGGGATGATGAGAGCCACGTGAGGTGCACAGTTGTAAATGTGGTGGCTCTCTGTATAAGACCTACAAATGCAGTGATTTCTGGTGACCTACTTGTGGGAGGAATTAAAGGGTTTATGGACTATACAGCAACACTGTAATGTGGAAAAAAAAAATCCCATTTCAGTGTCAAAATATGGCTGTTGAGGAATTAAGAATCCGTCAAAGCTCAAGCAACTTCCATACCAAACTCAAAAGTAAAAAAGCCATTTCTCCAGCAGTTTTTTAGGAAACAAAGACTACTGTCTACTGAAGTCAAAACTCTCCTTTTCCAGATACACCTTAAATGCCTATTTTGAAAGCTGAAGAACATTCTGTAAATGAGTGATCCTTGTGAAGCAGATTCCAACTCCTTGCAAAGCCTAATGAAGCTACAAGGAATATTTCAGAAAATTCACCGAGTAGGATGGAATTATAATTCTCTTTTTAAAGCTGGTTTGAGAATCTCACATCAGAGAGGTGAGTGCAATTAGGAGTTTATGATCTACACATTGAATAGACTATATATTTTCAAAGATATATTACCAAAATGTGGACATTTCTACTCAAAGAGGTGGAGAGCTAGCAAATACATGGTTACCACTACATCAGAAAGAACTCAGTAAAGTGGGAGTTTTAGAATTTTTATCTTATTTTTAATTTTTTATAATTTTTATAACTTCGTATTTTTTATTTCCTAGGAAGAAAAGGAGGCCACCAAAACAGCCTTGAAGAAGCCCTGATTTCACTCTCACTTTTGAAGGATAACTCCCAGGTCATCGTGATTGCTTGGAAAGAGTCACATGGCTTCAAAGGAGAATTTAACAACCTGCAGCACATCATGGGTTAAGGCCACATCCCAAAAAAAGGTCGACCACCACCAGGGCTTCAGAGGAAATGGCTGGGACAAAAGGAGAGCAATTCAAAGAGTACATTTAATCACTCACAGTGCTTTTCCTCTGACACTAAAACACTTTCCAACCTGTTGGACATCCCTGAGACAGCACTCGAATTTTGGCCCTGAAGAAACAGAACAATCTTCCCATCTACCTCACTCTGAGAGTCACAGCACCAGACACGCTGTCCCCTCAAACTCTTTCTTCACAGAGAGATAATCACAGATGTAAGAGTCTGCCCTGCTGGGACATGACATTTTCCAGCTAAACCGGCAAAATATTTACTCTTTATCAGACTTTTACCAAAGAAAACCTCCTGTGCTGCTTTTCAGGTTTTCTCCCAGACATCACTGATGCAAAATTACCTTGCTTGGACACCACCACCATGGGATAACAGCCAAGTAACACTTCCAAGGAGCTTGGATAACAACAAGAACCAGGTTCTGCCATGTAGGAAATGGCTCTGATGAGCTTTGTGCTGCCCTGTTCCCAAGAAAACCTCTGATCTCTGTGGTGGGTTGACCTTGACTGGACACCAGGTGAGCACCAAGCTGATCTGTCTCTCCCCTCCTCAGCAGGATTGCAGTAGTGTGGGTGGAAAAACAAGACGGAAGAAAAAAACCATTTGGGCAAGGTAAAGGCAGTTTAAAAAGGCAGAAGTAAAGGCTGCACATGGAAATAAAGGAAAACAAGAGATTTATTCTCTACTTCTCATCTACAGGCAATGTCCAGCCAGTTGAGGTAACTGGAATGATGATAAAGCAGTCAGAATTTGTGGGTTTTGTTGGATCAGTACAGGCTGGAACAGAACTGGCCACCCCTGACCCCCCAAACACCAAGCTCTGCACCCAGTGGCAGCAATGTCACCCATGTCCCCACCCTACCCAGGCCAAGAGGAATTGCTCTCCACAGAGGAATTCACTGCTTTAGCTTTATCAAAAAGCACCACACACCTTCCCAAGCTGACTTCACTGCAAGTCCACTCACTCCACAGTCCATGGGCACCAGGATGAATGAGGGACTCCATTGTGCTGATCTTTGCTCTTGTCCCTCACAACAGCACAAGCTCACTGCATTTTTGGGGCTCAGTGAGACAGATAATTCCAGCATTGCCAACTGAAAATATCAGCTGCCAGTGGTGCAGTGACGTGAGAGCAGTTTCTGACTCTGTGTTGCTCCTATTTAATCCTCCCTTCTCCTGGGGCTGCTGATTCATGCCTCAGAGAACTCTCCTGAGCCATTAATCAGTGCAACTGCTCCCTGAGCTGAGCACCAACTGCTCCCCCAGACATCACTGCTCCCAAGGAACTGACACTTTCCATAGGGAAGAGGTCACGGCACTGACTCATTCAAATATTATTTATAACAATCTTTTCCAAGATGAAACTGAAATTTTAGTCATCTAAAGCCACTCTTGGGCTGGTGTTGTCCACAATTCTAGCTGAAATATCAGCTTTTGACATATTATTTCCTTAAACATCTGTGAATGGGACAGTAAGTGAGAGAAAAACCATTGGTCTGAATCAGTGAATCCATTTTTGTGCTGTTTCACAGTTCAAACTGAATGTGCTGGAAGTCACCCTCTTCTGTCAAGTCCTTAGAGGTGTGTCAGGATGGTTTACGTTTATAGAAGTTACAAAGAATAAATAATTAGTGTCTTCAGAGTGCTTTGGGAAGTTCAGACCAGAGACTTGGCATCCATCAGAAGGGTCAGCATTCTGCATTCAGTGGGAGTATCCCATTTTCCTACTGACGGCAAAGAAACCTGAGATGGGATGGAGAAAGCTGCTGGCTGCTCCAAAGTCCTCCTGACTTTGGATTTAGATCAATGAACTCAAGTTAATTGAGCTGCAGGAGCTGTCTGCACATCGACTCTCCAGCAAAGGTAATGTGAGACAGCCTCCCTTCCCTCTCTCACAGAGTTAATGACCTGGCATTATGTGATGCTCATAAAGGTCAAAGACCATAAGATGGGCAACAATCATTATCTGAAATACTTTAAAGCACACTAACCTGATTGTGTGATGTCCCATCAAAACATTAATCTGTTTGAAGGTATGTTTCAATAGCAAAAACTCAGAGGAATTCTTAGAAATGAATCTGCCTCTTTCCTGGCACTTCTGCCTTTCTTGCCCTGTTATTTTGAGGGATTTTTTTTTTTGCACAAAGCAGATTCTTGTCTCTTAAAATTTCTTTTTCTACTAGTAATCATTTCTCTCTTCATATTTGTAGCAGCACATTTTTATTGTGCTGTCAGGGAAATAATTTAGCAGAGAGAAGTGGAGACACAGCCATCGGAATCAGGAAAGTCTTAAAGAATACAAATGTTAGCCTAATTTAAGAAATTGGGCCAAATGATAAACCTAGGCCCAGCAGATATTATCCAGTAGATAATAAATCCAGGTCTCATTTTTGAAATCTTAAATTTGAAGCAAAAGGCAGAATCAGGATGTACCTCAGTCTTCTTGTCAGAGCAACAGTCGAGCAGAGATGCCAGGATCCGAGCAATTAATTATAGGCTAGAAAAGAAGAACTGAAATGACAAGAATTGACACCTGACTCTAAATGTAGGAACTTTTTCAAAGTAATAGGATACAGGGGAAAAAAAATATTACAGAGCTATTGATTCCTGATTGTGCTATGCAGCAAACATGGCAGCAGTGCCACAGCCAGGGCAGAGGGGTGAATTATTTTAGGATTTCAATGACAGCTGCCAAAAATATTATGGCCCTTACAGAGCTTGAAAGATTGAAACAAGGCTGAAAACTCAGCCACTCACATATTAAGCCACATATAGATGTGTGGTGAAAACAGAGACACCAAGAAAAGCCCTGTGATAAGGATTTAAACAGCAAAAGCAATACCACGAAACAAAACTCTCTGTGCTTTGCCTTTATTTACAAAGTTCCTTAGGTTAAATTATTTCTCTGTTCAACACTGAGTAGGAACTGCTGCGCTTTAGCAACCTGACATAGCCAGGGAGAGATGCACTGGGCAAATGTCAGAATTTCTGCTGTGTGTCAGAAGAGGGTGCCCAGACTTGTCTCCTGCTTGGAAGGAGCAACAGACGTGCAAATGCCAAGTGCCACAAAGCCACTTGTCACTCTGTCCCTCTCTGCCACCCCGGCCCTCTCGACCCTGACACTCAGGGCTGTGATGCTGTGACTGCATTTGCTGTTGTCACAGCATCACAGGGACAGTGTAGTGCACGAGGTACTGAAATAATCCAGCCAACTCAAAAAGCACAAGGTCTGAAAGAAAAACAAACACCAAGGATGGGCTGTGTAAAATCAGCTGTCTGAACCTCATCCTCATTGATCAGGTTACATAAAACACTTAACCACATTAGAAATCCATAAATGAATTATGCAAGGAAAGCTGTAACTGTGAGGGAGGGGAAAAATAATCCAAACTAAAACAATATTTTCTATTTTTCTATGATAATTCAATTTAAATTCAAAACAAGACAGTTGCATATTCAAGAAACACATACTTGGAGCCTGATTATTACTTTTTTACGTGGACTACAGCCCAGTTAAGGAGATGCAGTACAAGATGTTAAGTGAGATATTAGAAAGAAAATCTTTACTGTGAGGGTGCTGAGGCCCTGGCACGGGTTGCCCAGAGAAGCTGTGGCTGCCCCATCCCTGGAAGTGTCCAAGGCCAGGGTGGATGGAGCAGCCTGGAGTAGGGGAAGGTGCCCTTGCCCATGGAGAGGGTTGGAATTGGATCATCTTTAAGGTGCCACCTAAACACAGACCATTCTATGATTCTAAGGATTTTATGTCTGTAGATTCAGGATTACATGGAGACTGTAATCAGAGTGCAACTGCTCGCTCAGGATAATTAATATTTCACAAGTTTAGGATGGTTCAAAATCCA
Organism: Irena cyanogastra; assembly: GCA_013397155.1. Taxonomy (NCBI): domain Eukaryota; kingdom Metazoa; phylum Chordata; class Aves; order Passeriformes; family Irenidae; genus Irena; species Irena cyanogastra. The sequence continues at coordinate 43,536 of VWZV01003697.1, forward strand.
AATGGTCAAATTATCAAAAAAGGAATTAATCAATGTCCATTAAAGATTTAATAACTTGGCTCCTGTATCAGGAAGGCTTTGAGCTTCAAGCTGCTGAATGCTGGGAGAATCTGTTGAGTCACAGCCCACAGGATTTAAGGAATTTACATGGTAAAATGTGTGTGCTCAGCCCAGTAACCTTTGTCTGACAGAAATGTGCCTTGGTAAGGGTGAAGGCACCCTCTGCTGCAGTGACTTCTTCCAAGAACAGGGCTCAGTCAAGTCATCATTGACTCTCTCTTTGGCTGATGGGATTGAGATGATGAAGCTGTTGTTGAAAACCATATTTTCCAGCTGTCACATACATTCAGCATCTTTCTCAAAGTTTGTCACCTCTATTTTCCTATAAAGAAAGCTCAAAACTTAGGATTCCAACAGTATTGATTGTCACTTTGGATAAATGTGCACTCATGCAAATGAGTCAAAAGAAGGGCACAGAAGGTCTGTCTGGCTGAAATACTGACACTATCCAAACAAACCTTCTTTCAGACTGCTCCTGCAATCCTGAACTTTTGAATGGTCACTGATGTTGATGGAACAGCAAAAATGAGCAGCTGCAGTGCTGCTCCAAGATGTGCACAATGTGACCCAAAAGCTCCTGGGCTATTTTCCTGAGGTGCCAGCAAACAAATGTACAGACACAAGTCCTCAGGAGTTTCTCTGCATTCGCTGCAGACGAATTTCCTCTCTCTCTGCCAGACAAAGCTGCCCCAAGGGAGCAGGGACACACTTATGGCAGGGCCCTCGACAGGCACAAGTCAGGGCTGGGAGCTCTCCTGAACAGCTGCTCTCTCTCTGATGGCACAACTGCTTGGGAATCTCACAGGGAAAACTGCTTCTGGCTTTGCAGGATCCATCAAGTGATCTCCCCTATGGAAGGAATGGGCTTGTCTGTCCAAGCCATGTCTTATTTGTGGTGTGGGAGAAAAAATTCTTCTTTTGAGAAGAGCTGTTCATTCAGTATCATTATTGCAAAAGCAGAAACATCAAGCAATTAAAAAAAAAGGTAAGAATACTTAATATGCTAATGATCAAAACAATAAATACTCATCATAGATATTAATGGCATAATTTCTTTAATTCACTGAATAGTGACCTTCATATTTCTTATCACCAGCCATGAAAGCTAAAGAAGCCTAATTTTAATATGCTGCAAATGGGATTTAAACCATTGGAAAGGAGTGGCTGGGGCTTTTTCTTTTGGCTCCTTACTGATCCAGCATGGAACAAACATTTTGAGGAGATGTTAAATGGAAGTTCTTGCCATTCATTACCAAACTCAGGATTTTATTAAGTGGTATGTCCTGTCCTAAATACTCCAACCAGAATTTTTAGTAATTAGTTCCTTCACTTGCTTCCCTCCCTTTATTTTGTCTGAAGTCTTGCAGAGCTCTTACACACTAAACCCCAGCTGTTCCTTATCTCCCTAAAGTGTGTAGGAGAGTTGTATATGAACCTGTTTCTTGAGGTAGTCTTTATATACACTGATATTTAAAAAAACATGGATTTTTTAAAAAACCTGCTTGCATTAAAATACAGAATAGAATTTCATCTATCACTATGGACACAGAAACCCTGAAAAAACCCTGGTTTAGAAGTCCTCAAAGCATAAATATGAAATGTGCTGCACACCACTAGGGCTAAGCCAGGTTAGGAACCATTTATAAAGATCAGAAATCATCATTGTTCCAGTCTAACTCAATGCAGGTCCTGCCTCCAGTTCTACTGCTGCAGAGTAACCCTTGTTTCAGAAGCTCAATAATTAGTTTCACAAGTGATGATGAAAAGTAGAGCATGATATTTTTCCTGGGGCTTTCATTAGTATCTCTAAGTTCACTTCCCTCAAGACATGGATCTCATAACAGGAGATTAATTTTAGTTTTCCAATGGAGTTTTATTGTAAGATTATTTTGTTCTCTGACTTTCTCCACTAAAGGGATTTTGATTAAAATGTGCCTAGACATAGTCAACTGATGATAAGATTTGTAATTTCCAGCAGATAGGAATATTTAACTATATTAAAAGAAATTGTGTTATATTACAGATTATCCTGATGGAACAAATTTCCAAACTAATGCAGAGTAAAAGCAGAGTAATGTAATTAAAATTATTGTAGTTGCTCTAGATTTAAATTATCAGGACAGATCCCTGTTTGCACCTATAAGCAGTGTCTCTTTTATAAAAATGGGATAAAAATACATAGAAATGATAGATAGATAGATAGATAGATAGACAGACAGATAGATATGCTGTAAGAACATTGATATTCAGTCAATTAAAGGTCCATTTCACTAATATTATCCTCACTTCAGGGCTGGCCAAACACCTAAGTAAAGACTCAAGTGTAGCCAAATATTTCTACCTATTTCTCCTAGCAATGATGTAGGGCTTGTGATCATCCTCATCCAAACCAGTGAGATGGATCTTGACATCCTTCAACAATTTTTTTTTTTTTTTTTTTTTTGTACACCACCTTCTTGCACCCAAATTTTGACGACCACAATGTCATGGCAGAAGAAGTGCCAAAGCTTAAGAAGTGTGAAGAATCATCTTTCTGTGATGGTTTTGAACCAATCCCATTTAGTTCCCCAGTGGAAAGAAGCACTTTAGAAGCTGCATCCTCACATGGAAGGAGAGCATTTTCAAGTAACACTGAACCCTTGTTAAACAAAGGGGTTTAAATATAAATAATAAATAAAACCTTTCAATCCTTTGTGCTTTCCCCAAGGACAGTTTCATGGGCACGTTGCTGTCTGCAGGAAAAGTCCCATTGCTGCTTTTGGGTTCTGATTTCACCAGATGGGACCCCTGCCCTCACAGCAGGCACACAGCCCCCTTTGGGGGTAGGAAATCTGTAAATCTGATATCCTCTCCTTGAACCATGGCCTGGCAAATTCTGAAGAAGGAGAAACCCAGACATGCTTTGCATCAGAAAGAGAATATCACAAATAATTGATGAGTCACTCTCCCACGGCAATGAGGGAAAAGAAAGGATTTTTTTTTTTTTGTGTCTTATACTTCACATTTAAAGCACATTTTGTTTTACAAAGCAAACATGCTATAGGTGAAACTTCACTGATAGGATGAAGTTGCTTTGATATCTCATCTATATTCCTAAGGCTACAGCCCAATCCTCCTACCAGAGACCAAAATTCCTTCTAGGTGTAGATCCAGAGCAACGATCACCAAAAATCCATTTTTATTTTTCATCCCATCTGAAATCTCCAGTTGTTTGTCTTCCTGCTCCTCAGGAGGGTCTCTGGAACATCTCAGAAGATAAAAGCACTTGGGAACACCTCTGGGCTGCTGGATTGCCCCGACCCTGCTCCAGCCTGGAATTTTTAAAACTGCTTCTGCACCTCTAACTCCTAACCCTAAGAATTAGGATCCATTAATTAGCATTGCTATGAGATTAATGTAAAATCAAACATAAACAGCAGAGCAAAGGGTCATATGTTGTTTTGCTGGAATATCACCTTGGCTTAATTGTAAGGATCCATTAAGAATATTTCAAACACCCTTTAAAAGAAAATATTTTAGTATGCCAGACCTGACTCTGCAGGTGAAGATATTTTTTTTTCTTACCATGATCAGCTTCCTAAACTGTCTTTCAGGCACCTTACAGAGTAAGATAAAAGACTTGGCTAAAGGGTTTTACCTGTGCAGAGCTCAGCCAGGTCAGCGCTTGACGGAGACCGCGATGATTATGACAACGAGCAGCAGAACAGCCAGAGCGATGGAGAGCAGGCAGCACTTCATCTTCCTGGCTCGTAGCTGAGAGGGGAAAGACAAGGAGATTAATTCATGGAGATGAAATCCACTAAGAAATGTTATTTTTCCATTGAAAGAATGGTTTGGAACAAGCTGAAGCAACATAGAGAATTTCTCTACTTTTTTGGACTGGCTTATGCTTCTGGATAATCCAGATTCCTCCTTCTGGAAAATCCCCTTTTTCTACACTACTTTCTTCCTGCTTAAATCACTGTGTCACACTAAATTTCCAGGCTCTGCTAGGAGGGCTGAACTTGGGTAAGGCCACTCAGTTTGGTTTTGGTCTGGGGGTGTCAGAGCTGCATCTGGCTGCCAGGAGAAAACTGTCCCCTGGAAGGGAAAAAGTTCCCTCTGCACTCTGCTGTGCAGTGAAAGTGAGACAAACTGACATGGGCTGTTCACAGGGCAGGCAAATGTGCTGCCAGTGTTAACCACCCTGACCTCATTCACTTTCAGATATGGTAAAAGAGACTCTACAGAGTTTTAATTTGGATGTCTGTTTCTACTTCAACCCATCAGTTTTCCTGGTGACCTCCATGGACATGATGTTGTTTCTTCCTATTTAAAATCTTTGCAGATAATTCAATTCCCCTTCCTCCCTTTTAGATGGATTGGAAGAAGGATGTTTCCATGATCCCACAGTGTAAGGAGTCCTGTTATCCACTATACACACAAAAAAGTAACTTCAGCAAAATCCTTAACTTGGACATTTTTCTTGAGACCAGATCAACCAGTCCTCCAGCCACCAGAGCTGATAACGTCATCCTGATGTGACAAACCAGTTGCTTTATTCCAGAGTCCTTTACCTCCCTTACAACTGAAGCAACACTCTCACAGGAGAGATGATGTTAACATTACTGCTCCTATCCACTTTTCCTTCCTTTCTTTTCCCTAACTGCTGCAATCTGGTCTCCCAGTCTGCCTTGGATCCTTCTCTAACTGCTTTACATCACTCTGCACTGCATTTCCCACAGAGCCATTGCTCCCCAGCTGTTCTGTTCTGTTCTGGGGATGTTTTGGTGTCCTACACTGCAAAGGACAGGAGACTCATCTCTTCCATTGGTGCTCAAATCCTGCCCTTCATTCCCTCTCAGTGCCCAAACAAGCTGGAGAAGCACTTCCAGCAGGGAACAGTGATGCATGAACTGTCTTCTCTTTCAGAATCAGCCACCAATCAAACTGTGGTTTTATAAAAGTGTGGATTTCCAGATTACTATTTTTTTGCACCTTAAAACGCTGTACTGCCTCCCTAGCAGTTAATCAGTGACTCATCGTGGCTTTCCATCAGCTTTTGAATCACTCAAACAGGTAGGTTTTCTTTGATTTGGATGATAAAAAAATTCCAAAAAGTTTTAAATATATCATTCCATGTGCATTTGTGAAGAGGGATCTTCTTGTCAGGCATGCTAGGAGGGAGTGTGTAAGGGGACACTATTCCACTTCCCAAAACCCCTACTTTGGAGCACAGATTTGCTCATGCTTTTCCATCAGCACAGATTTGCTCATGCTTTTCCATCAGTTTGCTGTGATTCTGTGGGGGAGAATATGCGTGGGCAAAGGCTCACAGAAATTATTGTGATGGAGGACAGGCCCTGGCTCAGGTTGCCCAGAGAAGCTGTGGCTGCCCCAGCCCTGGAAGTGTCCAAGGCCAGGTTGGATGGGGCTTGGAGCAACCTGGGATAGTGGAAAGTGTCTCTGCCCATGGCAGGGGGTTGAATGAGATTATTTTTAAGGTCTCTTCCAATCTAAAACAAACTGTGATTCTCTGATTTTCTTCAACTTTTTTTTTTTCCACACACAAAAGGATGTTTCTTCATAGTGGATCCTCACCTCACACTTTAATTTCTTCAGAAGAAACTGCAATGCATCCTGAAAGCTCAGCCCATGAGACAACAGACTTGCTACTGCTTCCCCTTTAATTTTAACCTTCATTAATTCCAAGTCAAACCAGGGAACCTCTGCTTCAAACTGCAGACTTTCAAAGGCACTTGGATGTCCTTGTCCACTTCTAAAGTCAGAGCCTGTGTTTGGTCAGCAGAGGATGCTAATGGGTCGTTTAGCTTCAAGCAGAATTCTCAAATAGTCCATTAAGAGCTTCAAAGGCTGCACAGTTATCACTTCACATGGCTTTTCCATCATTCCCTTTGCAGAGAGATTCTCTTCTTTTCCTCTTTCCAGCATTACGAAGTCCGAGTCACTCTTATTCTGCATTTGCACAGTCTCTTCTTCCTTCCCTTTTTCCTTGCTTTTAACCAACTAAACCATAAACAGACTGAGACTGATCAGAGGACAGGAGAGCTGCAGCCCAGTCTGAATCCTGGGATTTGGTTCACATTTTATGATCTTGTCCTAGCTGGCAAGTCAGGGTAATGATTTCCTGCTCTTTAAAATATCTCCTAGCATATTTAGTATAACTGTCCTTCACAGCCATGAAACCCATGGCAGGATTCTCCTGTCTGTTCCTAGTTTTGTTTTGTTTTTTCTTATTTTACCTTTCAATAAGGAAAATATTGAATTCTTTGAGTTGCTTTAGTCTCCAGCCATAAATCTGTACATGCTGGTGGAGCAGTGGAAGCAGCTTCTGATCCCTTCCTGGACACCCCACCTTCCCTACAGATCCTGAGGAAAAGGGGCAGGACACCAGCACCCCAGGGTGCTGTCACTTAGTTAGAAAAACACTGATATATGAGCAAAAGCAGCACATCCCTTCTCTGGACAGGTGCACACCCTGCTTCAGGAAGGGCCTTGAAAGAATCCCTTCAATGAGACTTGACACAAAGATTGGACTTGATGACCTTGCAGGTCTTTTCCAACCTCAATATTCTATGATTTTATGATACCCCATGGAGCTCACCAAGCCTGTCCTGTGGAGAGGACCAGCCTGGATTTCTGTGAGCTCTCAGGACCCTTCCCCTGCCTTTATCAGAGGAGAAAGATGCAAGCACAGAATGTATTGAACAGATTCTCCTCCCCAAACAGGATCTGCAGACTGGTATGGGCACCCTCACTTAAATATTACATAAATATACACTAATAAACAACACAAATAATAATATTACATCTGACTAACTCTGCTGTTATTCGTAATTTAGGTTAACAGAGTCTGATTGCCAAACTGAGGTTACAAATGGTGTCTTAATGCCCCACTGCCATTCTTGAAGGAAATTGAGAGACAAAAATAAACACATTCCTTTTAATGAGCTTTTTGAAGAGTTTTTTTAGGAACCCCGAGGTAACATTGCACACTGGAAGCACAGCAACCTCAGAAATGTAAGCACTGAGCACCAAAGGAATTCCAGAGTTTGTGTTTTCCATGTATGCACATACAGGGAGCAATCTCTGCCTCTCTCTAAGGTAAGATTTCTGCCTTATTCAATAAAGGAATAATTATTATGCTGCGTACATCATACATGTTCAGAAATTTTACTTATCTACTCAAGTTTTCTTAGGACATCTATCTAAAGTCATGTTCACATGAGACCACGCAAAGCTCTCACTTAATGTAAAGATCCCGATTTTTTCTATGGGGTTTCCATGACAGCAGAATCATATAATTAATGCTTTCCATCCCAAACATCAATGCAATGATTGGGTTATATCCATTTTAAGTGGAGGGAGTGGAGACATTCCATGGGTGGAAGTACAGCTGATCTCAAGAGAGTTCCAGTTTTCCCAAGGAATAAAGGAAAAAAAAAGGAAATAAAGGAAGAATAAAAACCAAATGTGATTCATTATGCCACCCCTTGCATCAAAGTCAATCTACACTTACCTGGAAATGGAAAACTCTTTCCAAACCTGTAACAGGATTTCTTACCAGGACAAGTTCCTTACTGCCCCTAGCCAGACACTACGAGGTTCCTGCCATAATTTTAGTAGTCTCAGAATAACAGAACCACAACCACAGAAAAGCTGAGGAAAAATGTAAAAAACCCCAAAAAACTAAACAACCCACAAGAAGCCAAACCAGCTGTAAAATGAATCGTTTATGTCACAGCATAATTCTGCAGGGAGTTTTGCATTTTTGCAGCATTTCCCACGCATCCAACCAATGCGCAGTGGATTTCACTCATCTTTCCCCAGCTCTTTCTCCCTCAGCTGCTGAGGGTCCTTCTCTCACATTGTGCATCATTCCTGTTCCCTATCTTCCTTGACTTTCCTGGAAGCTCTGAGGCAGCCTGACCTCCTCTCAATTCCTGCAACTACACCCATGATTGCTCACAGGAGCGATTTTAAGGCCATTTTGCCCAGAATCTTCCACCTGCCCTTGGAGTTAGATGTTTGCAGACAAGACATATCCAAGATCCTTGGCACAGCAGATGGATCAACAGCAGAAGGGCATTTTTGGTACAAACTAAATTTAGATGGTCGTCACCCAACTTCACAAAGCATCCAGAAAACCTGAGGGAATAACTGTTTTGTTGGTTTTTTTTTTCCCAGAGACCTGGAGGTTTTGCCAAACACTCCTGGAGGTCACAAAAATCTATGGCTGCTTTCTCCATTTTTTCCTGTTAAATTGCAAAACTCTGTCCACATAGAGGAGCTGCTGGAATTTAACAAAACCTCCCAAAACCCATGTTTCTCCCAGGGAAACGTGTCCTGGAACTCCACCTTGGAAAGCACTGACTCCCTTTAACTATCTGTTAAAATGAGTATTTAAATAAAGATAGACAAATCAATGCAACAAACAATTTCAGGCTGAATTTGGGAAAAGTTCAAAGCTACAAGATTATCTTCTGCTGGAAAATGTATGAGAAATAGTTATTAACCCACTATCTGATTTCATTTTAATTATCTTGGCTTATTCTAAACCTTGAATGCTATGCTGCAGCACTGCTCTGGTTTTATAGCTCTGTCCCAACCTGTTGTAAGTCCATTTCCCATAACACCTAGAATTTGTTGATTAAATTGTAGCTAATCTATTTTCATTGTACACATTTTCCCAAGATGAAAAGAGTGCAACATGGGACCAAAAAAATTCTAATCCTGTAGCAAGATGAAATGGCTTTTTACAGTTATTTTTTCTGGGCTCTCAGGGTTTTTTAGCAAAATAACTAAAGATATATTTTAATCCTGACAGAGGCTCTTTAAACACACATGTGAAATAGGAGTGAAAAGCAGGGAAGGAATGAAGAAGGCTATTTAGGGACACAGCTGAGAAGCACTTTATATTGACAGGCAAACTGGATGTGACTAAGCCTGGAAGAAACCTTTGCCTCATTGTTTCAGAAAATTAAGCTGCAAGTCATATTTTACAGCCTAGGAGGTATTTATTTCTTGGGGGTGAAATGTTGAAAAATATTTTAATTATGTCACAACAGATAGTTAAGTAATTAAAACCCATTAAAGCCCATTACAGCCCCAGGCCCAGAAAAGTAAGTTTCATCTTGGAAATTCCTAAGCAACCACATTTACAAGGAGGAAAAAAAATGCCTTCTTGCTAAGCATTCAAAAACTAGCTGAGGCCAAGAAGCATAAATAATAGAAGAGGCTAAAGGAAACTGTTTTTCCTGTGTTTATATTGAATGGAAACAAACAAACAAACAAGAACTTGATTCACATATAGAAAAGCAGCATTGAGCTTCTCCACCCTTTGTGGATTGATTACATTATGGACTGTAAGGCAGGGAGGTTGAGATTTCTCAACTGCCTCCACAAAGGAGGTGAAAATCCCTAGAAACAGGAATTTTAGTTCAGGCAGGGATTTGTACTAGAGCAGCTGCTCTATTCTGGGAACATCAGAGCATATGACAGCAAGTCAGGGCAGAGTTACACCCTACAACTACATGGCTGGGGAGTTTTCTAGGTCTTCTGCAGTACAAAATTAATTAAATTAATCTCTCCAGTATCCCACCTTTATTCCATCACTCCCAGGTCTCAGCCCTGGCACTGGGATTAGGATGATGACAGTAACCAGAGAGCTTTGCCCTAAAGGGTTAACCCATGAGCACCTGACTCTGTCTCTCCCTCTTGCAATGTTAAATAATATAAACATTCATAGAAAAAGGGGATTGTTGAGGTTGGAAAGGACCCCAAAGATCACCAAGTCCAACATTCAACCCAGCAAGCACCGCCATGTTCACCATTAAACCACGTGCTCGAGTTTCATACCCACAGGTTTTTAAACGCTTCCAGGAACAGTCACTCCACCACTTCCCTGGGCAGCCTCTTCCAATGCTTCCAAAGTTTAGGAGCAAGGACTAGGAACAGGTCTGGAAATACCCTGAGCTTTTCAGTTTGGTTGTGTGGGCAAGAATCTGTCTCCTAGTGAAAAAGGAGCAGTTTCTCATTACCATTTCTTAGGTTATTATGGTAAGCAGGCAAAAAATCTACCCATGTACTCAATGCCAACAGACTCAACAAGACAATCCATTTTACCTACAGAAATGCTTACCCATATTTCAAACACAATTTTAAAATAAAGAACAAATCATGAAGCATTTTCAAACAGAGCCAGTAGTGCAAGAACTTCTGGAAGTACAATTCCACTACTCGAGCAAAGAAACCATTGCAGACTAATCTGCTCTGGAATTTTATTTCCTGCAAACCCTTTCAGCAGACAGAAAACAAAAATTATTAAATTTAGCAACCACACAATAACAGCCTCCAGTTATCAGGTCAGGTCCTTTTAAGGGCCTCTGTTGGGCAATGAAAACCCACCCTGATTAATTTTGAAGTGCTGCTTCCTTTATTGTAAGATTAACAAATCTGTTTGACATAAAATGGTTCATTTTATATGCAAATCTCTGTAGAGAGTTTTGTGACATTAAAGAGGTTCATATAATTTTGTTCACCCCGACCTCAGAGGTCATTTGGAATTTCATGAAAGCATTTGTCTGTGCTCTTAATATGCATTTTGAAAGCTAATTTGAGGTCTGCTGGATTGAGAGCCCAGGTTCTTAATTACGTTTGGACGTGTTTATACAGAGATGATATAATGAATCTGAAACTGCTGTCATTCCAGTGGACAATAGCAGCAGCTCTGCTGAAGGCTGGGGAGTTCTCATGGGAGAGGAAAAGAAAATATTGGAGCAGCACAGCAGAAAATCAGACCTTGTAGATGTGTGGTTACCTCCAAGAATTATGTAAACATACAGAGGGGAAAAAAATCCCCTTACACAACAGTACTACTATTATTATTAATAATAATAATTTCATATTTTATTTGCATTGATAAGATCCCTTAGCTAAGCCACACACAATCAGCTCTGATAAGAGAGCAAACACTCTGTGTTGTTGCAGCGGAAGGGAGGAACATGACCTTTAACGTGTGTACAAATTAAAATGCACTGACCAAATTTGGTGACCTTTATGGTATGGCTTCCTTATAGAGCGACAATGAATTTGCTATCAAATATCACTGCTTCTGCAGGCAGGCTAGAAAAGGCCAGGAATATTATTAAGCACTTAGAGTGTTTTTAAATGAGAACAAAGTAGACAAGTTACATATGAATAAAAACCAGAAGATATGAGAGCAACAGGGAAAGGCCAGCCCACAGCAGCAAGGAAATAGATCACTTGGCTTTGACATATTGTTTCTGGGCCTTCACTTGCATGTCATTTGGACTGACTGGACTGATTCCATGCTTTCCTTTATGATGTGTCTATGCATTTGCTGCTTTCCACTAATTCTGTGCAGTTTTCCCACTCCCCTTTAGTCTCTTCATGATCCCCTCCTCATTAATTGATTTTCTTTGCACACATCTCTGGAAGTGTTCAAGGACAGGTTGGATGGGGCCCTCAGCAACTTGGTCTAGTGGCAAGTGTCCCTGACCATGGCTGAGGGGATGAATTGTATGATTTTTAAGGTCCTCTCCAACCCAAATTACTCCATGATTCCATGTGTTTCTATGATCTATCCCAGGTGAAGCCAAGTGCCATCTACAGATATGATTCCTCAGCATAGCCTACTGCTAGACTGTATTTTCTGCCACTTATTTAGCCAGGGACAGCCATCCAGGAGCCAAACATCTACAGACATCTACATCTTGGAGCCAAATCAAGGGAGAAAACTATTAAAAAATTTCCAAGTATTCCATCCTGAAAAAGATAATGGAAATATTTCCTCTAGTCCCTCCATGCTTTGGGGAAAAAATCACAGAGTCATTGAGGTTGGAAAAGACCTCCAAGACCATCAAGTCCAACCTTTGGCTGATCACCACCTTGCCCACTAAGCCATATGGAGAGGTGCCTCATCTGCTTGTTTTTTGAACACTTATATGGATGTTGAGTGCACCCTGTCTCTGGGCAGCCTGTTCCAATGTTTGGCCACTATTTCAGTGAATCAATTTTCCCTGATATCCAACCTGAACCTCCCCTGGAGCAACTTGAAGCCATTTTCCCTTGTCCTTTGCAAGGAAGACTAGGGAGAAAAGGGATTATCCCTTTGACTAGGGTGCTCATTTTAGTGTTTCTGGGAAATTTGGCTCAGTTTAGGAAAGATATGACTTCTCTCAAACCCTTGTTCATGTACACTCTTGACTAGTTCAGAATTTGGGATAATTTTCACCATCTGCCACATCTACCAGGATGAGGATGGCAACACAATGCTCTCTGTGTTGGCTTGCCTAAAAGCTGACAGGGGCTGATGCTGAGCCTGTACACAGAGATTTAATTGCTGCATTTCCTACCTTCTGAATGCTTGAATTAGCAATCTTAATATTCCCCTAATACACTTGTTTTTCTAATGGCTGAGACATCATTTGTAATAACACATGATAATGGCTTACATTTCTAGCACGCCTTTCAAGGCAGCAAACCTCCAACGTGATTTACAAATTCACTATAAAGAGGATTATCTTTTTACCAGCTCTGGAATGAAGCCACCTACCTCTGGCAGCTGTTTGAGTTCTACACAGCAGACCCAGCCAGCAATTTAAAGCAGGTAATGACTGGTGTGTGCACCTGAAACACCAGAGACTGCATTTCCCAAATCAGAATTCACCCAGTGTAGCAAAACAAACACTTACACTTCTGCAGAAACCACCCTGAGATGCTGAAAAGCCCCACACAGGCAGATTCAGAGAGAATTTAACTCCCCCCACAATTCAAACCCAGAAACACTGCAAGGGAGCAGAGCAGAGAGAGAATGATTTGACCACATTAAAGCTGTGCAGTGCTTGAAGAAAACCTTCCTGCTGAGCTGTGTTGATTAGTTAGATTATATTATTTTATGAATGGGACTACTTTGAAGGATTGCAAATGACAGATTTTGGCTCATTGTGCTGCCAATCTCAGCATTTTGAGCCAATCAGCTCATCCAGCTTTCGACCAACCTCACTTATCTGATCTGTACATCATCAGTTTCTCTTTCAGGGCAGAAAGTCTTAATTCTAGAACCAGCTCAGTCTCTGCTCCCAAAAACACTTGAGCCCTCCAGACTGGCTCCTTTTGCCAACAACAACCAGGTCAAACTTTGCAGAATAGTAAAAGGACCAGAGCCAAAAAAAGCATTTAGTCTGGCTTAAATCCAGTGTACTCTGATGAAACTCTGGTCCAAGTAATTTAAGAATTTCTCCTCAGTACCCTGTATATAGGTGCAAAAAAGAATATAGATGAAAATACCAATGAAGACAAAATGCTTTACAAAAGAGTGCAACATCAGCCATGAAGGATCTTTTGAACATCCTCAAATGTCAAATAAAGGAAACAAAGGTACTTGCAGGGGGTAGTAAGAAAAGAATCCCAGAGTTTGGGTTGAGAAAGACCTCTAAGGCCATAAAGTCCAATCAGCACTGCCAAGGCCACCACTGAGCCATGTCCCACTCACATGTTTTAAATCCTGCCAGGGATGGTGACTCCAGCACTTCACTGGGCAGACTTTTCCAGGACTTGACAACCCTTTTAGTGCACAATTTTTTTCCTCATATCCAACCTAAACCTCCTCTGGTGCAATTTGAGGCCATTTCCTCATGTCATACAACAATATTGTTCATGCTGGGACTGAAAGAAAGGTTTTCTGTCTTCAAGGCATCACGTTCCTGAACCTAAACTTGCCTTCAAATCTCACCAGTAAAAAAGATAAATTAGTGCAAGTCTTCAGGCACCTAAAATAACAACCTGAAGGTCTAAGCTGGTCTGACTCCACCATCAGAAGGTATCTGTGTACCTCAGTGTAAGTCAGTACTTTACAGTAACTGATACACAAGAAGCTCCTCCCAGCCCTAGGAACCACAAGTAAAACTAAATTTTGGAAGGGGTTCCATGAAGTACCGTGCCATTAATGGCTCAGAATGTCAGTGCTAGGAACTGATGAACCTCCAGAGCAAAGCTGTCACAGAACCATAACAGGCAGTGTCTATTGTCTCTGTTTTTGTTAAATTTATAGATACGATCGGGATTTTTTTTTTTAAACTGTGTCTATTGCTTTAATATAGAGCATTACTTCCTACAAACTTTACTTACCACTATCACTAGCATCACTACTAGCTTTACTACTACTAAAATACTCCCATCATTAGCACGTCAAACAGTGGTTGACAGGCACAAACTACCCTGCATTATTTTGTAACATCCTAGAACAGAGCTGAACTTCTGCTGCACAGAATTTTAAATACACCTCTAAATACAGTAAATTGTTGGGGTTTTTTCCTGGTACAAAATCCAGAGTGTAGGAAATGTTTACAAGCACCCCCCATGTCCCTGCTGCTCCTTTGCACCCTGCAAGATACTTGGGAGCAGAGGGCTAAGGAAGAGTAAGAAAATTACATGGAGAGCAGGCATGAAAACCTTCCTTTTGAAAAGTGACAAGTTGTCTGCTAGGAGCTCAAGGAATGCAAATCTCACACCTTGCCTAATACAGACTGAAATCCATTTTACTGCTTCTTAAACCCATGTATACTTTTACAAATGTGAGTCTTCACCTGTTCAAAGTAGAGCTGAGACATAAAAGCTGAGAATCTTAAATAATTGCAAAATGACAAAAGGATATTTCCATTTTACTACTTACTTATATGTCTGTCACAAAAAAGAAGTGGATAAAGTCACATCTAGTGTAGCACCAGTAAAACCAAGCAGAAATAGAGTCTCCACATCATTTTATTGGGTGGCACAGAATTCAATTTGAGGCAGCTTGATTTTCTCTAGAAGCCATGGAGAACTGGTTAGGCTGTCAAAATATCTGATCTAAGCATTTGTTTAAACCCAAACAACTTCTTCAAGGTTTGAAGAATACTTTGACTCTCTGCTGTTTTTTCCCTTTTCATTTTTCTGGTGGATTAAATGCACAAATGGCAGGAGGTAGACTGAGTTGATACAGAACTTCTGACTCCAGGGGAAAGCATCAAGTATTGGAAAATCTTGTGTGAGACAGTATTCCCCTGAGGTTTGCTGCTCAGGTTAACAGATGGAGATCCAGGGAAAGTCAAAGAGCAGAGTTCAGGACTTGTAAGAAGAGAGTTTCAATATAAATACCAAAAATAAATCTGAAAATAGCAGGCAATGAGGGGAACTGTACAGGCAGATATAGCACTTTCCCTCCTTTTCTCATTAAATTGTTATGTGGCCATTTATAAGTCATTTAACTTTTTCATTCCTCATTTTCCCTGTTATAACATCAGGGATGTGACTTCATTAAATGAACAGAGGAAAAATAGTGACACCTGTGATGATGGAGCCATTACTTGCCAAGATCGACAAACAAACATCATTTTTTTAAATATCCAGTTTTTATAGGGATGGGCTTTTCTTCAGTTTTGTTTTAGGTAAACCGTTTGAGCCATTTGATACTTAAAACCTTTAAAATCTGCTTGGATGAAAGCATTTTTCTTTAATTATACAGTCACACAATAGAGTTATGGATCCACACTGGAGCTCATATTACAGAGGAATGAGTTTTTGTCCCTTCCTTCATCTCTCACACAACCAGTCTAAGCTCTGGGCAGCATCCTTAAATACATCCTAAAGTGGAGCTTGGTCTGATCTGAGCTAAGGGGGACAATGACTATGAAAGCTCAGAATGACCAGAGGTCAAAATGTTTCACTGTCCCTGGCAATGAGACAGCTTTCAGAGCATCCTGAATTATTCACTGCCATCAAAGCTGAGAGTTTCCTGCCTCTGTGTCAAAATCACGGCGTAATTGCAAATTGTAATGGATTCTGAATGAAAGAGATGATGGTAACAAACAATGGGATATCAGCATTGCTTGGGAAATGGCCTTGGAGCCTGACCTTGCTGGTCAGAACCACAGCTCCTGTGTCTAGGCAGAGTCTTGTCAGCTCTGCCAGCACAAAGGGCTCCTTACGTGAAGAGTGTGGGAATAACTCGACTGTGATAGACAACATAATGGAGCTCTGGGAATGTCACAAAGCACAGTGCCAACAGTCTGTCCTACAGAGCACATCAATCCCTCACAGCAATGAGAGGACAGGCTGGAAAAGGGAGAATTAAATTAAATCATGGGTCTATAAGGATGGAAGTGAAAACAGTCTTCATGTTTGAGTTTTATGTCACTGCAAGCATGGAAAGGGGCAGAAAGCAATGAAATGCATTAAATCCAACATATCTTTGTGTTTATGGTTTCTGTCAAGGTGCCAGTTTGGAGCCAGATTCACATTAGAAAGCTCATCTACTCCATCCAGTTATGCTGCGTAAGGAACAAACAACCTGTAAACATTTCCTCCAATTAAAAAATCACCAGAGAGATGGGATTCTCCAGAATGGTAGAACCCTGGACATGCAGCCAAAAGGCCACATGTCACTCAATTATAACTAATTTTTAGCCAAGAAAAATAAATTTAAGTTACATGCCATCTAAAGAAAGTATTCTTAGAGATGCACAGACAACAAATCAACAAACTGCCAACTAAGTTAAGTTAAAAAGGAGTTTATGTAGCTCAGGTTGTTATGACATAGTTTTCTTAAAATATGGTGAGTGGTTATCTTACACTGCTGAGAAGATGAGGACATGAATCACTTTTTAGGATAAAGTTGATCTGAAAATCCTCCCAAACTTATCGACAAATTCTCCCCAAGTGCTGAAAACTGGACTGAATGACTGGTTTGAAGCTCTGAGAAAGTTTCTAAAGTAGTTCTGAGCACTTCCACCTAATCTGAAATCTCCATGGGAGATTAGGCCCTGGTGCTATTTGGAGAACCACTCAAATACAAACATCTCCAGGGAGGTCCTCCTTACAGAATTTGTTTGAGGTTGACATTGAAGTAACCAGATATTTTTGAAGAGTCTGGAGAAGTGAAGGGAACCTCTGAACCTGTGAAGTGTCCCAGCTTTTTTTACACACAGTTGATCAAAGCTTTTAACTCTCCATCCCTTTTCTCCTGGCATTTATGACAAGAGCTTAAATAGCTGAGCTCCACATGGGGAAAAACCCATACAGATATCTGTATGGATGTGTGTATATTTTCCCCTCACTGCTTGTCAGAGCCTCTGTACTTAACATATTAATTTACCAAGTTTAACTTTTTAATGCTAGCGCCTTTAAGTCATTAGAGATCCTTTTTCATTATAATCCTCTTATTTGGTAATCAGTCTGAGCCTGTCTGTATCTTTAAAGAATATTTTAAAGTTTCTGGTGAAGATCAAGGGAAGTTTTCTCTTGCTCTACTTCACAAACTCCAATACTTGTTATTTGTAAGTGGTTCAGTGCAACACTTCACAGTCAGTTTTTTGCTCTTCTATCTCATCCTTTATAAAACAATATTATCATAGAACTATTTAGGCTGAAAAACCCCTCAAAGATCATTGAGTTAGAACCATTATGAATGGAAGTGTTACTTTTAAATGCATTATGGCTGTTGAAAGGTGACCAGAGGAGAGATGGAGGAATGGAAATAGATATGGCAGAGATGGTGGTAATAGCTACTGTAATGTGCTTCAACTGGAGGAGCCACCAGCAGACCCTTTTCCTTCAGGAGTCATTCCTAAAATTAGTCATAATGCATTTCTTAATGCTCTTAATTATTTGTCATGCAGGACAGTCTTTGCACAAGAGGTCTGAGGAGATAAACTAATCTCAAGGCACCAGGCAGATATTACACCATGAGCAACAAACCCCCAGCCACCTCTGACTCAAGTTTCTATTTCTAAAGACAAATAAATCCACCCCTCACCATTACCACCCTTCCTGCTGTTCACTAGATGTGCTTTAACAGCCAGAGAAATCATGAATTCATAACTACATCATATCCCAGTTTGAATGCATCAAAGAAATTCCTCATAACCCCTTTGGATCTCAGCAATGGGGCACAGTGGAACTCACTGAAACAAAGGGCCACAAAAGACTCTGCAGAAGTTTAAAAGCTCCCCTACATCCTCTGTGAGCTTTCAAACTGGATTTAAGACAGAACCTCATTTATCCACTTGAAGCAAAAAGCTGTAGACAACAAGCTGTTTATGCTTCTCCCTCAAATTTAATGTTCACAGGGGGAAGGAAAAAAATAAGAAAAGCAGTAGGGCAGTCCCACATCAACTAATCTCTGCAACCAATTAATTAAACAATTATATTAGCCAAGCCCTCACTTCTGACATGGCACAGCTGACATTAATTGGGCCACAATCAAGATAGTAATTCAGGTTAATTGGATTTCCACTGTCAGCAGCTATCAGCTTGTTTCAATATGCTGCTGTCATTTAAGAATAATTAATCGTGGATGACTTTATTGGATGGCACTGGTTGACAGCTGATGGTGTGGTGATGCTTGAAAAAGTTGGTGATTGCTGTAGGCCTGGGGAAGGGGAAATCTGGATTCCTTTGGAGAGATTATTGTGCTTCCACTGCATGTTGAGAGCCAAAATGTGCTGCATGAAGTGCTGAGGTGGTGATAAAAAGAGGGGGCAGGAGGAAGAAAGAGCCTTCCCATGGAGACAGAAGGTCAGAGGGATGTGCAAGTTCTTCCACCACCTTCAGGCACTCAGGCATTGTTTGGCTCTTGCTAGAGCAGCCCAGGATTCAGGAAAACACCCATCCATGTGCTGCAGGAGCAGAAATGCCAGCCTTCATCTGGTGTTGCTTTTCTCCATCCATAATAGGCCATTACTCTGGCTAACACTGGATAATATAATTTATTCAATCCGTTGTCAGAATGTCTGCAAAAATGTCAAGGAGCTGACGGAGCTGAGCCTTTATTTGTTAATAACTTGAAGCAAAAAAAAAAAAAGAAAAGGGAAAAAAAAAGGTGATGAAATTGTTGTGGGGAAGTAGGGGGGGAAAAGCTAGAAATTAAAGTGTAAGCTGAAAATAGTTTAGAGTGTTCCATGAGGGGTAATAGGAATACATTATGCCTCTGAAGGAAAAAAAATAAAAACGCAATTTTAACTTCAGGAAAGAAAAAGCTTTAGCACCAAGTTCTATTAGACTACATAATTATTCCCCAAAGGGGAAAACATACATATATATTTAAAAGTAAAGTACGATTTTAGGTTATTCATGACAGAGTGCTAAAAAATCATACCAGAAGTGGCAACACTACTTTGACAGCTGGACGGAGAAAAATTTCCATCAGAAATATGAATTTATTGTGTAACTGCCAGAAACCAGTTCAAGATGGATGGAGTACACAGAATCAAATTTCTAAAGGAAAATTTGACACCATGGCTGATGAATTTGGCTCCCTCCTTTTTAGCAAAATATTGGACAAAAAATGATCATGTGCACTGCTCAGCAGAGCACAAATTCCCATTTTGGAGATATTTTCTTGCTGTCAGAGAAGTCTGATGAGGCAGAAGCACCCATTAACCAAAGCTGGGCAGAAGAAGCAATTAATTGTGACTTCTCCCCAAAAGGGGTCTGGCAGTGCTGTAGGTACAAGAAAGCAGCACACAGGAGGTTTTTACCTTCTGGGGGTTTCAATTCACTGGAATTCTCCAGCACTTTACCTTCTATTACAGCCAAGGCCTGGATGCTTCCTTTACCTTATTTTCTCAGGGTAATTCCTGGGTTTCCAACATGCTTCTCTGTTAGGATGCAAATTAGCAGTCTTTTGGAAGCTAGGAAAAATCCTTGCTAAATCCAGCCTGATTACAATAGGAAAAAACACCTAAATTTTTTGGTTTTTTGTATTTCACATGACTGGCACATCAAGGGAGGTGATTCTGCCCCTTTGGAGATCCCACCTGGAACAGTGTCCAGCTCTGGGCTCCTGAACACAAGAAAGGTTTGGACTTCTTGGAGTAAGCCCAGAGGAGGCCACAAAGGTTCTCTGAAGCCTGGAATACCTCTGCTGTGAAGACAGGTTGAGAGAATTGGGATTATTCAGCTGGGAGAAGAGAAGGCTTTGGGAAAACCTCATTCCAGCACTTTAACAGGGCTTTTAAAAAGGAGGGAGAGGAACTTTAGAAATGGACAGGTAGATTAGACAAGGGGAGATGTTTTTAAACTGAAAGAGGAGATATTTATATTAGATGTAAGGAAGAAATTCTTTGCAGTGAGGGTGGTGAGGCCCTGGCACATATCCCAGAGAAGCCGTGGCTGTCCTTGGATCCTTGAAGTGTCCAAGGCCAGGTTGGATGAGGCTTGGAGCAACCTGGGATAGGGGAAGGTGTCCCTGCCTAAAGAGGGGGGTAGAACTGGATGATCTTTAAAGCCTCTTCCAACACAAACTATTCTGTGATTCTGTGTCTCTGATTCAAACCACGCAGTAGCTCTCTGCCATTTAAAAGAGGAGTGATTGGGAATGACAATGAATTGCTTTGTTTAGTTCACTGTTGAGTTGTTATTTTGTTTTTTTTAATCCAAATCCTGCTACATCTTACCAAAATGCCTTATTAAATTGTGGGTGCAAATTGCTTCTCTAATTGGGGAGTTCCTCAATAAATAACCCAAAATGCTGCTCTACAAGTGAATGTTGCAAACAGTTGATGCTGATCAGCTTATCTGTGGGATCATTGCTGACAGATAAAAATTGAATCTGAAGGTACATGTTTTTTAAATCTTTTTTTGTCCTTCTACACGTATCCTTTTAAAGCAGGATTGATGTGCTCTGTCAGTAGCCTGTAATTTGCAGGAAAGCAGGTATTCTGTTTGTCAGTTCTTCTCCTGCTCCCAAGTGCTCCAAAACTTGTTTGCCAAATTCAATCACATCTGAGAGAGAAACGAAGCATCTAAAGTACTTCTGTTTTCAGGATGCTTGATGCCTTGGAGAGAAGACACCTCCTTCTCTGGGTAGGCAGAAGTCAATTGTTTAAACAGCAAATCATGCAGTTTCTGGAAACACTATGTTCGTACAATTTGTGTGTAGTGGAGTATAAAGGGGAGAAACACAAGAAAAAGAGAAAATTAGGGTGACAATGGCCACAGCTGACAGCAAATTAGGAATTATTAGTTCTGCTCTTTGAAGAAAAACTTGAGTTTCAGTTCTAGAGTTTCAGGAAGTGTTTCTGGGACACAGTGAAATGCCATGTCCTGTTACCCATGACAGCTGCAGCCTGTGGACCCTCTGCAGACCCTGTAGATCATCATGGCAATATTTGGACTGGGTGATCCTAGTGGGTCCTTCCCAACTCAGGGTTTTCTTTGAGTCTATGATTCTCTTTGAGGAAGAACCTGTCACAGGCAAAGATATGATGGAATAATAATTCTTTTTTTTTTCTGTTCTTTTCTCTTTACAAGGCAAAGGTCCCTTTTGGATCTGGTCTCAGATCATTTCACCAGCCAAGAAAAACATGACAAAGCAGGAAACAGCAGCCATGCCTATGAAACAAGCAGATAAAATGCTAATGAGATCATTAAAAAAAGCTTCCAGCCTTTTAGCAGTGAGGCCAAAGACTGAGCTGATCATGAACTTTAGACTAAGCTCACATCTCCAGATTTAATAAAAAAATGAACCATAGTGGAAGCAAAGGTTGCCTTCCCAGGCAGCTGTTTCTTCCCTGGACATTTTGCTCTTGAATAAGAGATTTTCTGCTTTATAGTCTCAGCCCAGATAGTAAAATCATGTGAAAAACAGGAGGAAAAGCCTGAGCAAGCAGGTGAGCTCAACTGCACCTGTGATGTGAACCACAGAGTCTGCCCCAGCAGTGCCAGAGCAAAGCTGATGGTGAATGGCCATGGAGGATGTCAGGGGAGCTGTAAATTTGGGACTGCTGTTGCCTTTCAGCTGTTTACTAACATCTGATAGCTCATCCTGCAAGGAACTTTTAGGCCATGACAATATTGCCAAGTTCTGTCATCTCTACAAGATGTCACTGGTGCCAAGGGTTGGGAGAAAGGAATAGCCAGGGATGCTGGAGCTGTGGCTTCAATAATGCTCTGGGCATTAGGCTCTTAACCTTGTTCCTTGCCAAATGTGTTTGTTTTTTCTTTTTCTTTTTTTCTTTTTCTTTTTTTTTTTTGGTTTTTTTCTTGTTTTCTTTTTTCTTGTTTTCTTTTTTCTTTCTTTTCCCCTTTTCTTCATAGTGTTTTCATGCAAAGATCTTGGAACTGTTTTCATTTTTTTTTTTTTAAATAAGGCTCAGAAAATGTTCCGGATGGCAGGCAGGTGAATGTAGTGTTGATTTTTTTCATCTTGGAAAGACAAAAAAATTATGTTTCCAAGAAGGAAAAAAATGCCTATGTCTTTTGCTCCACCTGTTCAATGGAACAGAAATTATATAAAGAAAATTAATGGGGGGAAATTATCCATTATTTGTTTGTTTCACACAGCTAAATATCATATTGGGATATTTTGGGGGGTTTGATAATTGTCTGATCTCGTTGCTTAACTCCTCAGAGCACATTGCCATTAATAACAGATCACAAAGACCTCACAGCTTTTAGGTCTAAAATCTGCAGAAAAAGCCAAGGTGTTCCTCCTTGGGTGCTTATGTAGAAACACCATCTGATGTAGCTTATACTTTAGGGGAAAAAAAAGTGATTTTGCCTCTCAAGTCTACAGGTACCTAGCACCTGGGTGTTAATGAAAAGATAAAACCAGGTCCATCCTTTCAACTCCTGTTGGAACAGCAGCTTACAAGGACAGGTGGGTGGGGATCTCATATGTAACATTTTTTGAATTTCTCAAATTTACACACAGTTTATAAAATCCCTGCAACTGGAGCCTTTCTGGAAGCATCACCCTATGATGTTCAGAGCAGTGGAACTGCAATAATTACCATCTCTCTGTAATTAGTCCAGCTAATCTCATTAGCTGGGCTCAGGTGTTGATCTGTTGATTGTCAGCTTGTAACTGCCATGAATCAATAAATGACTGCGTGGGTGTGATGGTGAGAGAAGTGAGAAAGTGTGTGGCTTTTAAAGGAGGTTTCTCTTTTTCTTAGACCTCATTTTATTATTTGCATCTCCATTCAGTGGATGATTCAAATCTTATTATTCTTTTTTTAAAGAGCATAGAAGTTCTGGGTAAGTGGGCTCCAAAAATCCAAGTATTTCAGAAGAAAAAACCTCATAATATAGGCAAGAGTATTTTCACTTGTCCCTCATCTCTTGTGACACTTTGGGGTGGCATTGCAAGAGAAATAACACATCAGAGGAGAAGTGTTCTCACTCTCATTCCCTGAGCTCATTCCCTGTTCAACATTCCATCTTCACCAGGACAGTCAATGAAGATGCTCTTCTTGACCAGACTTTTCTGGCTAAGAAATTGGCTCGATCTTTTGTAGAATCACAGAAAATTAAGGCTGGAAAAAAACCTCTCACATCATGAAGTCCAACCTTTGACCTAAACCCACCACACCCACCAAATCATGTCATGAAGTGTGAATCATTTTTTTTAATACTTCCAGAGAAGGTGACTCCACCACTCCTTTAAGGAGCCTGTTCCAATTCTTGACCACTCCTTCAGTGAAGAAGTTTTTCCTAATATCCAACCTGAACTCCCTTGGTGCAACTCGAGGCCTTTTCCCCCTTTTTTCCTGTTTGTTTCCAGCTGTTCCCCAGCAGCCCAGCTGAGATAATTTGAGATACATCAGCTGTAAGACATTGCTGAGCTCTAAAATGCTTCTCAGTGGGTGACAGAGATTCATGTCAATAAAAGGACGTGTCTGAGGTCTCACAGCAGAACCAGCACTCCTGTGTGTGATGTGAGTACAGGCATTTCTGCTATGGACATTTACAGTTCTGCACCTTGGCAGGTGCTGAGCCCTTTCTTTGGAAGGGCAGAAGTAGCCCATGAGGAGAGGAGGGCAGTAGATTTAATCTCTGCCTGGCAGTTTATTGAGCTGGGACCACATTTTGAGATGTTCAGCCCCTCAGCTTTCCCAGAAAGTCAAAAAAACCACTGATGTTTAGTGCTTTCTTATTTAACAAAGCTCAAAAAGGTGAGAGGGTGGAGAGGAGCAATAAGAACTCTTCAACAAAGACACTGGTTTTTATTAAATAATTATTAACAATTAAGAATTTCTGGATTACTTCTGAGCCACTATTGCAAAATAATTGACATTTCTGAAATTCAGTCCCACCAAGTAAAGCCCAGGAGCAGACACAGAGGTGGGGATTTGTTATAACTATGAAATAAAACAGAGAAAATGAAGTTGCTCCTTATGCACCTGCCTGTTGATGAGAGAAGGTTAAAAAAATTAAAACCAGAATCTATGTTGGGAAGCAAAATTTCAGTTTGTGAGGAATATGATTAAGGTTGCAAAGAGTCACTATTAATGCATAAAAACACTAGCTGATACTTCTTATATCAGGCTACTGTAGCCACAGAAAAATGACTTGGTTGCACCTGATTATGAGGGATATAGATGAATTACTTACTGGGCTGGAAATCTGTAGGCACCCAGGGATGAGTGATCATGATTTAATTACCTTCAAGATGAAAAACAGAATCAATTCTCAATCAGTAGCATCTTATGTATATAATTGGTGCCTCTAAAGGGCGCATCTCCTGAAACTGAGACAGTTCTGAGAAAAAAAATCACAGCAGAAACCATGTAAATGGGGGAATAAGGAAGAAAATTGAGTGTGCTCAAAAGAACAGCCCATTAACTGGTGAGGATGCCTTGATTTCACATAAAAAAATGGAGAGTTTTAGCTAAAACCTCATCCTGATTCAGAGATAAATTTTGGACAGCAACCAGAAGTTGAAGGATTTGTCCTGTGAATGGGGGAGGAATGTTCTCTGCAATCCTCTAGTTCTACATCCAGACTGGAAATGTCCCTGCATTGGTGACAACGGCTCTTGGATGATCTTTAAGGTCCCCTCCAACCCAAACCATTCCATGGTTCTTTAATTCTCTTACCATGACACCACGAATGGTCCATGCACAGTCTGGAATCCTCATGAGGGACACCCAAACCCCACCTCAGTCTGACATCCCCAAGTCTCAGTGATGACAGATTGTGACAGAGATTGATAAATACACCTCATTTACCTAAGAGAGGGAGCTTAAAAATATAAATGTACTATAAATAGGTTGTAAGGTCAGCTACATATTACAAAGAGAAGCTACAAGCAGCAGTAGAAACAATTCCTGGCCTGGCTAAAGAAAAAAGCTTGTGGGATTTGGGGAAGAATGAAAGAAAAGAAACATTTTTTTGTTTCAGTGAGACAAGTAACTACAATGTGCTGTTTGACCCCAAAAGAATGCAACAACACAGGACTCAACTGAGAATGAATTAAAGTGTGAAGCTGGACCAGTACTAGACTATATATATATATATATGAATATTTAAAACATTAATTATTTGGATTAATAGCATTGCATTCTGAAATTCAAAACAGAAGATCACCTGTTAATCACCTTCAGCAATCACCTGATTGCTGAAGGTGGTTAAAAATCCAATTGTCAAGTATGAGGTCCTTGACTTCCACAGCCCAGAACACTCTGATGGAAAATGCAGCACTGAGAAATGTCCATGGAATCATAGAATGGCTTGGGTTGGAAAGGACCTTAAAGATCATCTTGTTCCAACCCCCCTGTCATGGGCAGGAACACCATTAAAACATTTCCATTCCAAATAAAGATGTGGGCCTACTACCAGTATAGACATCACTAAGGAATCAAGTTCAGGAAAGGAAAGAAAAGTCTGAGACCATCAATAATCCCTCATGATCCATTTCCTGGGACATGGTCATATCCACAAAGTTTTCCAATTCCTCATGCTGTTGTTGAGGAATTCATTGAATAGAACAAGTTCTAAGGTGCTTTTCTGAAACAACCACTGGATCTGACATTTCTGATCTTTGCACCAGTGCTCAAAGTGCTGCAATGAACACAAGGCAATAGAGATGATGAAAGAGACCCAGTCAAACAAATTAAAGCATTTCAATGCAGATAAATGTAAATGCAAACATCTGAGAATTGCAAATATACACACTGGGAATGGGAAAATGTATTTTAATATGTAGAGAGTGCAGAGGATTTAGGAGTCAAAGCAGATAAACAGCTCTAGATGAGCTGTTGGTACAATCATATGACCACGGGTCTGATGCAAACCTTGGCTGATTTCATGGCTCTGTGACACTGAAGAAATTGGGAAAAAAAATGTTCAGTACATTTCAGTACTGGCTTAAAATGGATGCTAAGTAACACAACACGAGTCAGAAGACAAAAAATTATTTAAGGCTTATAAAACTCTTTTTCAGCAAAAGACAAAACATTAAAACCTCTAAATAATTCCAGGGACAGAAAAACAAAAGCCATCTACTAAAATATTCTTTAAGCCAATGGGAAAGACAACAAAAGAGAGTGTAGTTGAAAACATCAGTTACATCCTAATTAGAAGCAAGGTGGGGTGCTTGGGAGGTTAATTAACCACTGGAAGAAATGGTCTAATTTCTGAATCTGGTTTGCTGGTCAAGCCTGAACGCATTGGAGTAATAAATACTTTTAAAAAACATAGTTATGAGATTCAATGGACAAGTAATTGAGCTGGGATATAAGCAATCAGATCTTCTAATTACTTCTGAAAATCAATGCATCATCAATGACCTACACAAATTTTTTGTGAAGTTTCAGAAGGATAAATTTCACCACTTCAACTCAAAAAAAGGGAATGTTTGATGCAGCAAGGTTGTGTGCTTCCACAAAGTGGAAAGCATCTGTATTGCCTGGATGTTGCACTTGCCCTGAACACGAGCTGCACCATTTTCAAACAGAATTATCACAACTGTGCAAATGCATTCTATGTAAATATATCCATAAAATATGCCATTCAAGAGAATTTGATTATATTTAGACTACATGTCAAATAAACTATTCTAGGAACATACCATTTAGATAGATCCAGGTGGAATGTGTTTATTTCTTAAGGGGTGCTGTCTACAGTGCTACATTTAATAAAAGATTGCATTGAATTGGGGAGAGACAAAAAAAAAGATACCAAAATATGTGGATGTGTAAAAAACAGAACTCATCTGCTGAGAAATCATAATTACAAAAAGCATTTATTAGTTCTCTGGTAAAGGTAGCTAACACCACAATATTTTCTTTGAAGGCAAAATATTGATCTCATGAATAACTGGCTAAATATTTCATCACACCAACCCTCCCTGACTTCTGTGAGAACCACAGTCCCTTGTCACATATCTAGTGGGTGACATCCCTTCCCATGACAGAGGGGTTGGAACTAAATGATCTTTAATGTCCCTTCCAACCCAAACCAGTCTGTGATATCCAAGAGGAAAAGCTTTGTGTCACCTAGGGTGCAACAGGGCATCTTCATGAGGCTTAAGTGTTCTTTCTGGTCTATGTAGCTATGAAGAACTCTGTGAAAATACCTAAATTATGCCTACTAAGTTCCAGAGTACTTCTGTGTTCCTGGAAATGATCACTACTCGCCCTCCAAAAATCTTCTGTAGTGCCAACCCACAGGCACATTTTTTGACTGCTATTCCATTCCCTGCTCTGAGAAAGAATGGTGTGGTTCCTTTTTCACTCATTTTAGTGTCACCTGCAGCAGCTGAGGTGGGAGGTAAGGAGAGACACAGGTCCCTTTTTTCCCCCCACTGTTGTTCACTAAACTGTTGGAGCCAAGGAAGTTTCTCTTTGCTCCAGAACTGGCTGCAATCTCCAGTGATCTGCACTCCAGATTGCTCCCAACGCCATCACCAGGAGTCCTTACTGGAAGGCAGGTGGAATCTGCCTGTAAATACATCATTAGCATTTCCCATCTGCCCCTGCAGACAGCAGGACCACCTGGTGTGAGCAGCACGGCTGTTCTTCCAAGAACTGTCTCCCATAATAAATAAATAAATGAGCAGGGGGCCCACGCAAACCTGAACAAATCTTGGCAAAGTTCTGCACTGGGTTAACAGCCCCCAGTGCCACGAGATGGGATGAAAGTTTGAGAGCAGAGAAGGACCTGGGGACTCTGGTGAATGGAAATCTGCCCAGGACCCAGCAGGGTGAGGTTGGTCCTGTGGGTGTGGCAGGATGCCTCACCCTGGTAAATCTTACCTGCTTGGCTTGGAACCCAGTCAGAAGATGCAAACAGCACAAGCTGTCTGGGGTGAGTCACCTGAGGCACCAGTGGGGATTTTTTGGTGTTGAATCTCCTAAAAGGCCACTCTGGCTGATGAGCTTCAAATACACATCTGTCCCTCTGAGGTGAAGTTTGACAGATAAGCTGTTAAACTGCCCTGAAAGCAGTTTTATTACCCTATAAATCCAGAATACCTTCCATACAGTCAGATTCTTCCAGTAAGCCTCAAAGAACATGGAGCTTTCTCCTGGGACAGCTCTTCATGGTTGCTTCCCAGGGATTGAGAGGAAGAGGGAGAAGTACCCCAAAAATGAAGGGGGAGTGGTGACTTACATCACCCTCTCCTTAATGTTTTTTTGCTAGTTTTAATACAGGATTTCTCTAATGTTATTCCTTTAATATAGTGCACTTTGCCCTTTAATGTTATAGTCAATTATTGTTTTTAGCTTTTATACTGTGCAGTAATTCTGATTCAGATCTTCTGTCTGTTCATTTGTCTTAATAAATAAAGCATCTTTCATAATGATTTATCATCATTAAAACTTGCAGGATAAAGTTTCAAAACTTAAACTTTTGAGGCTAAGATTGGATCCAGCTGTCCCTAAACTCCTCTCTCTGAGAAGGGTTTTGAAAGCCAGGGGGTCTTTTTAGCACCTTGTGACTCAGCCTTCTTTAATAAACTTTAATAAACTTTGAAGCTCCTACTCTACCCATGTCAGGGGCTGCAACAAAAGCAGGGTGGGCAGCAGGAGAGGGAGGTGATTCTGCCCCTCTGCTCTGCTCTAGTGAGACCCAGCTCTGTGGTCCCCAGTACAAGGAAGATTTGGACCTGCTGGAGAGGGTCCAGAGGAGGGCCACAAAAATGGTCAGAAGGAAGGAAACATCTCTCCTATGAAGAAAGACTGAGAGAGGCTGTGTTGTTCAGTCTGGAGAAGATCAGGCTCCAGGGAGAGCTTTTTGGAGCCTTCCAGTGCCTAAAGGGGATTTAGAGAAAGATGGGGATGGACTTTTGGTGTCACTATAGGGATACAAGGGACAATGGCTTTAAATTAAATGAGGGTGCATGTAGATCTGACATAAAGAAGGAACTTTTTTGCAATGAGAGTGGCAAGACACAGGTTGCCCAGACAAATTGTGGATGTCCCATCCCTGGAAGTGTTCACTGGATGGGGATTTTAGCAACCTGGCCTAGTGGAAGGTGTCCCTGTGCATGGCAAGGAGACTGAACTAGATTACCTTCAAAAGTCCCTTCCAACCCAAACCATTCTATGATTTTATGATACACAATCACTTTGATAATGCCACAACCATATCAAACAGTTTTGTGTTTCCTCTGGTTCTTCTCCAGTGCCATTTATTATTCAGCACTAAGCCAAGTGCTGAGTAAATCTGACCACAGTGTACCTGGCAATATTGTGCCCACAATTCAACAGCTGGTTTCAACCAGCTCTGGAGAGAAGAGCTGAACACTTCTGAAGAGAGGGAGTTTGTAGTTCTGCTCCATTAGCCATTTCCAGTTCTTGCCTTCTCGAGAGAAATCCAATTAAATAATTCTCTTTATGTCAAAGTAATGAACACATTTCATCACAGCTGAGTCCACAACTGACAGACTGAAGTATCCCATGCTGTACACAGAGAAAAACTGCTGAGAGGAAGGAAAAACCCTAAAACCTCTACTACTTCCGGAAGGGAATAACTGCTGGCAAGTTCCACATTTTGTTTAGAAACAACCAAACTTCACAATGGTTCAAGAAAAAGGGTTGAATCATTTGGTGTCTGAAAAAAATCTGTTTACTCACTTTTTTTTCAGGTTAAGCATGAGAAGAAAGAGGTACTGACTTGGCAATTTTCAAATGGTGCACTCCTTTCAAAAATGGTAGTGCTCCCTTTTTAAATGGAGTTTGTGCCACTGACGGTGTTACTACATCATTTTCCACTCTGCTATTCCAGACCAGCATGGGTAATCAATCATTTACTTATCACACCAGCAAAACAGACTTTTCTTGGAAGGAGTGTAAAAAGTACTACAATAAAGCAATTTTGCCAATTTGAGTGTTCCACTCGACAACTATTTGCATAATAAGGTTTTGCCAAGATAAGAAGATTGGTAATTTTCAGCAGTATGGAGGGGATTGAAGTTTTTAAGCTTTTTTGCCCACTATCTACACACTCACAGACCTCCGCTCTTGATGTATGGTTCTTTTTAAAGTACTCCATCTGTCTCCGTTGTGTAATGAATTCTGTCACTCTCAATTGTGCTCCTGAGCACTGAGCAGTGGAAGGGAGTTTGCATTTTGATTACAAAAAGGTACCGTCAGCTCTTATTACAATGGAAAACCCATCTCCATGTGAAATTTTAAGGCACTTATAAGCTTAGTTTCCCCCTCAGAAGCTGCCTGTAGATCACACTGTCACCATCTGACAGTGAGAGCACCGGGATGGGCTGCACTGCCAGAAGAGAAGCTCGGGGAAAAGGGAATAAATCCAGTTTGTTCCCTAAGAAGCCATGGGAGGGATGCAGCAGCTCTGTCATGTACAGGCTGTTCCACGTGCAGCTTGTGCTGGAGCTCTGAGGGGCTATCTGGAGGAAAAGGGTGGCAGGAGGAGATCAAGCCTGTCAGCTTAAGTCTCTTTCCATCTCCTCACCCACATGAGCCAGTTTATCTCATCCTGAGACTTGTCAGCAGTTTTCTGTTTGGGATAGTGGGAGGGCAGGAGGGAGATTAGCAGAGCTTTTACAGGTTAAGCATTAACATACTTTTGGGGGCTTTGATAGCAAAGTGCTCAAGAAGGATTAGGATGCCAGGAAAAATGTAGAACACGTCTGCACCATGCAGAAAGAGCTGCACAGACCCTGAGCTGGTGAGAATAAACCTCCTCAATGTGATGCTGTGTGGAACTTACACTGCCACTCCTGCTAAAGATCCCAGTAAAGAAAACCACCATAAATCAGCTTTTTCCTAAACACTCTGGAAGCAGGTTTGCAGATTCAAAGTGTCCAGTGTCCAGCCAGCTCATTGGGCAACTTTCAGCCCAATTTTAGCTCCAGGTGTATGCAGGGGGACTTAGCTGGATGAAGCAAACAGGTGATAATCACAGGAAGTCTTGGCTGCAATGAGCCCCCAGTTAGTGTAGCTCAAGATCCTGAAAAAGATAAAGAGAAAGAGGAACCCAGTGCAAACCCCAGACTTCAAGAAAACATGTTTTGATTTGCTGAGGGAACCAGTCAGTGGACCCCATGTGAGGATACTCTGAAGGGGAATGGAGTTCAGAAAATTCATCAAAGTTTTAAAAACAGCATCCTCAAAGCACAAGAATGGTGAGAATGGGGCATCCCAAGTCTCAAAAAAAACCAAGCAGATATATC
Organism: Irena cyanogastra; assembly: GCA_013397155.1. Classification (NCBI taxonomy): domain Eukaryota; kingdom Metazoa; phylum Chordata; class Aves; order Passeriformes; family Irenidae; genus Irena; species Irena cyanogastra. The sequence goes on from VWZV01003697.1 coordinate 75,028, forward strand.
AGAACACAAGTCTGGCTATGAAGAAAGTTCCTGACAGGCTCCAATGCACAAAGGTAGGATTCAGGGGGCAGAGGCAGCAGGTTTTGAGCTAGAGTTTGAACTACAGAGCTGTCGAGGTCTCTTTCAGCCTGAATTACCAAGAAATCTTATGCATTCCCCTGGAAAAAAATCATCATCTACCAAACTCAAACCAAGAGCTAAATAATGTGGAAAATGAAGATACCCTTTCATTCACAGCTCTGGATTCGTGTGTCCCAGGTCTGTAGTCTGGGGAAGAATAATCCCACACACAGCATGGGCTGAGAGCTGGGATTTTTCAGCCTAGAAAATCCCAGATGTATTTTATCCATGTGTTTCAGTGCCTGAAAGGGAAGCCCTAAAGGGTGCCAGGTGAGACAAGAGGCAATGAGCCTCTTTAATTAAAATACAAGAAATTTAAACACAGGATTTAACATTCTTCTTGTCTTGTGAAGGTGGTCAAACATGGGAACAGCTTGCCCAGAGAGGTAGAGGGGTCTCCATCCTTGGAGATATTCAGAGCTCAGATGAACACAGCCCTGAGAAACCTGCTCTAGCTGACCCTGCTCTGAGAAGAGGCCTGGACGATGCTTTCTCCAGAGATGCCACAAATGGAATTATTCTGTAATTCTGTCAATGTGTTCCTAGCCAGCTCCCAGACAGACATGGACTTCACGTCTTGACCCAACAGTTTGTTTTGCTTTGTCACCCCTTTTTCCTCTCATTGCAGTGTCCCAGAGAACCCTTAACTGATTGCAGAGAGCAGTGAGAGGAGCAGTGCACAGTTAAAAAGCAGTGGTACCCAGAAAACAGCCAGTGCAAGGTCACAGACAAAAGGCCAAGACAAAACCCCATCCAGAGGCTGCAAATGCTGCTGTTCCCTGCTGTCCAATCTGGGCTACCAGCTGTCTTATTAAGGTAGGAACTGGCATGATAACAGTGTTAAAACTCCCTGTTAAAACTACATCTGTGCCTCCAAACCATTCCCCCACCCCTCCCTTTTAAATCCCTTTGTAAAACCCACTTTATGGCTGACAGCCTCTTATACACTTAGCAATAAAGAGGTTTAAAAGAAATAATCACAATAACTAACTAATAAACATTCTTCATTATTTCGAAGATGATAATAATCCCTTGCACTTGCATTGCACTTTACATATTCAGGCACTTTATAATCATTAACTAATTAGTCCTTGCAAAGCTCATCTAAATATTATTATCCTGTTAATGCAGAAAGAGAAGCTGTAAGAGAGAAGGTAGAGAATTTGCCTAAGGGCATACATCAAGCCATTTGCAGAGCCAAGATTGGAATTCAGCTCTTCAGCATCCTAATCCTTGGCTCATATCCCTCTTGCTGTCTCTGATAATATGGGCTAAATTACGTGATAGTAGGATCATTTTCTTTAATATTCATCCCCAAATGCATGACATGGAATATTACAGTTCTCATCTTTGTTGTCCTCAGGATCACTTATTTCTTTCTCCTCTTTCTGTACTGATATTTTCTCCTGCCTTTTTATCATGAGGAAATCTTGGTAGTACCCATGGCCCAGCTCCCATTTCTGCACTGGGATAATGGACTTGGCCATGTTAACCACACATAAAAAGAGCAAAAGTTGGGCATGCACCTTTGAGCAGGAATAGGAAACTCCAGGTCTTAAGGGAATAACCTTATTGATAGTTCACAGACAGAAATTCCATCATACACAGCCCTTTGTTATTCCTCTTCTGATGCCTCAACTTCACAAGGAGGGGTGCAGGCTGATTTACCCCAATACCTTTTATACCCCAAATAAGTGTGAAGATCAGCCCCTTTCCATATTTTTTTAGATAAATTGAGGGTGGTGATAATTACAGAACAGCTTGGGTTGTAAAGGACTTTAAAGATTATCTCATTGCAGGCCCCTGCCATGGGCAGAGACACCTTTCACTATCTGCTCAGAACTCCAGCCAACCTGGCCTTGGGCACTTCCAGGGATGAGGCAGCCACAGCTTCTCTGGGCACCCTGTGCCAGGGCCTCACCACCCTCACAGTAAAGATTTTTGTTTTAAAATCTAATGTAAATTTACTCTCTGTCAGTTTGAAGCCATTCCCCCTTATCCTGTCACTGCAAGCCTCTGTAAACAGTCCCTCTGCATCTTTCTTGTCATCTCCTTCAGGCACTGAAAGGCTGCAATTAAATCACCCCAAATCCTTCTCTTTTCCAGGCTGAACAATCCCCATTCTCCCATCCTTTCCTCACAGCAGAGCTGCTCCATCCCTCTGATCTCCTTGGTGCCTCATCTGGATTCACTCCAGCAGCTCCAGGTCCCTCCTGTGCTGGGCCCCAGGGCTGGGGCAGCTCTGCAGGTGGGGTCTCACCTGAGCAGAGCAGAGGGGCAGAATCCCCTCCTCCCCTCCTTTAACCTGCTGCTGTCAAAGGGATTTTGGGGAAGGATTTTTTTTTTTCTGGTTTGTTTTTCTGCCACTCAGATAATTTATACAAGAAAACCAGACCTTCCCATGAAAGTATCATATGGCAACTCTGAAACACAATGAAGGATTTTCTTTTTTTTCCCCTGTCGTAATAATCCAGATTGTGGAAATTTTTCTTACACAAGAGAGAAGATGCTAAATGTCTTCATGGTTGCAAAATACGAGTAAAAGCACAAGATCACACAGCAGTTTGGGATAGACAGGACCTTAAAAGACCACCTAGTTCTAAACCCTCTTGCCAAGGGGAGTGACACCTTCCACTAGAGCAGGTTGCAAGATGGAGTGGAAAAAAAATGGAAAAAAATAAGTATATTTTTATCCAAGAGTATTTAGCATGTGGTTTGTATGGTTAAGAAAATACCTGAGCTAAGGAAAGTGGTGTCAGGGATGTATCATCACACGTCTGTCCCTGCTGTTCTCCCCACTGAAATGATGAAGAAAGTAAACTTTTTCAAAACGTGGTCATGCATGGTCTGTGCAGGACCCTTTCCAAATCAACCAAATTTGAGGCAGGTCCTGATCTCCTGCTGTACTCTCTCAGTAAATTCTCATTCTCATTTTATTTCTTGCAGCTGTCATACTAATTCCCTAAGGTAATTTTGGTTAATTGAAAAGGAATGATTGCCATTGAAGGCACTCTTCCTAGAGAGGCAAATAATGTTTTTCCCTTAATGTGCCATTGGATTTTGCTTAAAAATTTAGTTCATTTTAATTATATACCTTTTCATAATCGAAAAAAAAAAAGGCAATAAATTAAATTATTATTTTCCACACCAGTAGGGACAATTTCTCAAGGAAATTAAGCTGATTTTTGCCTGTGGCTGTGCCTTCCATGCCTGCAGTAACACTCAACGTGCCCTTTAGCCTCCCAGCACAGCCCCTTTTGCCATTGGTGAGGACAGAAAATCAGCCTGAGATCCTGCAGCCCTAAAGATTAAATCTGAATTAAAACATAGTGGAATCACCATCCCTGGAAGTGTTTAAAAAGTGTGTGGATGTGGCACTTGAGGACATGGTTCAACATGGTGGTGATGCTGGGCTGGTGGTTGGATTAATCATCTTAAAAGTCTTTTCCAACCGTAATCATCCCGTGATTCTATGAAATCACCAGCCAATGATCAAATTTGAATGGGACATCATGTTTCTGTTGAATTATTCAGTGAAAGAGAGTTCAGGCTATCTTCACGTGGTATTTGCTTTTACAGAAAATTAATAGAAACTTAATACAAGCCCTGGCTGACCTACAGTCTGTCATGGCAGGCTACTCCAGCCAGCTTGAACAGATTTTAACCCGATCAATGCCTTTAGACAATCAGTGCATTGCATTGCACTGATGCAGCATTTTAAATTCATTATTCGACATTCAAATCACAGATTTCACAGCCTCGTCAGATTTTTAATGAAAAAAAAATGGGTTTTTTTGAGGCTCATGGATATATTAGTTTTACTTCCAATGACTGACTGCAAATAACAGCTGTAACAAAAGCAGTGGTGAATTCCCAGATAAGCTTTTCTGTGATGTGGATTCACTCCCAGGGTATATCCAACAGAGTCAGTCTGGCACTCTCCATGAGCCAGCACCTTCAGACATCTCAGTTACCTGAGAGCCTCCACTTAAAGCAGCTACATCTGAGGTTAGATACCTTCTTTGCATTAAAAAATGGGAGTTTATTGTTGCTTGGGTCCCACTTGGAGCCTCCTCAGCCAAGATGCTCTCCCTGCTGCTCTTCCTGCTGGAATAACCTGGGAGTACCCAGGATTCATTCATAGCAGCTCACCTGAAAGGTGTTAATTGGAAGTTGAGGTGTGGAGGCTTTTTCAGCTGCTCTAACCTGACTGCAAGGTTAGATCAAACTTGTATTCCCTCTAGCACTGGAGAACCTTTGAACTGAGAATTGGGAAGGACTCAAAACTCTCTGATGGCTCCTAAAACTCAAGGTCAGCTCCAAACAGATTATGGGGAATGAATCTCTGGTAAGAAACAGTAGATAAATTAGCAAAATAACATTATTTTGGGTTTGGTGCATGTGCTTCCCATAATAATGGGATTGTAATTCTTAAATACATTCTCTCAACTGAAATCTATATCCCTCAGGGGAAATTTTCCATCTCAGTCCTGTATCACACCCCCTTTGCTTGTAGTTGTGTTCCATGACCATGGAAGCTTTACAAACCCAACGTGGTTCATCTTGAAGAGCTTGTTTGGGTTTTTGTCACAGTGGAAGAAGCATGTGAAGAGAGAGTGGAAATCTGAGGGGAAAGCATCAGCCCAAAGAAAGCTGCAGCAGCCACTGCAGAAATTATTAATATATGCAAGCCAGAGAGGCTTCTGATGGCAGGTGGAACAAATTTCTTTCCCAAGTTTCTAAAGCCTGTGTGCTGCATCACAGTCTGCAGTGATAACCAATCTCACACACTTATCACAGGGCAGGATGAATTCCTTCTTGAAGGAGTCTTTCTTTTCCCACTAGGAGCCTAGATGAATTAGTTTAAAGCAGGCAAATCATATTTGGATGGTGTAAATTAGTTACAGCAGATCCTGATGCTTTTTACAGATAATTCATAAACTGTTTTCTAAACAGAAGTGACTCTCCACTCTCTTCTAGCATGTGTGAGGGCTGAGTGTGCTTTGCACACTGTGTCCTGTGTCTGGACCTGCCTTCCTTGAAGATATTTAGCCTTAAGGTGATCACAATAACCACAGGAAATTTCCCATCTCTATATTGAGGGATAGATTTTATTATCCCATTTCTTTTGGTGTCCTTTTTTTTTTTCTTTTTCACAGCAAGCTGCTAGGATTTAAAGACAGGTATTTTTCCAAGTGGGCTCATTACAGATCAGCTCTTTAATTACACCTACTAAAGAAGTAATAGTGATACTCTGAACTTGTCTCTAATTAAAAATACTGTACTTAAAGCTTGCATGATTCCCTTCTGCTGAAATCTTTAATCAGGAGATGAATAAGGCTCTGGAGCCTTGATTAATAACAGGACAAAGTGCTGTGCAGCTGAAAATGCCAGGGTATTAAATTTCCTTAAGTCACCTGGTGTCCCCATCTAATAGAGATCCTGGCAATGTTACTTATGCAACAGCACAGAATAATTGAGGTGTGAAGTTACTGGTCCCAAATGAGAGAAATTTCCCCAATTCTCCTGGAGACAAGGCTGATGTGGATGTGTGCACTAATGTAATAAACACAATCCCTCTGTAATTGCATCATTAAATAAAACAAATGGCTTTCTTTGGAGTAGTACCCATGGAATCCAATGCACAGGTGAGATGCACTGAAATCTGAAAAAATCCAAGTACAAGGGAGGTGGGAAAGCATAGAGATGAGTGTCCTAAACAAAAACAACACAGATACGACAGCCCTGAAAGTAAGATAAATTTTCAAAAGAACAAATTATGCAAAGAAGAAAAAAGTGTCTGATTCTTTTACTAGAAATGCTGGGTTTTGGATCAGGCAAAGAAACAAACCAAACATAATCCAAAACTTGTGGATATGAGCAGTATTTTCTCTAGGCTGGTTTGAGAATAGCTGGTGGCAGAACACATTCACAATTCTCAGGAGCTGTGAACAGTTAAAACTAAAATATTAAGAAGAAGAAGGTGCTTTCCTAAATTTTTAGGTACAATCTCCTCCTCTTGAAGAGATCTGTGTCATGTAATCATACTTGGCTATTTCACTGCACTTAAAATAATGCAATGTTACTACTTTAAAGGCATATAAAGTAATGAAAGTGGTAAGAAATAGTTCCACAACAGGTCCCAGGCACCACTAAAATTAAGTTAGAGGTTGGGCTTTATGATCTTGGAGGTTTTTTCCAACCTTAATGATTCTATGAATCTGTGATATGGGGAGCACAGGAGCAGTGTAGAGTCCTGAATTAAGAACTGCAGAGGGGAAGCTGCAAAATTTTTTTTGAAATGTGCTCATTACTACGATTTTTTAGGAGTACACACTGAATCAGGCACCTGCATTGGTGCCCTGATCCATGCAACTGAACACACCTAAACTGAGTCAGATTGTCTTCCCTGGACAGTCTCAATCCAAATTTAGCATGAATTTACTCATGGGTATGGTACAAGTGTTTGTTCTTCCAATATTAGTGATCTGAGGGATCAACAGCTTCCCTCAGCCCTTCATCAGCTCTCTTGTCAGGTCTTAAACTCAGTTTAGAGACAAACTCAGCTCTGAGTGACTGCACTGAAGTGTCAGGTGCAGGAGCTCAGGGTTTGGTATTTGGGAGGTAAACAGCTGAATTTCCATGCTGGAACTTTGTCCATGCCCTGGCAGTGTTTGCAATATCTGAGCTGTCCCACACACATTTCAGTGCTGAGCTGCAGACTGCAGCAGGTAAAAATGCTTTTTATTTATTCAGGTATCACCCCCCTCTCCCCATCATGTCCCCTCTGCTCTTGCCTGAGCTCAGGTTTTTGCTCAGAATGACCCACAATGCCCTCACTGAAGTCCCCACAGTGTCTGGTACAGTGGCAATAGTCCCTCTTAGCACTAGAAATATCTTGTCTAACACACCTTATGGCCACATATGTCTTTTCAGGAACCTGAACATTAAAAATTTATTCCCACCCTGGAACGCACGAGCTCTTTTCTGTCTCAATTTCAGCTGGTATGATACCATTTTACACTGAAAATTATTAGTCCCTAAGTGAATAACCTGGTACTTTCTGTTAGGAAATGTATTTGCAGTTTCACTAGCAGGGGTAAAAGTGTTCTCTGTGATATCCTTTTCTTCCCCTGAGCTCCCAATACCTCCTGACTGAGCACCAGGCTAGAATAACATGTGAAAATCCTGAACAAGATCAGCCCCAGTTTGCACTGCCAATTCAAATCCAGCAGCTACTGATCATATCTCAGCATCTCCCCTTAAACCAGTGCTTTATCCCCTTTTAAGTGTTTTCTGTAATCTCCAGCTTTTACAAATTAAGTATTCACTTTCCAAGTGATAATATATCAAAGAGCTCACTGATTTTTTGCATGCATGCCATCAGCTTAATTTCCTTATCTAAAAACTCTTGAATGTTATCATAAAAATAAATATTTTTGTGGCTGATTTAGCAAATGGATGTTGGTCTCTAAAAACAGATTACACAGAAAAATACAGATAACACATCCCTACATGATTTTGACTTATGGTTTCTAGTGTCTAGTCTAGTAATTCCAATATGGAACAGCCCATGAATTAAAAGCTTCTGGTTTCCACTCTGTGCATTGCCTGCACTCCCCTAGCAAGGCTTGTAATCCCTGCCCACACAATCTGAATATGATCCCTGAAAGACAGGTGAGGGGGAAATTACAGTGAAAACAGTTGTAGCCAAATAAAGAAAATCTCTTGTGACTCCATCTGCAGATAATAAAGTGTTATTGAATTTTTAATTTTATTTTTTTTTTTGTGTTGCAGTGTAATAACTCTCATGTTGTTTTGGCTTAGGTAGAATTGTAATTGGAATCCATGTCTTAAAGACCGTGGATGTGTAGAAACCTCATAAAACACATAATATAATGTGCACTTATAATAAATACTGTTAATCATGCTTATGGCAGCACTTAAAAAGGGGACTGGAGTACCAGGCATGGTACAAATTCACAGAATCACAGAATTACTGGGTTGGAAGAGACCTTCAAGATCATTGAGTCCAACCCAGCCCCAACACCTCAACTAAACCATGGCACTGAGTGCCACATCCAGTCTGTTTTTAAACACATCCAGGGATGGTGACTTCACCACCTCCCTGGGCAGACAGTTCCAGAACTTTATCACTCTTTCCATTAAAATCTTTTTCCTGTATTTCCCTTGGCACAGCTTGAGACTGTGTCCTCTGGTTCTCAACACCATCAGTCCTTCACTAAAGGATTGGAGCTGAAGTGGTTGCCATGAAATAGGTGAAATCAGCAGAGTGCCAGAGGTCAGCTTGGTGTGTGGGACAACAAAGAGGAAGGCAAAGCTTCATCCCCCAGCACTGGTGGAAGTGCCAGTGCCAGGAGAGGAAATGAGCCAGGCCCTGGGGATTCCTTTTCCATGCTCTGTGTGCCAGGCAGGGCTCAGACTGGGCTGGGACATGTGGACCTGCCTCCCCTAACCTGCCCACCCTTTTCCAGCCATCCCCCACTGCCAGGCTGCTGAGGCTCTGGCAGTCACTTCCAAGATGTCCTGCCTGGCCAGGCAAGAATGTTCAAAGAAGAGGAATTAGAGGAATTGCAGAAATGTTTCTCTCAGGCTCTGCTTATCACTTTTAATAAGCGGATTTTATGTAAGCAAATTCATTTGTGTTTCTTCACTTATATATTCATTGTGAGGCTTAAATCAATGCCATATTAGAGGCTGAAAATAATCCACTCAATGGTTATTACATTTATTCCTTCCTTTTTTTTTTTTTTTCCCTCTTAATGCAAGCAGCTTAAATACATTAAATACAGATCACTGAGGAATTTGGCCAGTTTTTAAGACATTAAAGGTGGAGGAAAGTGAAGTAATTCTTCAAATGGATATGATGGCTTGGATCAGCAATAGTGTGGTCAGCAGGACCAGGGCAGGGACTGTCTCTATGCTGGGCACCCTGAAACCTGGAGATGGATTTGGGCCTCGCATGATAAGAAAGACTCTGAGGGGCTGGAGCATGTCCAGGGAAGGGCAATGGAGCTGGGGAAGGGTCTGAAACACCAGGAGTGGCTGAGGGAGCTGGGGGGGCTCAGCCCAGAGAAAAGGAGGCTCAGGGGGAACCTTCTCACGCTCTACAACTCCCTGACAGGAGCCAGGTAGGCGTCAGGCTCTGCTCCCAAATAACAGGGAACAAGACAGAAATGGTTTCAAGCTGTACCAGGAGAAATTTAGATTGGGTATAAAGAATAATTCCTTCACAAAAGCATAGCCACAGGCTGCCCAGGGAAGTGGTGGAGTTCCCATCCCCATCTCCAGATGTGGAGATGTGGCACCTGGGGACATGGTTTAGTGATGGACCTGGCAGTGCTGGGTTAATTGTTGGACTCAAAGATCTTCAGGGTTTTATCCAACCTAGGCAATTTTATAATTTTATGTAGGAAATAAATCAGATCATAAAGATGGGAACCGTGAGCAGTATGGGCCAGTGAAAAATGGACAGAACCACAGGACTCTTTTCCCCACTGCTTTCAATATTTGAGTTAAGATTGCCTTATGGATTCTCCTCTTTGTCCTTGAATTTTCTCCTTTGACCTGGCCAAAGGTGAGTGAGTTCTCCTGCACCAGAGAAAGGCCTACTTCTCTTACCCAAATTTTCTCAAGCACCTCTGCAAAGCAGCACAATTTAAAATGCAAGAGTTTTCTTAGAAGGGTTGCTAAAGTTACCTAAGACTGCCTGCATTAAAAACTGTGGCTCTCAAATCCCAAACCAAGCTCAGGAAAATGTGTGCCCCTAAAGACAAAGCTTTGGCATCACCCAGATGATGTTTCAGGTCTGTCTTGCATTTGGGTTACAATATGATGATGATGATAATGCTTTTACCTTTTGCTTCCTCAGGTCTCAAGACATCAAGAGATGGGCACTTCCTGACGGGGGAAATCCTGACATTTAAATTACTCTGGGACAATGTGGGGAGTGGAAACTCATGGAGTTTTCCTGGAAAGCCCAGCCATGGATTTCAGTCAGGAGGCAGTCAATCAGTGGGCCATCATTTGTTAAAGAAGTTGGGCTGAATTTTGCTTGGCAAAAATTCTCCCAGCATTTTGTCTTAGTTCAGATCATAATTTAACATAAGATTTTTGAGGCCTAATTAGACTAAACCAAACAGCAATTACAATTCCATCACTTACGTTATTCTGCTGTCAAAAAAGAGGAAAACCACTCAGATTTTGTTTGATTTTAGCTTTGTACGTTAACTAAGTCTGACATGAATTCACCTAATTTTTTTTTCTTAACAAAGTGTCATCTTGTCACACCTCCCCCAAAGAAATTACAGTACAGTTAAAGAGCAAACACAGTGAATCAGATGAATTGCATCTCCAATTTGCACAGAAAATATTTGAACAAGACAAAAGTAAATAATTTTTCCCAAGGTTCACTGGACATAAGAGGCATCTTTCAACAATGGAAAACAGAATTCCAGTGTCCAAATTGTAGTCCAAGTATCCAAGTGTGCTTTCAAACAAATATTGCATGCTTTTCTAGAAGAATATAAAACTTGCCTTTCTTTCAGGAAGAACAGAATCTAAACATTTCAAGATTTGGCACTGTAGTTTGCAGAGATGAGATAAACGAAGACATTTGTAATGAGAAATCTGTCTGTTCTAATATAATCCTATATTAATCATTTAACAAATTAATAATCTCACCATAATTAAACTCCTCATAAAGAATATGAAAGTATTGGAAAAACTAATTTATTAAATTCTAGTTTTAAATCCCACTATGCATTCATTTTCTCTGATTTTTTTTTCCCCTTCTCTGTTTTGTAATATTGAACTTAGTCCTGTTAGGAGTGTTTTGTCTCTCTGCTTGTTTGCTTCCTTGACTTTTGGAAGTGAATTTCACAAACCCCTCCACTTAAAACTCACTGTCTGCCCTGAAGATACAGGGCAGATAATGTCAACAAATGGCTCTCTGTGTGTTCAGTGAACTAGAAAGCAAAATTTTGTACCTTAAGAATGCTCTTGTTGGAGCTCAAGCTCCTGGAGGAGTGTGGGAGGTTAAGTAAATTGAGAGAGACTGTCAGTGCCACGGGGGCTTTGCTTTCAGTACCTGGGAGTTTCACTGAAAATGCAGTGCTGAGATTGGCAGAGCACAACACTTCTCAGGTCAGATGATTCCCTTTGAATTTTAGCCTTGCTGAAAAAGTAGAAAGCAATATGAATGAGGATCTGCTGTGCTTTGCATTTTGGTGTGAAATCCTATGTGTGGGAGAAAAAAAGTGATAACTAAAGCTACACTGCATGATGTCTCTCCTTTCCTTTCCTTTCCTTTCCTTTCCTTTCCTTTCCTTTCCTTTCCTTTCCTTTCCTTTCCTTTCCTTTCCTTTCCTTTCCTTTCCTTTCCTTTCCCTTTTCCTTTTCCTTTCCTTTGCTACTTCACAGACTCACAGAATCCCAGAGTGGGTCAGTCTGGAAGGGACCACAGTGGGGTGATCTGGTGCCACCTCCCTGATCCAGAAGGGCCATCCCAGAGCACAGGGCACAGGATTGTGTCCAGATGGCTCTGGAATATCTCCAGGGAGGAAACTCCACACCCTCTCTGGATGATCGATTCCAGTGCTCAGGAAGAAGTTCTTCCTCCTGTTCTGGTGGAACTTCCTGGGATCAGTTCCTGCCTGTTCCTCCTGTCCCATTGCTGGGCACACCGAGCAGAGCCTGGGCCCTGCTCTGAGCCTTCCCTGCAGACAGGGACAGGGATGAGGTCTCCTCTCACTCTCTTTAAAGGCTGAACAGCCCCAGCTCCCTCAGCCTTTCCTTATCAGAGAGATGCTCCATTCCCTAACATATCTGCAGTTCTCCACAGGACCTGCTCCAGGAGCTCCATGTCATTCTTTTATTACCTCTATTACCCTGCCATGAAATCATTAAATTCCTGCCCAGTATAACTCTTAAAATACGGCATGGAAGAACCCCAAGTGTCTGTGCCTGTAAAATACCCCAGAGACCACAAAGGCAGCATCTGCCCATGCAAGGCAGAGCAAGACTCAACCAACAGCCTGGTATCAGATGGTCACTGAGTGCTGGAGAGAAGTTATGAATAAATGACAAAAAAGTGCCTGCTCTCCTCACAGAGTAATCTGAAATGTGCAACTTTGCTTGCAGAATGTTGTATTTCCATCCCCTCTTGCCAATTACTGAGTTAAGTGGTGCATGGAGCCTTTTAAAGACTAGAATTATTTTCTAAAGAGTAAGAGAATGTGAATCAAAGCTGCTCATTACATATTCTCCTAACTTGGATGGTGTCCTCCACAGTAGGCTGCAGCTACTGGTTATTACATTTTTTTTTCTGTTAACAACAAGAATAAAAGGCTCTGAGCCAAAACCCAGAAATATCCAACAAGCAATTATAAAACCCCATCAGGAAATAGCTGCTGGTTGATTCTGCTTATTATAGCAACTCCTAATAACAACAATGTACTTCTAAAGTCAATTTGGGCACCTCGTGCTGGATGATGATATTTAAAAAAACATTTTGGAATTTTCCAGGATGCTTTTCATTGTTGGATGTGGTCACAGAATATCCTCCTGAATTAACAACCCTTTCCTCACTTTTATATGTATTATGGATGCATGGGGAGACTTAATTCTACTAAAATAGAATGTACCTATCTATCTATTCTAAATATATATCAAGGGAGGAGGAAAAAAAGGTTTCCTCTGTTAGACAGATCGTTTTCTGGGAGAAATGTACTTTCCCTTTACACTGAGGAGTAGAGTTGGTGATTTATTATTGATCTTGACACAGAGAGCAAAAGTGTAACACAGTAGCCCTGCCACAGACTGCTCATTGACTTGCTGAAAGCTGCACTATTAAAAAAATCTGTTAATGTACAGTTCTGAAAAGAATTCAATAGTCTGATGCAAATCCTGAGCTGGAGGAAACAGTCATACCTCCTACAGACTTCAAAGGCTGCTCCACATTCCTGCACCAGACATGCCTATTTTATCTCTCTGGGATGTATTTAATCCTGCCTCATCTCTTTAGCTCCAGTGAAGATCCAACAACAGAAAATCAGCATCTTAAATACATGCCAGTTACACTGAGGATCCCTGAGACACATCTGGGCTGGACCAGTGGACATCTTCTCCTTGAGGACGTGAAATTGTGAAGGCTGCCACATTTCTCTGCCCATCATCCCCTTCTTCTCCCTTGTTCCTACTAAAAACCAGACATGGAGAAAACTGCTCTGTCGCACTATTTCTAGTCTTTACAGCAAAAAACATCCATGGTAGAAGATGCCATGAACGTGGATATAAATGACACGATTTTGAGATTTTCCTCTGAAGAAGAAATGGCATTGCAAGGATCAGCTTGCACAAATGGTCCTGATGAATCAGTGCTACCAAAAAAAAAAAAACCAACAAAAAAAACCAGACAAGTCTGCTGGCTTCTGTTTTGTTGTGGATTTTGTGTTTTTGTTGGTTTGTTGTGCTTTTTTTTCCCCAAAACTCTAACCAGGAGGACTCTAATGAAAAATTTGATTTGCAGTCTCCAGATCTAAAGCACTTGATGCATGTGCAGCCAAAAATACCTGAGTACCCAACAGCTAAAAATATCCTCTCTCCTCAGAAGCAGAACCTTAACATTTGTGTTACCCTGAGATTTTCCTTGAAAAAGGGTGTTCCTTGAAGGCTTTACTCCCCTGAGGGTCTAAAACAGCAGCCCCTTTAAAGGCACAAGCAAGACTGAGTTATGTAATGTCCAGGGTAAAAATATGAGAGTTTCAGTCATGATCCTGGTTCATGCAAAGCTCCCAGTAAAATCCCAAGGAGCTTTTCCTCAAATATCTCCCATGCCTTGTGCTGGCGTCACACTCAGTTGTTAGAGCTGTGGACCTAAGCAAGCCTCTTCATTCCCAAATTTACAGGCTGCTGGATTTATATTTGATCCCATCTCTCATTAGCATCAAGCTAATGAGCATAATTGAAGGTCTTGGAAAACTTATTTACACCACATTATTTGTAACTGCTGATAAATCCCTTGAAAAGAGACATCTGCTCCATATGCCCGGTGGGAATCAGAAAGTAACATTCTTTGTGTGAAGGTAAATCACAGGATATTAATAGATCTCAACTGGCTGTGGAGGGATGGGGTGGAGGGAAGGAGTGGGCTGGTGAGATACAATGAGAGTTTAACCAAGAAAACTCACAAATTGTTGCTAATTGCTGCTTCAGGGGCTCAGTGCTGCACACAGATTTGTTCCCCTTAAAGACAGGACATGTGGGTGGCTGGGCAGCTCTGGAATGGGAAAAGCACAGACTGCAGCTCCCAGGAACTGCCTCAGGACCCAGGCAGTGCAAGCAGAGTGTTGGTCTGGCAGGAGAACTGGGCTGAGTTTGAGGTTTTACCTGGGAAGGGGCACAAGGTGGGAAGTTGGCCACTTGCAGGGGTAAATTCAGATTCCCTGGGTCTGATCTGTCTGCAGCTTGTTCAGATACTCCACATAATAAAAGCAAAGAGATTTTGAGAGGAACAGAGGAGAGGATATGAATGCACACCAGGATGAACTGGTGATTGTCTCACTCTGCCCTGCGCTGGGGCGGCCTCACCTTGAGCACTGTGCACATTTTTGGGTACCACGAAGTAAGAAGAACATGAAGCTATTAGAGACTGTCCAAAGGAGGGCTAGGAATATGGTGAAGGGTTTGGAGGGGAAGCATGAGGAGCAGCTGAGGTCACTTGGTTTGTTCAGCCTGGAGAAGAGGAGGATGAGGAGAGACAGTGGGGTCTGCAACTTTTTGGTGAGGGGAAGAGGAGGGGCAGGCACTGATCTCTTCTCTCTGGTGACAGTGACAGGACTCGAGGGAATGGCCTGAAATTGTGCCAGGGGAGGTTCAGGTTGGATGTTAGGGACAGGCTCTTCACCCAGAGGGTGGCTGGGCACTGGAACAGGCTCCCAGGGAAGCGGTCACAGCCCCAGGCCTGACAGAGCTCAAGAAGTGTTCAGACAATGCTCTCAGGCTCATGGTGGGACTTTTGGGGTTGTTCTGTGCAGGGCCAGGAGATGGACATGATTCCAACTGAGAATATTCTAATTCCCTTTGATCCTCTGACCAAACCTCCCAGCCCTCCCCCACAGTCTCAGATCTTTGCCCACTCCAACACAAAAAGTCTATTTACATCATCTAACACTTGAGCACTGACAATGTCCCACATCCTGCGCTGCTGTGAGCACCAGGAACTGCTCCACAGTTATTGCTTCACCTTCAAGCTGTGGAAACTCCCAATTCTAACATATTTAAAATCCCACTGATGCACAAAGTCTTCATTTCTACCACGTGATCTCATTGACACCACTTCCCAACATGATCCTATGCCCTCCTTCACCAGGAACACTCCATTTTCCACCTCACTGTGGAGATTTCTCCTGTTAAGCTTTGACAAACAGCTTGCTGGAACACCCCCAATCAAGATTTAGTGCTCAGTGTAGCAATTGCAACTCTGGTTCTTGATTTTATTATTTTGTTTTGATTGGATTTTTAATTTTCTTTAACATGTTCTTCCAGGCCCTTCTGTCTCTAATTTGTCTCTAAGGGCATCTGACACTCAGAATGAGATGAGTGGATGATCAGTTGGTCAACATCCTTCTGGAGCCATTTACCATCAGGAGGCTCAGGATGAGGAAAACCAACAACCAGCACTCAGCATCTTGTTCAGTGGCAATCAGTCCCTTTATACACTCAAATATATATATATATATATATATATATATATATATATGTTTAATATTATCTATCTGTTAAAACTCCAGAGCTGCAGCAGAAGGCTCCTGTATTTCTCATTGAAACACAGCAAACCCTCTCCTTGTAAATTGCCCAAAAAATAAGCCAAAACCAAACCAAGAGCAAAACCCCAAAAAACTAAAAAAATTTTAAAAACTCAAAAAACCCAAAAACCAAAAAAAAAGACAAAATCCCCATACTTAAACAAAAAAAACCAACCCACATCACCCAAAGGGGATCCTGTGACTAAGTGTGTGTTATACTCCTGAANGTGCACATTTTTGGGTACCACGAAGTAAGAAGAACATGAAGCTATTAGAGACTGTCCAAAGGAGGGCTAGGAATATGGTGAAGGGTTTGGAGGGGAAGCATGAGGAGCAGCTGAGGTCACTTGGTTTGTTCAGCCTGGAGAAGAGGAGGATGAGGAGAGACAGTGGGGTCTGCAACTTTTTGGTGAGGGGAAGAGGAGGGGCAGGCACTGATCTCTTCTCTCTGGTGACAGTGACAGGACTCGAGGGAATGGCCTGAAATTGTGCCAGGGGAGGTTCAGGTTGGATGTTAGGGACAGGCTCTTCACCCAGAGGGTGGCTGGGCACTGGAACAGGCTCCCAGGGAAGCGGTCACAGCCCCAGGCCTGACAGAGCTCAAGAAGTGTTCAGACAATGCTCTCAGGCTCATGGTGGGACTTTTGGGGTTGTTCTGTGCAGGGCCAGGAGATGGACATGATTCCAACTGAGAATATTCTAATTCCCTTTGATCCTCTGACCAAACCTCCCAGCCCTCCCCCACAGTCTCAGATCTTTGCCCACTCCAACACAAAAAGTCTATTTACATCATCTAACACTTGAGCACTGACAATGTCCCACATCCTGCGCTGCTGTGAGCACCAGGAACTGCTCCACAGTTATTGCTTCACCTTCAAGCTGTGGAAACTCCCAATTCTAACATATTTAAAATCCCACTGATGCACAAAGTCTTCATTTCTACCACGTGATCTCATTGACACCACTTCCCAACATGATCCTATGCCCTCCTTCACCAGGAACACTCCATTTTCCACCTCACTGTGGAGATTTCTCCTGTTAAGCTTTGACAAACAGCTTGCTGGAACACCCCCAATCAAGATTTAGTGCTCAGTGTAGCAATTGCAACTCTGGTTCTTGATTTTATTATTTTGTTTTGATTGGATTTTTAATTTTCTTTAACATGTTCTTCCAGGCCCTTCTGTCTCTAATTTGTCTCTAAGGGCATCTGACACTCAGAATGAGATGAGTGGATGATCAGTTGGTCAACATCCTTCTGGAGCCATTTACCATCAGGAGGCTCAGGATGAGGAAAACCAACAACCAGCACTCAGCATCTTGTTCAGTGGCAATCAGTCCCTTTATACACTCAAATATATATATATATATATATATATATATATATATATGTTTAATATTATCTATCTGTTAAAACTCCAGAGCTGCAGCAGAAGGCTCCTGTATTTCTCATTGAAACACAGCAAACCCTCTCCTTGTAAATTGCCCAAAAAATAAGCCAAAACCAAACCAAGAGCAAAACCCCAAAAAACTAAAAAAATTTTAAAAACTCAAAAAACCCAAAAACCAAAAAAAAAGACAAAATCCCCATACTTAAACAAAAAAAACCAACCCACATCACCCAAAGGGGATCCTGTGACTAAGTGTGTGTTATACTCCTGAAAGCCAAAGGCAAAGGGCTATTAGTGCACACTTGAGATCACTTAGAGAAGCCCAAAGGAAATGCTTCAGTATTACTGTCAAAGTAACACACAAAGAAACTGTGTCTCTGAGTACCCTGAAGGGATGAAAAAAATGTTTAATAAATGAGTTCTTTTCCAGAGGTCAAATATTAATGATTTGTGTGTGTGTTTTCTATTGAAATTTCATTTTCTCTGTTCCAGCCTGGACAGGGAAAAATATCAGGAGACGAAACTTTGATTAAAATAAACGAATCAACACAGAGCTGCGTGCCTGGGTGAAGCTAATGCATGAGATTATAGAGTGAGACAGCTGCAATATTAATAAGGTGAAGAAGAGGGGGGAAAAAAAAAGTGATGGAAACCTCACAGACTGATCTTATTTGGCTTGATTGTTCCTGCATTATCACTAGGAAAAGAGCCAGGAGAACTGGACAAAGAATGCTCTCTATTATTCTGGATATTCTTGTTTTCTGATTCTGTGGTATGGTTAAGCAGAAGTGGAGAAGGAGGGGGAAAAAAAATTTAGAAATAGACGCATAGAATGATTTGGGTTAGAAAGGATCTTAAAATCATCTAGTTCAACCCCTGCCATGGGACACCTCCCACTGGACCAGGTTGCTCAAAAAGAAAAAGAAAGACGAAATAAAGAGAAATAATTAAATAAAATAAAGTTAAAAATATAATTAAAGAACTAATCCTGGATGGAGGACAATGTGAGCATAGATGGCAAAAATGAGGTTGGAAAGGGAGAGAGGAAGACTGGAGGCTGCAAATCTCGAGGCTGACAGGCAGAGAGCAGAGGAGGGAGGGATGCTGCTTGTGCCAGGGAACCTTCCCTCTGCGCTGTGACCCCGGCCAGGCTGTCCCTGCTGTCACTGCAGGGTCTGTGGCTGCCCAGGGCTGATGGCAAAGTCCCCCCGTGCACCTGGCTCTGCGTGGCAATAATGAGATCCATCAGCACCGCGTGCTCCGCTGGAAACGCTCCCAAAGCTTTAAGGGGAGCCGCACAAATGAGGATTTACTCAGGTAGCTCTTCATTAGCTGCTCCTGCCCTGCTGTGCAATGCGGGATAAATTACTGAAATTACTGCCTGGTGTGGCCAGCACCACACCCAGACTGCCTGCCCTGCTCATCCTGCCATCAGCTGCAGGGGATTCTGCTTTAGACCTGAAAAGATACCACTCCTGGCCAAAAAAATCCAAAATGTGTGCAACGTTTTGATTTCCAGGCACGGCATTTATGGCCTGTATAACAGAATGTTGTATGTGCCAGAGGGGAACCAAGTCTCCTCTTCTAGGTGACAAGTGGCAGGATGAGAGGAAATGGCCTCAAGTTATACCAAGGGGAGGTTTGTAAATTTCTTCCTGGAAAGGTCTGTAAAGCCCTAGGTTTTGACTAGATTTGACTAAGTTCAAACCTTTTGAGAAGGTTTGGCTGCCCAGGGAAGTGGTAGATTCACAGTCCCTGGACCTATTCATAAAACATGAATGTGGCACTTGAGGATGTGGGTTAGGGGTGAACACAGGGGTGCTGCTGGGTTGACAATTGGACTTGTTGATTTTAAGGTCTTTTCCAGCCTCAAAGAGTCTATGATTCTATGAATAATGTGATATGCATAGCTTGAAATTTTTCCCAAGCCTTAAAATCCACAGAGCCCACAAAACAAAAGTGCCCTTTGCAGCCTCCCCTGCTTTCACCCCTTTTGGTTTTTGCCGTATTCTTCATGGAGATTCCTCTCAACAGCACCAAGATCTCAGATGTTCAAAGTAGGAAGAAACCACAGGTCAGACAAGGAGCTCAGAGACCCAGAGCTTGGATTTGGTTTGTTTTGGGGGACCTGGGACCTGTTTGATGGTGGGGAGCAGAAGCAGGTGACAACACCCCATTAGTTTCAAATGCTTCTCCAGCCTTAAAAGATACCAGTCCCAGCTGCTGAAGCCAAAATCAAGCAGGTTTGTTAAAACTGGATGTCAAGCCTTATATTTTCCACTTCTCTGTTGCAATGAGGCTGCTCCTGTGTCTGTGTGGAGCTGACAGTGCACGCTCCCAGCCTGTGAAGTGTGGCACATTCCTTGTCATTTAGATTGCAAGGCAAAGGGTGGCAAGGAGGGGTCTTGGCGTGAAGATTTGGGCCAAGACAAGTAGAAACTTGAAATCTTGCAAATTGCTTTCTGGGGGATTTCTAATAACACAGAATCTTCTGCAAGCACTGAAATGTGACGAGGCAAACACAGCCTGTATTATTAATTAAGCCTGTGAAATGCAGGTGGACATTTTCAGCTAATGATGATGCAGGCAGCACTTTTCCCTCCTCTGATTCCACAGGGAGGCCCTGGATGTGGTGGCGGTGGCCTGGTGGGCAGACAGGCACTAGACCTGGATTCCTCCTGGGCTGCCTTGTCAGCAGGTTCCATGGGTAAGCTCTACGTGCTCCATCAGTTCCTGGATCCATTAACCTCTACATTAGGCAGGATGAGAGGGGGCTGTGAAATCCTGATGTGTATTGAGCCATTTTCCCCACAGCACCAGCTAATCACCCCAGTGTCAGACACAACTACTCAAGCATAGGACTCAAATATTTCCTGAGGCTCTTTCCATCCCAGTAGCAATTTTGATTTACATTCATTAGTGGGATAAGAGGAGACCTCAGGACAGCCACAGGCTGTCACACAAGTCTTTAGGATACTTCACTTAGCTCTCAAGACCTGTTTGCACAGCACCTTTTAGGCTGTTTCTGAGTGCAGCACAGCCTCTTAACATTATTGTACTGGAAAGAGTAACAGACATCAGACTGGATATTGGGAAATTAGGAAATCAGATTGGGTATTAGGAATAAATTCCTTATTGTGTGGGTAGTGAGGCATTGGAAGGAATTTCCCAGAGAAGCTGTAGCTGCCCCAGCCCTGGAAGTGTTCAAGGCCAGGTTGGATGGGGCTTGGAGCAACCTGGGATAGATGAATGGTGTCAGTGCCAGGGGAAGGAATGAGATGACCTTTAAAGTCCCTTCCAACCCAAACCATTCTATCTGAAAGACTTGGGGAGCTGGGAAGATCTGAAATAGCTTATTCAAAACCCCCCAAAAAGGAAAGTGGCCAAGCACTTTTAAAAGCTGTAGGAAGCTGGTTTTCCTTAGTGCCTTTCAAATTCTTACTCCTCTGGCTTCAAGTTTTCTCCAGGCAGAGCACCATGAAGGACAACTCTTCCAAACAGAAATCATGAAAGTACAAAGCAAAATGATTGAATTATTTTCTTAAAAAAAAAAATAGCAGATTTGGCAGTAAAAAGTGATGCAACTCTGGCCAAGATGAACACCATCACACCATGAGAGGAGGCTTTCAGGGTTTTTTTCCATGCTGTGGGTGTGAAATTCCAGAAAAAAAATCCCTAACAGGCACCACATCACGCCCAGGTTCTCACTTTGCAGAATAAATCAGTGCAGTTCCAGTGCAGGCTGCTGACTTCAGCAATATTGAACCACACTGCAGGGAAACCCAGGATTCCAACACAGATGGAAAATGATGTGTGATAAATATTCATTACCAATCACTGAGATTTCTCCTGAGCTTTGACCAGAGCAGTAGAATCCTGGACTTGACTGGCAAAACCACTGATCATCACTTTCAACCCAGAGAAGCTGCCACAACCACCTAACACCTCTCAAGGGCTTCCCAGGGATCTTTATAGCCCATGGCTGCCTCAAAACTGTAAATATCCAAGGATTTAGCAACCTGGAGAAGGAGAGCATCCCACTCCATGAACACCCTCCTATGTCTGGAAAGTCATTTTCTTCTCCCCCATCTCTTTCTCATCTTACAAATATATTTCCCAAGTCTCCTCACCAAGCCAAAGCACTGCTCCATGCACAGACTTTTATGCAAATTATTGTGTTTATTTTTATGATGTATGCAAATGAAGTCTTTACTCTGAACATTCTTTATGGTGCTATAAACGTAAGAACAGATCTTGAATTAGCCCTTTTCATTGTCAGAGTGGCATTAAAACCAGCTGAGGGATTCAGAGGCTTAAATGTGTAAGCAGTTTGGTATAAAACAACTTTTATATCTTGTAAAAATTAAGGGTCTGGGCTGAAGTATTTGAGCATTAAACAGGATCTCTAAGAAGTTAAAAAAACCATGTTTTTTTCAGAGCTAAATGGAGATCAAGACAAGAAACCAGTGAGTGAAGCAACCTGTGGTTTAACAACATCTTTCCTTTTAGTATTCCTTTTCCTATATCAACTGGTGAACTTCCAATGGGACCCAAAGATGGCAATTCCAGCAGGAACTGAACAAACAAGATGATGCTCTATCACTTTTTTCCCTGCCTTATACACTCCATTCTCTGCATTTTCACATTGCACCCAATAGCCCACACTACTCCAAAAATAGATTTACTTGGCAAAATGCATCATCAGATAAACTCCACTTTTACACAACTGGGACAAAAGGAGGTGCCCAGGTAGGGAGGAATCAGAAATAGGGAAGGACTGAAATAACAGGAGCAGATGAGGGAAGATCAGAGGCCAAGGACTGCTGGGCAGCTCTGAGGCGAACACTTGACTTTGCCTCTAATTGTGTGTAACTCTGGCTGCAGCTCAAATGCATTTCCCTCCTTAATCTGACTGTCCTGTTCATGGGGAAAAAAGAATCCACATCCCAGCCTTTTCCCACAGAGAAGGATATAAATTCCTGCCACTGGGATACGGGAGGACCAAGAGTCAGTCAGGAGAACACTCCCACGTTGCAGGTGGTCAAGATAAATATTCTTGCCTGCAGATATTCTACACTAAACAAATGGCTCTGGTGAATGAAGGGAAAAGGTGTAGGAGATGCTGGACTTGCACAGAGTTACTCCCCATGGTTAAACAGAATCTCTAAATTTATAGCTATGGGTAAATATGTTCTCTTACTCTACTGATTTACAGTAGAATGTTGAAATTTAAAGGTTATTTCACTCAAAACTTCCCCCTTTTTTAAAGATCCAAAAGAACACTGTCGATTCCTGTCCCATGGCAGGGGGTTGGGACTGGGGGATGTTTAAATCCTTTCCAGCACAAATCATTCTCTGATTCTATGATTCCATGATATTTCCATAATATCAGCATTCTGAAATCTGCTATCATGGGAAAACACAGAATTCACTGCTCTAATTTTCTTGAGCAAACCCAAGTCTATCATATTTTTGTATCACTGTGTTTTGATCAACACAATACAAAAAAACAAAACAAAAAAATCACCTAACATATGTAGCAAGGAATAGAAGGGACAAAGGGAATTTTCTTCAATAAACTTTGTTCTCGAATTATTTAAGTAGCCAGGAAGGCTCTGTGAAGACAGAATTCACAGTCTGTGCTTAGGATTTAACTGCATGTGCCAGCTGGGATAAAACTGATGCTGGAACTGGGAAACTGCTGTGGGAACAGGTTTAACACAGAGTAAGAGGGAAGGTATAGAGGAGGCTGGATGAAGGAAAAGATCTGAAGAGCTTAAGTGTTTAAGTATGAAAATATCCACATTGACATGGTGCTGGTGGCTCCCTATGCCACCTGCAAGGAGTAAATATAACCCAAAGCTCCCGTGGTGAGAATTGATCTCCCTGCCAGGTGGGACCCAAAGATGGCAATTCCAGCAGGAACTGAATAAACAAGATGATGCTCTGTCACTTTTTGGCTGGCAGGAATGTGCCTTTACATGTTGATAAAGTCACCTTGAATACAGTGTGAGTACAGGCTTCTGCACACAGCAGTTCTAGACCTTTCTGTCCCAGAATGTCCAGATTGTCATCTCTGCTTCCACTGGACCATGGAATTCTTGGGAACCTTGACTTTCTTGGCAAGAACTCAGCATGCTCCTGCTCATCTTCCCAAAAAAGATGGGGGAAGTGTCCATCCTTTGCATGGACAACACTGGAAGTTTATGAAGATTAATTTAGACTTGCCTGCACAACCAGTTCCTGTCTCCAACCTCCCTAACCCAGAAGAAGAGATGAACAAATCTTTTCCCACAGAGTGGTTGTTTCTGAGGCCAGTCCTGGAGCAGGTTCCTTGCTAAGGTCCTGTTCATATTGTCACTGCTGAGCCTCTCCTGTGCTCACATCTCACCTCCACTGCACTACCTACAACACAGGACAGAAATCCTAAGGCATTGAGGAGGGAAAGAGTCAAAGATCTTCTGGGAAGAGTCTCATGGAGGAAAGAGAGGCTCAAGGAAGTTGATGAGTATTCAAGAAATACCTCTTCCAAGTTCCAGAGAGCTTCCATCCCACTGAATAAGAATTTAGATTAGAAAATGCTGTTTTATTGATGGAGAATAAAAACTCAGTGAGACAAAACATCTTACTCATTATTTTTCTGTGTCAAAAACTGACCCGAACTCAGATCCAAATTATTTTTGTAGTGAAAAGGAAACTTCCTTCCCTAGACCTTCACCTCCTCTACAATGAAAACAAAACAAACCAAAGCAATTCAGCCTAAGGTTTCTTTAGAGCCAGACAAAAGTTACTGTGGAAAATAAGAGTGAAGAGTTTGCCTGCTGAGCTATATCTCTGAGCTTGAAGTACAGATGCCTGCAGTAACCTCTGTGGGACTCTAAATTCTCCCATTCAGAGTCCAAATATGGATATTTCCATGAATATATTTGCCACATCCATAATGGCACTTGCAAAAGAAAAGAAAATTCTATTGTGCAGAAAGCAAGGAAGTGAGAATAACAGTGAAAGTGGCACCATTATAGCATTTAATGAGATGCCCTCACCTGGAATATTGTGCTCAAGTTTCACTGTACTGCCTCAAAATTGAAATTAAATTAAATGAAATGAAGTGCCATGAAATAAAACACAGTAGGTAGAAGGGGAGGAGGAGGTTGGAAGAGGTAAAGAAAATGATCAGAAGCTTGGGAGAATCTGTGAGAGAAGAGAAGAGAAGAGAAGAGAAGAGAAGAGAAGAGAAGAGAAGAGAAGAGAAGAGAAGAGAAGAGAAGAGAAGAGAAAAGAATTTCATTCACACAGCAGAATTGTGATTGGCACAAGGAAAGCCAGATAAATGAGAGAGGGAAAAGACTGGGGGAAGGGAATCTGAAGAAACCAAGACAGCACAGCCCTGTGAGAATAGGACAGGAGACAGAAAAGAAGAGATAAGCATTCTGTGCCATAGGTTACTGAGTAGATAATGACAACTTATGCTTTTGTTTTGTGAAGGTTTAAAAACGCTGTATCTCTGCATCTTAAACAAGCAGGTGAGGCAGATGGAAATTGTTTTACAAGCGTGAATTCTTCTTGTAAGGAAAGCCAAATGAAATTAATGAAATAAAATTAATTTAATTAAATGGGATTAACAGCAAGGAAGAGAAGCATCTGTCTCGTGGACATGGCTACATGGTTCACATATATCTGAAATAAAGTTGTATTACAAATAATAATAATACAGCACCAGGAGGCACATAATTAACTCTTCCAGCCACAAAAATTCCAAGATTTCCTACCAGGCTTCCACAAGAGTCATAAAAAAACTGTCTTCCTAAGCCATCCAACCAAGTTTTATCCTTTGCTGGTGCAGCCTTTTACAGTATTTCAAGAGTTTAAAGCAAGACCTCACACAGTGCAGACCACCCCATCCCAGAACAGCCACTCAAGCCTTCAGCCAGGATCTACAGCAAGCTGCTGGGTACAGAGGGCCAGGAAATCTGATGCACCACAGAGGATTTTGGGGGCTTTTGAGTAATTCCTGGGCTTTGCAGAAGACCATCTGATCAGAGGTGAACACCTTACCCTAAATACAGACAGAATTAGAAGGCTTTGGGGCTGGGAGCACACATGGGATGTGGAAAAGCAGGCACTTTTTTCCTTGTAGTGTTTCCATGTTCCCACTGCTTCTGCCACCACTGCTCAACGTGCTCTGATCATGTTGTGATCACCCCTTGGAAAGAGGTTAGACTTAAACCTTCCCTTCAAACCCTTTTCCCCAAGCAACTGGAGCTGGGAGAAAGGCACTGGGAGTTGAATAAACTCTTCTGTCTCAGGATTATCTTCTGTTTATATTTACCCTGCCGCAGAATGTCTGCTCTGGGACTCTGCAAAGGGCAGAGTAGCTTCATCTGCCTCATCCTCGATTGGCTCCTCTGGAATGGATTGGGCAGGTCCTTGTCAAACTGAGATGCCTTCACAGCTCCAAGATATGGGATCATAGAATCGTTAAGGTTGGAAAAGACCTCCAAGGTCATCAAGGTAAACCATTAATCCAGCACTGCTGTGTCCACCACTGCAATGTGCCCTCAAGCACCACAACTACAGGCTTTTGAACTCTCCAAAGAGGGCGATTCCACCCCTTCCCTGGGCAG
The DNA here is from genome assembly GCA_013397155.1 of Irena cyanogastra. Classification (NCBI taxonomy): domain Eukaryota; kingdom Metazoa; phylum Chordata; class Aves; order Passeriformes; family Irenidae; genus Irena; species Irena cyanogastra. The sequence continues at coordinate 100,987 of VWZV01003697.1, forward strand.
CCTGTTCCAATGCCTGACCACCCTTTTGGTGAAGAAATTTTTCCTGATACACAATCTAAACCTCCCCTGGTCCAACTCACTTGTTACCTGGGAGAAGAAACTGATCGCATCTGGCTCCTCTCAGGTGGTTTTAGGGAATGAAAAGGTTCCCCCTGAGCCCCCTTCTCTGCAGGCTGAACCCTCCCAGCTTCCTAAGCTGCTCCTCATCAGCCACGTGCTCCAGCCCCTTCCCCAGCTCCACTGTCCTTCCCTGGACATGCTCCAGCCCCTCAATGTCTTTGTTGTTCTTGTGATGGGCCCAAAACTGATCCCAGGTTTCAAGGTGGGGCCTCACCAGTGCCTGGTGCAGTGGGAAATAATTATCAAGTTTTATGTTTAGGTTTTTGTGATTTTGTTTCTTTTTTTTCACATCAAAGCTGCCTGAAACATTTGAAAACTTCACTGCTACCCACCATGGTTGGGTTTTATGGCATGATTGTATGAGGATATTGGAGGCTCACAGTGAACTGAAGTGTCAGAGTGCTCTGGATGGGGAAAGAAGCTAAACCTGGTGTGTTTCCATTCACACAAAGGGGATTCATCCCACAGTCATCCAGGTTTCACTTTGGTGTGGACTATTTGGTTCACACAAACAAAAGACAATCCCAGAGAATTAATTTTTATGTAATGTGGATGATCAGGGGACCAGGGTGTGGGAGCTATTTGACAGTGTAGATGCACCTTCTGCAGTAGCCTTTGTTTATTCCTCCATCCTTTATCTCATACTGATGTTTACAGCTAAAGGTTCCTGAAGCAGGAACAAATTCTCCCCATGGATTTGGGTAATGCCTGGTATGGGAGGTCTGCGATCTCAGCTAAAAATTACTGTCATAGCAATACCAACATTCCATCTTATAGATGGAAGAATCTCACAGGAGTTTATAATTTTAAGTGATTTACATAGGCTGGGATTGCTCTGTCTGCTCCTGAAATGCTGCAGTCTCTGGGGGAAAAGGTTTTGGCCTATAAAGAATATACAGACTGTGCATGAGGGAATTGGGATTGAGTAGTGATCTCTCTCTCTCTCTCTCTCTCTCTCTCAGAAACTTGTTCCTCAACTGCTTGCACTTAAAGGAATTTAAAATGCAGCCCATAAAATAGATGTTAAGTAAGGAAACCAGCAGTCTGCAGAATAGGTTGTACACATTCTACAAAAAGCTATTCAGAAAGAAATATTGTCATAAATTGTGTAAAGCACAGTGTGTTAAGTCAGAAACGCAGTTCTGATGGAAATTACAACAGCAGTTGGAAGACAAGTCATTTTGGGCCTTGTACCACGCTGAGCAGGTTGTTCAAGGTTGTTGCTTGACAGGCCTGGCAGCAGCAGTTCCTGGTGTTTTCCTCTGCCACAGCCATTCCTCTGGAGATTCACCCCTACGGGGAGAAATTCCTGCACAGAGAGGTCGTGGGCTGCCCATCCCTGCAAGTGTTTAAAGCCAGGTTGGATGAGGCTTTGAACAATCTGGTCTAGTGGGAGGTGTCCCTGCTCATGGTAGAGGGTTGTAACTGAATGAACTTTAAGGTCCTTTCCAGCCCACTGTGAGATTCTAGGATTCTTCAAAATTTGACCAAACCAAACATCAATATTGTTCCCACCGATTACAAAGAATTTTTGGAGCGCTTTTTGGCCTCATTCCTCACAAGTTGCTCAGGTTTGGACTGGAAACCTCTAACTCCTTGCCCTGCCCCTCTGTGTTTACCTAATGGCCACCAACTTCATGGCTGCTTGTTTTTAGGTCACTAGCAACAGAGCATCTGGCAGGAGTGCCAGCATCCATCCCTTCCCAAGGATGCAGTAGTTGACATAAATCCTCACCAGATGGTTGGGTTTAGACCATTTTTGGCATCAAAGCAGGACTTCCATGGCTTTCAAGACATGTGTTTTGCACACACAAGTAAAGATAAATTAATAAAACACCTGGCTTCAACTGGCTTGAAAATTTACCAGCTCAGCCCCAAACTGGATTTGCTTCCCTATGCTGTATTGATGATAAGGGAAAAATATGTACAGCAATTTGCAGTTAAAAGGTAGGGAGCTTAGCAAGCTCAAAGCTTCCTGAATACAGAGAGAATTGATTTTTCCCAGAAATAGCTGATGGGGAATTTCTCTGCCATTTATACAGCTCTGGTGCCAGATGACTGCTCCTAGCTTGACATCGGAAATCTGCTAAGGAAGGGACGAATGCGAGTGTGACAAAATAGAGCCCTGCTGCTCTTCCAGCACTGTCAGCATCTCTCCATAAGTGCAGCAACCATCATTTCAGGATTCTCCTGACACTGCCCACACTGCTGGGTTCACTCCCAGACCACAAGCAACTGGTCCCTTCCCACTGGTGAGATTCCAGGCAATTGCTTGGATTTGTCTGCCCTATACAGAGAGAAGGGATGGGCATCACACTGGGAGTTGCTTCCTAAAGGAGGTAAGAAAAAGAAACATAGAAAAGTGTTTTGGGAGGGTTTCACAACAAGGAAAGGTCATGTTGACTCAGGAGTTTCTTCCAGATTCTGGAATGTCACCTTCCTTGAGTGCTGAGGACATTATGGACTCAGTGAGCTATTTTTGGAGGCCAGAAACAAACAATGAATCTAAGTCAAATGAAAATGGATTTTTCTTCTGATTTTGAGTCAAGAGAAAGCCACTTACAAATAAAACCTAATAAAATAAATAAATAAATAAGAAAATAATAAAACCTAATTTTGCAGTCACCTAATTTTTAGTCGCCAATATTCTTGAGTGACTTTTCCTCATGAGGACAAAACTGGATCTGCTGGGAAGGAAGGCTGCTAGGAAGCTTTCTTGCCCTGTTGTGGGAGTAAGTTTTTACCCTGAATTACCACCCAAACACCATTTGCATGTTACCATACTCCTCATTCACATCTTTTCTGTTTTTCCTTCAGCTGTCAAATCAATACGGAGAATTCAGAAGCTGGTAGAAAAAAAAAACCAAAAAAACATGTGCAAGCAGGATTCTGAATCATAATGTAAAAGACATGTGTTTGCCCCCCGAGCAGCAGACAGTGAGGATATAATTGGCAGGTTTTTTCCTTCTTCATGCACTCTAACTTTGCCAAGAGCAAGCTGACAGGGAAGCTGAGAGAACAGCAGAAACTTCTCAGGTTTCAGAGGAAACCATGGCCTGCAGCTTAGCCCCAGCTCACAGAAAGCAGGTAAGTGGAATGTTAGTTAAATGTGGAAGGCCAGAGTGGTCCAGAATTCCTCTTCCTTGGGACTGCTGTAGGGAATTAAATGTGAGTTTCACCTTGTCTTTGAACCACGAATGCACAGATCTGAGACTCACAGGAGAATGAGCAATGGAATTCCTCTGGAAAGGATGGCTGGGGAGTGCACAGAATGAGGCTATCATTCAGGGCCAATATCACAACCAGAGAATCACAAAATGGTTTGGGTTGGAAGGGACCTTAAGGATTATCTTGTTATGACTCCCTGCCATGGGCAGGGACACCTTCCACTACCCCAGGTTGCTCCAAGCCCCATCCAGCCTGGCCTTGGACACTTTCAAGTGGGGATGGAGCAGCCACAGCTTCTCTGGGCACCCTGTGCCAGGGCCTCAGCACCTTCGCAGGGAAGAATTTCTTCCTGATATGCAATCTAAACCTACTCTTAGTCAGTTTGAAATAATTTGCCTTTCTTCTGTCCCTCCATCTCTTGTCCCAAGTCCCTCTCCAGCTCTCCTGGAGCCCCTTTCAGGCACTGGAAGGGGCTCTGAGCTCTCCCTGGAGCCTTCTCTTCTCCAGGATGAACAACCTCATTTCTCTCAGCCTGTCTCCACAGAAGAGGTGCTCCAGTCCTCTTACATGGCAGAGCCCCTAGCCAGACAATTTAGTAATTAGCTCTGTAACTTTCCTAATGCAATTCCCCAGCACAGGAGTCAGTGCTGTGACAATGGATGACAGGACAGTGGAGGAGGACAACAATGGATAAACGTCTGCACCATCACATCCTTTTATCTCCTGTGCTAAGCCCAAATTCTCCTAACAGATCCCATAAGCAAGGAAAAAATCAGTCAGATCCTGTATGACATCCTGCTCTAGGGTTTAACCCATAAATTCCTCAGATTTCCTCACATTAATGATATTTTTCACAGAGGAACTGGATCTGATTGTCTGATGTCAGGAGAAAGTGTTCCAATTAATTCTCTAAAGGTCTCTACTACTTCTGAAAGCCTGAAAGGAGCAATATCACTCTCAAAATGTAGAATTGTGAAGTCTTACAGCTGCTCTGTGGCTTGGGAGATTGGGGTGAGGATGTTTGTTCCAAAAAAAACCAAGTTCAAATCCCATGAGAGTTGTTTTGACAATTGTGTGTTTCATTTTGAGTGTGTGTGTGTTTTTACACAACCCATGGCTGGTTCAGAGCAGGAGAACAAAGGCTGAGCAAGAGGATGACCAATTTCTATGAACAAAACAGCAGAATCAACATCAGGGAGGGAGACAAGCTACTTAAAGCAACTGAAAAAAGTTGTCACAAGGACAAATTTTCACAAACTAGCCACAAAGACATGGAGACTAAAAATGAGAAGGCTGCCAACATAAGAGTTGTGACGCTCTGGAACAGCCAGAGTGGGAAGTGATGTGGGAAGGAACAAACTGATAGGTACCAAGATAGAAAGTGATGCATTTATATTCTTAAATAATGAATAAATAATGCTGGTTGCATGCACTAAGTATCAACCAGCTCTCCTCTCCCTGTTAGCACACAAACTTTGGGGACTCAAGGACAGTTCCGTGTTTTAAATTGCTGTATTTTCCAGTTTTCTCTCCTCCAGAGAATCAATAAATAAATACCCATATAAATTATAAATCTGAGCTGGAGAAAACAAAACAAAAGAATGAAAGCACCTAGAAAAATCAGAGAATGAACCATCCTCCAACCCCAGAAGAATCAGGAGCTCAACTGCAAAGAAAGCCACCAAGCACAGGGACTGCAAGTCCCTGAAGCCTTGGCTGTGAATGTTTCATCTGTCCTTACAATGAGGAACTGAGAACATTTAACAAACTACACAGTGTTCACAGATCAGACCCAGTGACATGTGACTGACATGTGAGAAATACTGGGTTCTGTTGGGAAAACACTGAGAAATTGGGATTCTTTCTTCCTGCTTTTTACTTCAGAAGAAAGGCTCTAAAAACCAATCCAGGCAAGCTCCACAAAAAGGAATTTTCTTAGAAGAAGACTGACCCACTTAGGTTTATTTTTAATAGATCTGGAAGACCTGAGATATTTCAGAGACTAGAAAAATAAAAGTAAATAGCACAACCTCGTTTTACTCTGTAAATGGTGTAATGAGAGAAATACTGGAAAACTGCTGTCTTTCAGGGAAAAAAGGCAAAAGAAAAGAAAAAAATAGACAGTGGGTGGGAAAAAGTATAGCAAATATTATTTTAAAGTTGAAGGAAAAGCTTTAAGGAGTCAAAGAGATAAACTGATTTCTTAGGATGGCTTTCTCTTTTATACAAAAAAAATGAGAACAGGTTAAGGCATGGACCTGGGACTGTGACAAAATATTGTGCCACACTGGGTATTAGGGCATCTGGATCTGAATTCAGGCCCCACTTCCTCATCTGTGTTTACTTGTAAAACTCAGCTTGGTGAGTACTGGGATGTACTGGTTTGGTCCAAATAACAACAACTTGATCCTGCAGCAGCACCTTCACCCTGGCTGTACCCAAACAGTTTCTGTGTCCTTTATAAATGACATTTGATGCCAACAATTTGCTACCATTGTGACACTTTAGAAAACAAACAAAGCAAGAGTAGTGAGTTGTCCAAAATACTGACAATAATTACAGAGACTCAAAGTGGTTTTTTTCCTTTTCTTCGGATAATGGGAATTCAAATCACCCAATTCCTGGTTCTTAGAAGTATAAAATGACAGACTCATTAAAATTGGAACAGACCTTTAAAATGATCAAGCCCAACCATCAACCCACCACCACCACCATATTCACCACTAAGCCATATCCTCCAGTGCCATATCCAGGTGGTTTTTGAACGCTTCCAGGGAAGGTGATTCCACCACTTCCATGGGCAGCCTGTTTCAGTGATTTACAGCCCTTGCCATAAAGAAATTTCTCCTAATATCTAACTCAAACTTCTCCAATGCAACTTGAAGCCATTTCTTCATGTCCTGTCATTTGTAACTTGGGAGAAAAAACCAACCCCCACCTGGTCACAACCTTATTTCATGTATTTGTAGGGAGCAATAGGGTCTCCCCTCAGCCTCCTTTTCTCCAGCGGAGGCTACTAAACTTTCTTCCTAAGATTTTATTCCACTGGTTGCAAGCACAGAGCAAAGTCTGAGTCTCAAGGAAAACCTGGCAGTGTTTGTTTCTGCAGCAAAGTGCAGCACTATAGCCATCGATGGTCAAAAATAGTGGAGAAGTGGGAAGAAAAGAGCCATAAAGTTCCTGCCCAGTGATGGGGAAGTGGCAGATAACTGAATTACCTGAGAAGAGGTTGTGGTGAGGTGGGGATAGGGCTCTTCTTCCAGGTAACTTATTATAGGACAAAGGGAAACAGCCTCGAGTTGCACCAAGGGAGGTTCAGGTCAAATATATAGGAAAAATTCCTTAGTTGAAAGAGTGGGTAAGGATTGGAACAGGCTCTCCAGGGAGGGGCTGGAGTCACCATCCCTGTAAGTGCTCTAAAAAGGAGCAGACATGGGACTTTGGGGTGTGCTTTAGTGGGTGTGGTGGTCTTTGGTCAGAGGTTGGACTTGATGATCTTGGAGGTCTTTTCCAACCTCAATGATTCTGTGATTCTGAGACAGAGCTTCCAGATCCCATCGCTGGCTCCTCACTGATTCCTCCCGTGACTGAGACAATATTTGTGGCAAAGCTGCTATCCAAATGCAAAGAAATCTTCCTTCAAATTTCCTCCGTCTCTCCCTCCTTTAGAGGGGATGATAAACACGCTTCAGCCTTTATCTTTTACACATAAGTTTCATTGCTAAAATTGCTGCTGGTTCTGTAGAGGTTCCCTTTGTTTCAGAGTGATTTTATGCATTGTAGGCAACAGCAGAAAGAAAAAAAAACTAAAAAGCAAGAGGAGGCTGCAAGAGAAGCTCTGCCACATTTATTGTCATTTCATGGGATCCTAACCAAAAAAAGAGACTTCACAAAGCTATTAATTTGCTCAATTATGGCTGATAGATGTTAGCTCTTTCATTCCTGAGAATCCATCTCTTTCCTCAAAGCTTGTCAATGAGTCCCTGAGTGACACTACAAGCTTCACCAGCGACAGATCTCAGGGCTTCATTATGGAAGATTTTTATATTGTTCAGTGATTTGTGTGTCAGTAGGTGCTACACACTCACAAATCTGCATGCAGAGACAAGACAAAGAAAGACAATGTGGCAGTTTGGTTTCTTCAGCATTTTCTGCCGCGTAGTAATGGAACATGTAGTTCAGCCTTCATAAAAAGAGAGGTTTGGTAACACAGCCTGCCCTCAGCAACTCAGCCCAATCAGATCCAAAGTGCTCATTAGCTGATGTACTCCATGACAAATTGCCTACCTGCTATGATATGCAGAACCTCTCATGCCAGTTGCAGCCACAGAATGGTCCTGAGTTAAATAAGATCGTTACAGCTAAATTATAAGTGAGAGAAGGAGAAATTAACAGGCAGGAGCCAGGGAGAGATGAGCTGTTTTCAACTTATGTTTGAAATGAGTCAGAACAAATGGGACACAAGGATAAAGTCAGAGCTGTAGGGAAGACACGGACAGCAGAAATAGCCCAGGAAATGCCTGCTGATAATGAAGGAGAGGACAGTTGTGGCAGAGGCTGGTCTGCCTCTGTGGTGGGTTTTATAACACAGAAGGGTCATTTTCAGCTGGAAGGTGTCATGAATGAGGGAGTTAAGAGGAAATTTCTAAGGCAGAGTAGAGCGTGGACTTTGTGTTTTAAATATGTAGAAAGTGGCAATAGCATCTGTGCTTACCCTTGATGAGCTGCAATAGCAAAAGATGCTGATAGCAGTAATGAAGGCCAGAGGAGATCTAATTAAATTCAATTTACTATTATTACTCTCTGTTTCTCCATGTTCCATGCTGATTATTACATATCTGTTTCATAACTAGGCTCCTCCTGCTGTGCTGCTTCCTAAGCTGCACTGACAAGCACCTGGAGCTTCCAGGATGCACCAGGCAAAGCCACTTTGTTTGGGGTAAACATTCAGATTGGAAATTAAGTGCTGACTCCTGCAAACAGACATCTGACACTTAGTCCACAGGGAACTTCCCAAATCCTAAATGAATGTTGAAGTTAGAAGGAAACAAATTTTAAAATCTCTAGTTGGGGCACACAGCTGAGAATAAAGGTGAGTTTGTGTTGCGAAGGAGGTGGAGGGTGTTTGGTGGATCAGTCCTTAGAGCAGGAATCTGTGAGGTCCTGGAGCATTACACAGCCCACAGGAAGGGCCAGGAGGAGAAACTGCCTACCCTTGGTGAAAATTTCCTGATCTAGAGAGTAATAGTGAAGTTGGAAGAAAAATAGGATGAAGCATAAATTCACATGGAAAGAAAATGGCTAAAGTACACCTGGATAGTTCACTGTCACACTTAGCTTTTGTTTATTTTCCCTTTTTTCTTTCTTTTTTTAGCTCTATTAAGTAAAATTCTTATATGAAGGAGAAAGACTCCACAGGATTCAATAAATCTGCTCCATTTTATCCAACTGCAATTCAGTCTGACTTTCTGCTGTGACCTACCATTATCTTTCTACTTCACTACTCTTTATTACCTGATTCATTCACTGTAGACACCAACACAGAAGTTCTTCAGGAAGGAGGTGAGTGTGATTTATGCAGCAAATCGATGTATGGTTCACAGAAGGGGTGGGATTAATTTAATTTCACTTTAAGGATCTGATAGGTGTCCCACCCGAGTCTCTTGTCTCCCACTGAAGACACTGGAGATACAGAAAATGTAGTTAATGAAGTTCAGTGTGAGTCATCTGGCCAAATGTGGGTGCCTATTTTGGGATGGGAAATCACACCCTGAGCTCCATTGACTCTGCTGACTCACCCTCCATTGACTGTGAGCAGAATCCAGGGCAACTTGCCCAGATCCTGACACCCACACTGCAGATAATCACAGCTGATGGCACAACTCCCACCAGACGTGCTCCAGGTGAAGAGCACGACCTGCAAGGTGCCAGGTGAAGGGGCTACGTGGGACAGAGGGACAAAAATGGTCCTTCCATGGGCAACAGGGTGTGGGATAGGGAGAAGTTGGGATAGGGAGAAGTTTTGTTGGCTTGAGAGTGAAAAGGAGCGGATGGGAAAGATGTAGCTGTTAAATATTTTTGCAATATGCTGATCATTAAGAGGCTGATTTTCAGAACTGCTGAGCAGCCATGACGCCCGCTGGAGACAATGGGAGCTCAGCACTTCCGAAAATCAGGCTCTTGATGCTTACACTGAATGTAATCTTTAATATTTAAAGGAATAAAAGGGTCTGGGGGACGGGTATGCAGGAAAGTGAATGAGCTTCCTCCTCAGATGCTTTGCAAAGCCTTTTCCATCATTAATAATAATGAAGCCTGCTTGCAGACATGATGTTCTAAGGAACACTACAGCTGGAGCATTCCGTGGAAAGGAAGATTACAGAAGGTTGGGCAAACTGGCTGCTGGGTTCCAAAGGCTGACCCAAAGATGAATAAAGCCTAAAGGAAAACACCTACAGGAGTGACAGTCAGAAGAGAGGTTTTATCTGGTTGGAAAGAGGTTCCCAGTGGTCCCTCTCTGTCAAGGCCCTGAGGCTCACTGTCCCCTCAGGGTGAAGCTGTGTCACTTGGCTGAGACGATGTAGAAACACATCTCTCAAGAAATGTGTGTCCTGCTCCTTAACTCCTGTCCCTCCTCAGCCACCCAAAGTGCCAGTGTGTGCCAGCTCCAGTGCTGGACTGAGAACTGCAACTCCTTTCTGCTTTTGAGGAATTTCCCTGCTAGGTGAATAAGCTGACCTGATTCTCCACAGTGCTGAGCAGACACCAGAGCCAGTACAAAGCAAGGTGAAGCACGAGATTTTGGGGAAAGGGAGATGTGTCCTCACCCTTTTACAGATGTTAATGTGGTCACCTTGAGGCACTTTGTCACATGAAGCTACACCCAGCTGTGCCTACCTGGAAGGAGGTTGGAGTGAGAGGAGAGTTGTTCTCTTCTGACATGCCTCAGATGAAAGAGGAAATCATCTTAAGTTGTGCCAGGGGATGTTTAGATTAATTTTATTTTTTTTCCACTGAAAGAACAATTGGGCATTGGAATGAGCTGCTGAGGGAGGTGGTGGAGTCACTGCCTCTGGAAGTATTCCAGAGGTGTCAGGATGTGGCACTTGGGGACATGGTTTAGGACTGATTATGGTGGTGCCACACTGATGCCTGGACTCAATGACCTTGAAGGTCTCTTCCAACATTGATGATTCTTTGGTGTTCTCTGAAAGAATTTATGAAGTCGCCACATGGTGGTGGGGAAAACAATACATTCCTTCCTGGTTTATTACTTTCTTTATAAAAAACCACCTGGATTACTTTCCCAGCATGGTTTTTGGTGTGACCAAAGCATAACTCCTGCAGCACAATAGGGATGAGGCTACTCTGCCACTTAATTGCTCATTTCAGTGACCAAGAACACACAGGAGCCCCAGTCAATCCCATTTCCAAAGAGAGAAAGCAACTCCTGAGCTTCAGCTCTACCACCAAAAAGATAATAATGCTTGCAGAAATCAGAAATAAAATAGTGGTGATTCATAAGGGCTCAGAGAGAGCTGAGGTACCCCAGGGATGTTTTGCTGGTCTTGGCAAGGATGGTAACCTGTGAGGAGATGCTGACAGAGTTATTCTTACCACAGGAGACTGGATGGAGGCTGTGTCACAGGAAGAGTGGGTTTGAAGCATTTCGTGATGGCAGAATCAGTTGGGTCTTGAAGATTTTGCAGGAAACCAGCTAAAGCAAACTGAGTCATTAGTGATTATCTTCAAGAGTTTGTGGAGGATTCAAAAGTACCAGAGGACTGAAGAGGGACAAATATAGAACCTGCCTGCAAAAAGCAGAGTTGATGACTGAGAAATTACAGACTGCTAGGCCTAACTTCAATTTGTGGGCAGATGCTAGAAGAAATTATTAAGCAATCATCTGCACATACTGAGAAGATAATCACCTTTTTAAAGACAAATAAATAAAATGCAAATGTACTTTAGGAAATAATTCCAAAAAACCTAATTTAATTCCTCACTTAGAAAAAGCCAGATGAGAGAAGGATGGTAAAATAAGATGCTAGATGAGGCTAGAAAATGTTTTTAACAGTAGGGTTAGGAAGAACCAATTGTAGTGAGGAAGGGATAATTGGCAAATCACTTTTGAAGAGTAATTGTCAGAAGCTTCTTAGCATCAGAATAGAAGGGGATCTTAAATGAGATATCTTGGTGATGTTTTTTAAACCTGCTTCTATTTCAAATACAACAATTGACTTGTTTTAGTAAAAAAAAATATAACTAAATGCTGGTGAACGTCAGCAGGGTGGGGTATATGTAGAAACATTTCAGTGAACAGTGATAGAATTTAAAATGGTCTAGAAAAAAATGGATATATATGAATTTAGGAGGAAAAAAAATTAATTTGCAGACATACAATATGCCATGCCAAGGATTTAGAAGTTAATCACAGAACCATAAAATGGCTTGGGTTAATGACCATTCAGTTCCAATGCCCTGGATTGGATCCAAACCTTCCACCAGACCAGGTTACTCCAAGACCATCCAGCGTGGCTCTGAATACTTTCAGGGATGGGGTATCCACACCTTCACAGCTTTTCTGGGCAAAAAGCACAAATGTAAAGATGTTTGGCAGGATATCAGCCACAATTCTGGTGCTGAAAGGGGATCTTGAGCTCCCTATAGAGCAACAGTGTGATGTTGTACAAGGAGAGTAGAACTCCTTTGGAATGTCTTGGTGGGAGCATTATCAGCCAGGCAGAGCAGATTTTTCCAGGGATCTCAGTGCCAGCAGGGTCAAGAGCTGCAGCTGACTGTGGACACTGAACTTCACAAATTGTAGATATCACCTGGCAATAGTCCTGGTGGAACAACGAGAATTACAAAAGGGTTTGAACACTTGTTATTTGGGGAGAAATTGGGTAAATAACCCTCTTCTGTTTCAGCTACTGCCAACACTTCTCCACCTCTCAGACAGTTCTCTGATTCCCAGAGGCAAAGCAATGCTCAGATTCCACACTTTATGTTTTGATTCCACTTTTTTTCATGTTTTGACCATCCTGACTTCTTCCTTAAAGACCTTCCTCAGAATACCCAGGCAAAAATTCCTTCTTGCTGCTTTCTAAGGAGGTCTGCATTCACTGCTTCTCCACACTCTTCTGCCAGTGCCTCACTGAATTCTGGATCCCCTCTGCTCTGTTCCTTATAGGATGAGAGTCCCTTCTGCCCAGCTGACACCCTAATCCCCTCAGGGGGATTCCTCTTCTGTTTTTTATTCGCCTGACTGAAGAGCAAATCACACTTCTTAACTTCAGGAATGAAAATCAAACACCTTAATTGGACCTATATTTACCAAGCAAATCCTTCTCAGACCTTCTCAGCCAAAAGAAAAGGAATAAGTACTGTCTTCTGCAGGGCCAGGAGCTGGGCTTTGATGATCCTAGTGGATCCCAGTTCAGGATATTTCTGTGATTCTATGCTACTCCAGCAGTTGATCTGATACTTCAAAGGTCCAAGCCCTAACTTGGGTACCTCAATTAAATGCATAAAGGCTGTAACTCCACCACAAAATGTCCTGCCTTAAGTCATGCACATGGACTTCATCCTTTAATGGAAACTTCAGAAAAGTTCTTTTTTTTTTTTTTTGCAAGGATGCTTGTAAGAATGGCATCACACATATCAGCATGTTCCCAACTCTTTTTAGAAAAAACAATAAAATATATAAAATGTTCCTGCCATAACATCAATGTTTCTTCACTCAAATAGTAAGACCTCCTCTAGATAGGGAGTTTTCAAGAACTGACACCTCACAAGCACTACAGAAATGTTTAATAAGCAATACATTTCAAAATTTCCCATTTCTCCCTTATTTTCAGCATTCTTGTCCACATAATATATAAACTGTCTTCTATTTCCATTCTTCCTCCCTCTAAAAGCTTATTTTTCCTTACAAGCCCAGAATATATGGAATTTGACACATATTTCCAACATTTCCAGAATAACCACTCCAAGTCACTGTAAACCCAACCCTTTAAGATAATCCCCTGCTAATCAACCATGAGCTTCCCTATTTCAGAAACCACTCTCCAAAAGCATAACACACTAATATTTAAGGAAATGTATTTTCAACCCAAAAATTTTTTTAAAAAATTCCAAAATAAGTGCAGTGAAAATACATTAACTGCAGACAACACCTCTTCATATGTGAACTTTTCATCCTCAGCAAGAAATGCAGCCTTGTGGACAGAGAGAAGTGAGGTTTCCAGCACAACTCTGCAAATGATTTACTGTCCAGTCTCTTGGTTAATTCAGTTATAAACTCTGCTCATTTCCTGCTGTGTAAATCAGAAGGGATATGAACTTAGAATCTCATCAGAAGTGGAAAGTTCTCCATGGTAAAGGAATTAATATTTCCACACTGGCACTACTCATGCAGTTTTCTCTTTAAACTATCATTGTCTGCATCTGAGTTAGATGCCACTCAAAAAGTCACAAGAATTAATGATAATTCTTCATAGAGTTGTAAATCAGAAAATTCAGCACTGGAATGTAAAAGATCTGATTCTGAAATAAAATGGTTGCAATACAAAACTCAGAAAAGTTATGAAAAGAAGCAGTGGCAGCTAAGTATGTAACCTAGATTTTCCTAAAATTTATTCTTGAATGTAGGAACATAAATTGTAACTAAATTGCATTTTATAACAAATTGTCATTTGGCATCTTTGCTCTCATTTCCCATGCCAGTCTGTTCTGTAGGGTTTGATCAATAAAAATCCCCAGATATTTTGCAAACGGGGAAAAAAAATAAGAATGTGTTATAAATCAGAGGATAGGAAATGAAGAAAATTCATCAGGTGAACTACAGGGCACATGACAAAAACTGACTGGCAATAGTGGGGACAATAAAGAAGAATTTTCCAGATATGAGAAAAAAGACAAACTAAAACCATCTTAAGCTAGAATCTATTACTGCAGGTGAAATGCAAGAGTATCAATAATAAAGCTGAGGGGGAAAAAAAAAAAGAAAGGTGAATGAATTCAGTGACATTTAGGTCCAGTCTTTGTGAAGAAGCCAGATGATGTAGACAGATCAAAATAAGGGATGGCTCAGGTAATTACAGGCCTGTCAATCTAGCATTGATCTTAGTCAAAATAGTGGAGAAACTGACATAGGACTCTATTAATAAAGAATTAAAGAAAATTAATATAAATAAGTATCAATCATCATTGGCTTCTGGAGAAGAGACCTCATTAAATAAATGTTATGTCCCTGTTGGTGAAGGTACAGAACAAGTTGGTGTGATGAAGCTAATTACGTAAAATTGATGTCTGGACTGGTGCAACGAATCCCCAGGACATGAAAGACACCAAACAAAGGATGGCCAAGCACTCTGGTCTCTGGCTGTCCCAGTACCCAGGGAAAAATCCCACAAGAAAGTGTTGATATGGTTTTCCTTCAGACAAACTGAGTATTTCTATCAGCAGCATGACAAATCTATCACATTAGACAGATCCTAGTTACAGAGGTATCAAAGGATGTCCATAAGATCAAAGCAGTCAGTGGGGACAAATGGACATCCAGACATGGATCAAAAAATGATTCGAGATCCTGGAATGTGGGACTCCCCAGTAGGAATGAGAAGAGCTCATTTTCAGCACTCATTATTGAAGTGCTGAGATCCACATCTGGGATCCACAAGCTATGAAAGATTTTAAAAATAAGAAAGAGTCCAGCAAAATTCAGTAAATGATAAAAACTAAACAGTCCTACCCTCAAAGGAAAGAAAAAAAAAAATCCAAGCAAACAAAGAAACAAAAATCCAAAGCCCACATCAAGAAAATGGGATCAGGAAATTGTATGAACTGTCCTTATCAAAGAGAACTGGCAGTCTCTCGTGGCACCAGGATATGGTTGTTTGGGGAATATGACTTTGTTAATGAGGGCTTTGATAGATGATATAAGGGAAAAGTAAAATACCCTGGGTAGGACTCATCAGATGGACAAATTCACTTTGGGGATCCGGTGTGTGTTTTGAGCACTGGAGGGAATTTCCATCAGAGAAGCAGAATGCAGGTTATGGTCAGGCCTCTCATCATTCAAAATTTCAAACTATAATTCCTCCCTCTACCTCTTCCTTTGCCTCTGAGGTAAACTAGTGGAAGCCAAAACTGATTTGGGTGAAATTCACTGGGTAATGGTCACTTTATGTGATCCCAGCAGTTCTTCCTGCTTTCATCATTTAGGATACCATGACTGAATCCAGTAACTGATAAAAGCTTCCTGGTACTTCAGTATGTTTGCTCCTCCTGCAATGTACTTAGGTACTGTAACATAAGTTCACTGGGTGCACAACACAGTATTGTTGTTACTAAAAAGCAAAATTAAAGGGGGAAGCCAAGCAGACCTTTCCAGGCTGTATTTGCTTCACACTGATGTGTTTCTCATCCCATAAATTTGTTGTGGCTCCAGCTCCCAAGCTTGAGTGAACATTCATCCTTCTTCCTTTACATATAAACCCAAACAAAGCCGAGCTGTGGGCTGGCAGTAAAGAAATGAGACTCACATTATTGGCTTTGCATTAGGTTTGTTTATAAAAGACAAGGCATATTAATCACAGATATCTACACTGGGAGAAGCATGCAGCAATGCAGGAAATGTATTCATTCCAGGAAAGCAGGATGTCAAGCAGACCAGGAGGTGCTGTGGATTGATGCACTGGCTTCTCTCTCGTAAAGAAAACTAAACAAGGTTTTGCTCCAGCACAGGCAGAAAATACAAATTAACCCTGAGCATTTCTGGCTTCCCAAGGGGCATTTTAAAAGAGGCTTTTTTCCTTGGTGTTGCAAATTTGTTTGCACTGCTGTGACAATCAGTGGGTGATGTTTAAACAAGGGTTTGCTCCAAAACATGCTCATTGTCATGCTCCCACAGAACATGCCTTGTGGATGAGGTAATCTGCTCCTGAAGGGACAGGCTAGGAAATCCATTTGCTTCAATTCTGGTTGCTTCAAATTTGAAGGCTAATTCTGCCTTTAATTTTGTAATGCCTTGCAAAAGTCTGATACTCCACAGGGCTAGAACCTGCCTTTAAGATGGAAATTTGCCTTAAAACCAGGGGTAAAGGAACATCATCCCATTCTGCATACAACTGCTCAGGCAAAATTACTGGAAAATATGGCTTGAAAATGGGAGATAATTCCAGAAGTGTCTGGACACAATCCTGTGCCACATGCCCTGGGATGGCCCTGCTCGAGCAGGGAGGTGAGACCAGGTGATTCACTGTGGTTCCTTCCAACCTGTCCCTGTCTGTGACTCTGTAATTCAAAATTATGAATTTGCTGCTATTAAAGGGCAGCACAATCTGTGCAACCACACATGGAAGGAAAGAAAGGAACCCTGTCCAAAAGAACTTTTTAAAAACACCAGCTACGAGGGACAAGTTCAGTTCCTAAAAGCTTCCACAGAGCTATGTAGGAGATTTGGATATATGGTCTCAAAGAAGAAAAACTTTATCACAAGTAATTTGTAGTGACTTATTCCTTGACTGCTTCTCCTCAAATTTCTGCCTGTAAATGTGACCAAAATCTTTTAGAGGCTCTTAGCTAGTTGCACAAACTACTTTCATATGGGTTAAAAGACTGGGCATGTAGTCCCAGTTTCAGTGCTAAAATAGGAACTCTTTTCCTGTGGTGGTGTGGCATGGTCATAGACCACAAACCCTGATTTTTTCTCCAGCTTTGCATGACTGAGAAAAATAGGATTGACAAAATCCCAGGAGGAAACTGAGCTCAGTTGGGTTTTATGTGTTCAGTGACCCTGGAGTTATTAAGAAACAGCTGCTAATAGTGAAAATAACACAAGAATAGCCATATTAGTGTCTTACAGAGAGGTGACCTTGAGAAGTCACAGAAATGCCAAGAGGAATGTCAAAGGTATCACAGAGTGATGTCCAGAGGCAGGAGATCCAGAACAGATCCAGACAACTGGGATATTTCAACCAGAGGAAACAAAAAAGAACTTCTGGAGATGGAAATTAACCACCCTACACAAAAGAAAGTAGCAGAGGCTTCCACATTTACCTCTTTGCATAAATATAATTAAGCAGCACAAGAAGGTGACTGCCAGCTGACTGTGGCCTTCGGAAGTCAGCAGATGCCAAGAAGAAATGGTCTTGGTGGAAAAGCAAAGTGTTGCAAAAATCATGAGCAATGGATTTTACTCTCCAGACAAAACTCTTGCTCCATCTGAATGGGAACAGATGACTGGGAGCCTGTGAACATCTATCTTTAATTATTTATTTATTTCAGAGCAGCAGGATCTTGATCTTGTCATGCCTCCAAAGGTCTCAGGAGAATTTCTTTCTTTACAAAACTCCTACACTCACAGGGAATGGAGGCTTTGACTGGTCTTGAATGTCACAGATAGTAAAGACTATTCCCTTGGCTATGACATGGAATCGAAAAGGAGTTGAAAAAGTGAATTAACTTGACCTTCAAGGATAAGATGCGTTGCCCTGTAGAAAACCACAACATGCCCTCTGTTTTCTGACATTAATCTTTCTTGGGAGAACATTCTGTGGAAAACCTGACCTGGCAGCCCCTGCAGTTCCAGTGGAATGTGAGTTCTTTCCACAGCATCTCTTCTGCAACATAAGCACAGCAGAAGAGATAGTGCACAGGAAAAGACGGAAAACACTAAAACCCTCCCCACTGACAGAGAGATCTCACAAAGTCACAGAATGTTTGAGGTTACAAGGGACCTTTGGAAGTCATCTGGTTCAACCCCCCTGCCCAAGCAGGGCCACTCAGAGCCACTTATTCAGGCCCATGTACAGATTTAACACTTCTTCTTCAAGTTCCTGAGGTTGCTCTCAGCCTATCTTGACCATCTTTGCTTTCTGCTCATGTAGATTAGAAAAAAAACAACTCAAAGAATTCATTATCCATCAACCCAGGTCACTGTCTGTGCAGGACACGTGGCAGTTTGACTTCTCACATACAGCAGTGATGTCCCAGATCAGAGAATGGCTCTCATCACCTTGGAGGCCTCCTCTGGACTTGCTCCAACAGCTCCACATCCTGGCTGTGCTGGCCCCAGAGCTGGAGGCAGCTCTGCAGGTGGGGCCTCACCTGAGTGGAGCAGAGACACCACAGCACATAACCTCTGTCCACATTGATGTCCTGTCCCTCTCCAAGCTGAAAGGAGAGTGATTCTTGGGGTTGTCCTGTGCAGGGCCAGGAGCTGGACTCAATTAGCCCTTCCAGCTCAGGATATCCTGTGATTCTACCATGCTTCCCCTCCATCATCCTCTGGTTCCAGCCTCTGGCAGTTGGTTTGGTATTTTCTTGACCCAGAGACCCACAAGAACAGACATCTCAGCACATTTGGCCTGGCAGCCACCTCAGCAGGCCCAGCCACAGGCCAGGGTGGCGGAAGAACCAGAAGAATGAGTCACACCCCTTCTCCTCCATAGCCCATGTCATCATCAGCAGCTGCAGCCCAACTCAGCTCAATAGTTTACAGGTGTCTCCAGGAACAACTGTCATAAAAAGCTCCTAAAATATGCACTTTTTTATTTCTTGTTTTGTTTTTTGGGGTTTTTTTACCACTTTTAAAATCTTGTACAGCAACAGTTGCCCAATGAAAGCAGGAATTAACGGAAACTAAAGGAAATGAGAGACACTGAAGGAAAAACAAACATAATCAGCACCAGCTGCAGCTCAATTAAACAACTGCTCAGAGAAAACCACTCAGTCAAAATTTACTCACAGAAATCCACTTTCTTACATCTTCTTCAGGATTTCAGAAGCACTCTTAAGACTCCTTATGCAGTAATTTAAGGCCCTCCAAACTGCAGAGGCAAACGGCACCTGCTTCGCTGGCCATCCTCACGGAAAATGGTGAGAGGTGAGGCCAAGAAGTGATGTCCCACTTGTGCCTTAGGGAACAGGTTCAGAGCCTGCACTCACAAGGACAGAAAGAAAGAAACCTGAGTTTCTTCTCTTCAGGGTCCTGAGCTCTGCCTGCACCCTCCTCTTTGTGATTTGGTTGGTTGGGGGTTTTTTTGGCAAGAGTGCGCACTCACCATTTTTCTTCACCCTCTTCTCCTTACCTCACATCCTCATTGTCTGGGATGATCCCAATGTTTCCAATTTACACAGGAAATGTATTATGAGCCCAGTGCACAGCTGGTGTCAAATGTCCCAGGAACCTGATTTAAGATTGAAATACTTTTTCTCCACACTCTGACACTGAAGTGTTGATCCTTCTTCCCAAGGGACATGGGCCCTCTCTTCATGCACTTGTTTCACCCCAGCAGAAATCAGCTTTTATTCCAGCGTGAGCAGGAATGAGCTGTGGAAGCAGCAGTGAGGAAAACTCTCAAACTGGAGAAGGAATCAAGTACAATATTGTGCCTTCTTATTTTAAACCCAGCTCCAACTGTGACTAAACAGTGTCCTGAAAACACTTCTCATATTGCCCCCTCCGTGGCAGAGTAGCTGATCCAGTGTGACCAAAGCAGACTGTTGGAATCTTTCTTTCAGCATTCAGGATTTTTCTTTTTTTTTT
>VWZV01003697.1:120840-185117 GCA_013397155.1 Irena cyanogastra
TTTTTTTTTTTTTTTTTTTTTGCAATTTACCATGGTTTGTAAACCATGAATTCAGAAAAACATGGGTGCAAATAAAGTTCCTCCAAATATTTCTCAAACGTCAGCAGTATATACTTCATCTTAGGATTTAAAAAATTAAATAAATCTTATCTTGTGTTTTAAAGGATGGATAGGTAATATAGAAAGGTAAAGGGAGAAACTGTCTTGTCTAAAATTTTGCTGTTGCAGAAATACCTGTCGAAGCTCACAATACAATTTGTGTGTTTGGGAAAGGTGGGTGTCACTAAACCACTGGCAAGCTCTTAAAGTGCAGCCTAGGAAGACCAAGACTCACTGGCATTTCCAAGGTGGTACTTACCTATCAAGCCTTCATTTCCAGTGTCTGGACACTGGATACTGCTATACTTTCTTTCAGCATGTGATATTGTGATTTTCTCAGGCAAGCAAAACAGCACAGACGTTGCTTCCCTCCTGCTGCTCACAGATAGTAACTGCTGAGATTCTGTTCTTATATTTTTTATCAGAGAAAAGCCAACCCTCTTGTCCACTCACAATGGTAAAGGAATAAAGGATTTATAAAACATGAAAACAAGACATTCACTGCATAATCAGTGTAATTACCACTACTTGGAACCTTGGTAATAAAAACACATTTGTGCTGTTTGCAATGTCTGAAAACCACTGAAGCCTGACCTCTGCTCTTCCTTCAGATCTTTCAAAGCAGAATTGCCCAATGCTGAGTCACACAGTTCTTCCAGGACTGAGTGCAATTCTCTCAGTTACAGGGCAGAATGTGTGATGAAATATTGGGAATAGTCTCCCTATTTATTATTTACCCTTGAATTATTTATTAATTGAAGTTCAGTAGGGAACGGTGTTGAGGAACACAGTTCCACATTGATTCCACAGATGGGCCAATCAAGAGGACCTGTCCAGAGAGGTTCTGGACTCCCCATCCCTGGAAGTGTCCAAGGCCAGGTTGGATGGGGCTTGGAGCCAAGTGGGACTCATCTTATGACTACAATTCTATGATTCTATTACCTTCCTCAAGGTGACACTTTAAAACATGCCACCATGCTCTGTTTTCCCTTTACAAATACAGCTTCTACCTCTCCTACTCAATCTCCTCCAGTGCACACCCATCACCACATTTAATATCACCCTGAAGTATCTGTGACTGATTCAGCCTCTGGTGAGCTGCTCTGCAGATCAAGCATGCATGCATGTCCTGCATCATGACCTAACAGAGAAATACAAGGACAAGGTTTCAATAAAACCAAGGCCGCTGAGGAATGAGCTGTAAATATCCCTGTCCTCAGCCCAACCCCAGCCTTGAACTGATGGCACCCCATGAATTTCTCACCAGCAGCTTGAGGCTGTTCTGGGACAGTTGTTTTGTCTCCCTCTCCAACACTTTGCAGCAGCGCAGCTCTGAGGCTGAGGGAGATTCTATCCACCACCAGTGAGTATGTAATTAATTCTTTATTAATTAAAGAGTAATTTAATTCTTTACCAAAAGAGAGTAATTCTTTACCAAAACCTCTCCCTGGTGTAACACCAGCTCTAATGATCAGGCTCTTCTCTTGGGATACGCGGAAATGGGAAGAAATTACAAGACCCTGGATGATTTGAACCCATCTAAGAGTGTTCTGAGCATGGGCCTCTTCAGCATTCTGGTGTTGACAAAAGTGGTTTTGCCAAATTGGTCTACTCATTGCAGTAAAATATGAAGAAAACCCATAAATATTTAGATTTACTCCAGAGCAAATTTGGGATAACAAATTAAATATTGGAAAGTTTCCAGTGGAGACACAGAACCAAACCAAACCAAACCAAAATAAAATATCTCCTGGCTCTAATTCAGAGTCCTCTGTCCTACACATACCTCTACATAACTTTATCTCCTTTTTCATGGCTAAATAAATTTTCCTTTGCTCAAAGTCTGAGACTGAGAATTGTGTTCCTACAAATTTGGATGTGCTCCTCCCATCCCCATTTTAAAAGCCCAGAAATGTTTATCAGGACATTCTGGGCAGAAAGTTCCATGGGATCGTTTGAAGACATTTCTCTGACTAGAGCATCTCTTAGTCCTGTATTTACATATTTACAGCTGCAGTCCTTGGGAAAGCTGTTGTGTTGTCTGGCTTGCTGAGCAACACAAAAGTGCTGTGAACACCTTTTGGGACTCTGTAAATGTCAGATAAATATTAATAATAATGTGACTTAACAGCTGGTTTTTCTACCTTTTACTACCCTGCTTTCCATGCAGTAAATTGCAACGCTATAAAAATGATTGGAGTGAAGAGAAATTTGAAGAGGCGTTATCGATTAATATTTCGGCATGAAGAGCTGAGTAATTCTTGGCAAAGAATCTTACTGAATTTATTCACTCTAAATTGCGTTCAGTGCCAGGAAAAGGTGACCAGCTGACATCACTGGAGGCAAAACTTCTGAGAAGCAGATCTTCACCAGGAAAATCATCTGTGCCTAACGGGACTTAGCAAACCAAAGCAAAAGGGAAGGTGTGGAAGTTTCTAGGTTTTAATCTATCTAGAAGGCCATAATATACCCAAGACACCCTGTAATCACTAACCCAAACTCACAGCTGACTGTTGTGATAAGAATTTTATTTTTTTTTTTGTGATTGAGTGAAGAATTTGTGCCTTTTAATAAGAAAGAAATTACTCAAAGTAAGCACAGAACCAGTGCAGGGGGCAGGAGCAGTACAGGCTCCTGCAAACATTTCTGTAACACAGAAGGATAATGTCCAAGGATAAAATCACAGAATCATTGAATGCTTTGGGCTGAAGAAACCTTAAAGATCATCTATTTCCAACATTCCTGCCAAGATCCAGGACACTTCCCATTAAAGTAGGTTGCTAAAACCAAGATACAACCTGGCCTTGAAAAATTCAAGGGACGTGGCATCCACAGCTTCTCTGGGCAGCCTCTTCCAGGCCCTCACCACCCTCCCAGAGGAGCATTTCTTCCTGTTATCTAATCTACCACTCCTGGAAGTGTTTAAAAAACGTGTGGCTCTGGCACACGAGGACATGGTTTAGTGGTGAACACGGTGGTGATGTTGGGTTGACAGCTGCAGCTGATGATTCCAGAAGTCTTTTCCAACCTAAACAATTCTATGGTTCTATGGAAGGAAGTGTGAGACACATCCAGCAACCTTGGGCTGTCTCTGTGTTGTGGGGTGGGAAACTGCATCATCCTGGGGCACAGAGAGAGAGAGCACGTTGCAAATTACACGATATGCAGAATGGAGCCTTAGCCCTTTCCTTACTAAACTGGCACTTCCAATTTACAAACAATATAGCTTGGCACAACAATAGAATAGTGATTCTGTACATTTTGAGCCAAATTGCCACTGCCAAACAGAGCACCTGTGGTTTCTAAACAGAGATTAAATATAGGAAAAAAACAGTGATCTTCGGATGAGCTTCTCAAGAGTGTCTCAAGTAAGTGGCAAAAGCCAGTCTGTGAAGAGATGCCAAGCCACTCAGCTCTTCCAAAAGCCGCAATGAGGTGCATAACCTGAGCTAATAAACCTTTCCAAATATTTGTGGTGTTCCCATAGTGGTTCAGGTGCTGTTTTTGTTCCTGTATTTCCATATAATGCTGTATCATACCATGGGTGCATTTTCCTCATGACACACTGAAAAGTTGGGAAGAGCAGTGGATCACAGAGTTTATAAAAACTCCATTAAACACAGTCAGGGTTTCTGAAAATGCTCCAAAACCACTTTTGTAAATATTATCCCCAGAGGTCTGAGATGAAAAAAGGCAGAGACCAACACCACGCATCCCACTTCATCCAAGGAACAGCTCAGCTGAGCAGCCCCTGTGCAAACATTTTCAAACATCGCACTTGCAAAAGAAAAACACAATTTGGGAACATGAATGAATGAGAATGGAAATTACACGGCTGCCTTGCAAAATAAGTGGAAAACAATGGAGTGAAAAATAAGTCGAGTAAGAGAGAGAGAGCAAGCACAGCGCTGATGATAAGGCAAACTTTTCCAGATGTGAAAATCAATTTTATTCCAAAACTTCCCAGCCTTTTCATTTACAAAGCAATAAAATTCTATTTGTCCCCCGTTCATTTGCTACATAAAATGCCACTAAGCTACTTGCTCTCAGCAACCACACAAAACGTAATAGGTTAGGACTGCAGCCTTAAAATATATTAGGGTTTTTTAATGAAACCAATTTATATCAGTTTGGGCCTGTGAAAGGGCTGAAGCAACTTAATTTAGTTTCATTTTCCACACATCCGTGGCCAAAGCTAGGATTCACTTACTTCTAATTCAGCCCTGCTTCCACATGCCTGCCTAAGCCGTTTCTAACTGATTTAGCTGGTGACCTCTATTAAATAGCCAGGTGTTGGGCTCTATTAAATGGAAAATCTCTTGGTACCTACACATGACCAAAGCAGCCACCTCCTCATTTGTATGGTTTTAATTTGTGTGTGTGCTTAGTCAGAGGGCACAGGACTTTTTGCAAGTGAGGGGGAAAATTATAGCCATAAAATTGAAGATTCTTGTAGCTAAAACCTGTCTGTGTCTGTCCATGGTGCATGCAACCTCATAGTAATCTGAGATTTAAACATTATAAAAGCCCCAGACAAACAGATTTTCAGGGCTTGATTCTCTAATAACTAAATAACTCTTTTTCTTCTTATTATTTTTTTAAATCTTTCCTTGTCTGGACACTGTTTCTTCACTCTATAATATTGAATCACAGAATGGTCTGGTTGGAAGGGACCTTAGAGATCACCTAGTTCCAATCCTGCTGCCATGGAGGAGTTGCAGCTAATTTAGATCAGTGTGATGTCAGTCAAAAAAGCTTTGTAGGAGAATAAATCTTTTGTTAGAGAAATGAAATAATTGAGGGAAGAGGCAGAAAACTTTGAGGCACATGAGCCATTCTTCAGGCCACTCCAAGGTCTGTGCTCCTAAGAGAATCTCTGCTTTTGTTTTTTCCCAAATATCTGTGTCAGTCTAATAAAAAACATAATCTTCACTACAAATCCTGTTGGATTTTTATCTCAGAGCAGCACACAGACAGTTCATTTTTTCCATGCTCTCTGTTGTAGCAATGGTGGATCCTTTTGAAGTTTACTTCAAAATTTAGTAACTCAGAGAGCACCAACATTACCATAGTTGTTTTTCTCAAGCCTTCTGTTGTGTTGGGTATTTCACATCTAGCAGGGAATGAACCTGCCCTATACCCATTCCCCTGGTGGAGTTAATAACAGTATTTCTCTTCTACCTGGGTAGAGTTTTTTTCCAAAATTTTGTACGAATGTAAAACTGAAGACTTCTGCTTTGGCCAACTTGATAGAAATCAGCTGAATGATTGTAAATTTATGCAGAGCAGAGAGGACACAGAGATGCAAAGACCCACAAATGGCACATGCTTCAAACAACATGTCTGCAGACAAAGTGGAAAGGAGAAGAAGGGAGGTTTCAAAGAAAAAGAACCATCCTCGTTTCTAAAAATTCAAATCCAGAGCCAAACTTGTTGGAAAACAAATTTGGAGAGAGGTCTTTCCATCTGACCTCATCCCTTTGAAACCCTGCCTTGGCCACAAGGATTAAGAGATCTCTGTCCAGTGAATTCTGTGGACCTGTGGAGGGAGTTTCATTTCATGTTCAGTGGAAAACAAGAAAACAAACTCCTGTGGTCATTTCTCAAAGGAGTGATGAAAGGCTGAACTTCTTCTCACCTCTCTGAGGATGTTTATTTTGCCATTATTCCCTAGAGAATTACCAGGACAACACAGTTAACTGTTTTACAGGAATAAAATCCTGCCTGAGGTATCCCTTGAATGAAAAGGTTTGGAAAAAGCTCTATTTTCCCCAACACCTGGGAGCATTAAATATGAGAATGAACAATGCATTGTTGTTTTGGGATTTCATTTTCTGACAGTCTAAAGTTAATATTCTCTAGTCTGGGACTATGAGATCAAACTCAATGTTAGAATTGAGGAATCTTTCATACCTTGCTTATTTACACTCAGACAAAAGGCGGGTGATGGTTTTAGTGTGTGGGGTTGTTCAGCCTGGAGAAGAGAAGTCTCTGGGAGACCTCGCTGCGACCCTCCTGTACTGGAAAGAGTTCTATGAAAAACAGGGGGAGCAGCTTTTTAAACAGGCAGATAGTGGTATCAGGGGCAACAGCTTTAAACTAAAAGAGGAGAGATTTAGATAAGAGACCAGAAAGAAATTCTTTACTCAGAGGGTGGTGAGAAACTGCAAATGTTGCCCAGAGAAGCTGTGGCTGCCCCATCCCTGGAAGAGTTCAAACCAGGCTGGAAGGAGCTTGGAGCCACCTGGTCCCATGGAAGGTGTCCCTGCCCATGGCAGTTGAAATGAGATGGTCTTTAAAGTCACTCCCAACCCAAGTTCTTCTATGATTCCATGATTCTGCGATTATTCTCTTTTCCCTTTAACAAAATGGGGATACTTTAGAGGACTAATTGGTTACTGCTACACAGATTGAACTGTGGTCATGTCAAAGTGTTAAGAGATTCATTCCACACGTGATGGACTAAAGTGCCTGTTCAGTGTGCTTGCAAAAGCAATGCATCACATATTTGGCTCTGCTTAGACTGATTTTCTATTCAGAAAGTTATTTTTAGTAGTTTTCTCTCGTTCTCTTATTGCTGTTGCGATCAGAAAAGTGACTGTGAATATTAATCATTTTAGTTTCCACATTTCTCTCTTCTTGTAGCATGAATTCCATCACTGTGTATGCCAGAAGTTTATTTCTGAGAGCCAATGTTTCAAACTTCACCAGGGATTTGATTATCAAGATGTCCGTCCTTTCTCCTTTGCTCATCCTCATCATTCACAGAGATTATAGAAAAGTATTAAATGACTGTGGTGTTGTTGTTGTTGATGCACAAGGCAGAACACCACGACATCCACTCTGCTGTAGCTCCATCAGTCTGCCAAAAAAACGAGTGAGAGGAAAACTAATGCATTTCAATAAAATCCATCAGAGTCAACGTCACAAAGGACACGACTGGCAAGAGGTGGAAGCTGATGTAGTGCCACAGGCTGGGTCTTTGCCAAGTTCTGCAGCTGAAAACATAGTCCAAGGGGAGGAAGCTTCAGATATTGGATTAAATATTGCTTTATCTTATAGACTCTAGTGACACTTCATTAAGTATGAAGGAGCAGGGGCGAGGATGTCAAATCTGACATGGTTCTTCATTTGCTTAAATCTATTTGAAAAGTTGAAAATCCTAGACTTATATTTCCTTGAAAATTAAAGCTGTCTTTCAAAACTTGTGGTGTCTCTAGCTGTACTGGTAAAATGCAGACCTTCAGGAGCTCTGGTTTGGTTTCCCTTTGTGCTCATTTGATCTTGCTTGTTATCCTTTCTCTTCACAGTACAGCAAATCACTTCAATTAAAGCTTCATTAAATCGACATTGCCATAATCACCATATGTTACTTCTATATTTTTAAAGCATAACTGTTACCAACTGATCAAAACCAAGTGGGCATTTTATATGTCTGTGTTCTGTAGTGTACATACACTATTTATGGTATACTTAAACTTTCACTTCCCTCAGCACAGACCAGAAGGAATCTCTCAAATAATTTCTACATTCATTTTCTGTGCCTCCCTGATAGCAGGCTGTGGCCAGGTGGGGGTGGTCTCTTTTCCTCTGCAGCAACAGGACAAGAGGAAACTGCCTCAAGTTGCACCAATGGAGGTTTAGATTGGATATCAGGAAAAAAAATTATCACAGAAAAGACGGCCCAGCATTAGAAGAGTGTGCCCAGGGCACACTGGTGGAGTCACCATCCCTGGAGGAATTTAAAAGACATTTAGATGTGGCATCTGGGACATTGTTCAGTGGTGGCCTTGGCAGTGCTGGGCTAACAGTTGGGCTCAGTGATCTTCAGGGCCTTTTCCAACCTGAACAATGCCATGATTCTATGATCATTAGTTTCCAAAAGCTCTGTGCCCCTGTGACAATGGCATCCATCATCCATGGCCTTGACTACTTGACACGTTCAGGTTTTTCAATTTCCCTCCTGTTTTTCTGCCATCAATATGATGGAATCCAGAGGGAAAGAGAGGCAGTGGAACTCTCAGTGAGGTAATCCTGGGATTTGGATGGGACTTTGAGCAAAAAGGAGGAGCTCCAGCAGTAGCAACAACCTCACCACAACTCCACAGTCTGTCCCCACTGGCAGGGGCAAGTTGGATATTGTGGCGCCAGTCCAACAGCCTTGTGATGGCCACAGAAAATAATTCTCACAGCAGTGAAGTCCAGATGAAGAGGAGCTGGTGGAAATGGCTGGGATTTTCCTGGCATGCCTCTCCAAGCAGCCTGTGGTTACGTGCAGATGGAGCAGCTGATCACATCGTGCATTTCACATGATGTAAAAGACAGCAATGGAAAACAGTAGTTGTCAAAACACTGTGTTTATACCTGCATTTCTTTTTCATTGTCTTGGAGCCTGGCTGAGTTTGAATCAATATGATTCTGATGCTTTATGGAGCAGGGGAAAATTTCAGATTCAAACCTCTCCAAAGAGTGGTGGTCACATGGATCCATGACCCTGGCTCAGACCCTTGTGTGACGATGTATCACTCCTAAAGGTCAAACTAATAAAAGCTGGACTGGGTACTCAATTGTGAAACAAAAGTGTAATTATCTCAATTTTTTCCCTCTCCCCCAAAAAAATCACTGACAATCTGTATTCAAAAACAGTTAATACCAAAAGAAATACACTTTTTTTTTGGTTTACTGATGAAGGTCATACAATATAATCCTGACTGCATCCTGCTGGTCTTCAAAAGATTTACTAAATGACACATATGAATTATTCTGCTGCAAAGAAGAGTAGATAAAGACTGGGGGTTTTTTTATAACCTGATAACTTGTTCTAGCAACTGCTGGAAACTGGTACTACGTGCTGTATCTGGATTTGTTGCTGGTATATGAAAAGATGCATTTTATTCAAAGAGGAAATTTCCAAAGATTTCTGGTGTAGTCAGGGAATATGCATGTGAGGAGACAGGCAAAGAAAAAGGAATAAGAGAAAGACAAAAAATCCAGGGAAAAATAGCAGGTATAAAAAACCTGAGAAAACTGGTCCTTGATTTTTTAGCTGGAATTGCATTTAGGCACACATTATTAGTACTCACTATTTGTGCTGCAAAGGAAAGACTAATAGATAAATTAACACTTTGTGTATCTTCCAAAGATGTATTAAACAGATGAACAAGGTACTTACTAAGAAAACAAAGCTAATTAAAAGTGTTCTTTTGTAAAGATTGTTCTTTGTAAAGATTAACTTTACAATGCCTAATGGTATCAAGGCATGTGCATTTTTTGCTGGTCCCTCTCATCCCAAAGCCTCTAAATGCAGAGTTTGATGTTATTGGTTTTTCCAATCTGCTTCTCTCTTAGGAACAAACTGCAGTTTAATACAGGGTGAAAAGGGTTTTTTCCTTGTTCAGAGAAACAAGCTCAGATGCCTGTCACATTCAGATGTTAATCCATATTTATAGTCAGTGTGATAGGAATAAAAGCCCTTCATGACCAAGCCACAACTCCGAGTTCATAGTTCAGAAAGGGTCACAGAGAGACAACAAAGGGAATAATCGATGTAAATCCAACCCTGCACTTTTAGACTGGCTCTCATCAGAAGGCAATGAGAAGTCAGACAGAAAAGAGAGTTAAAAGGACAGTTCCACACAAATCAATGCAGAGAGACAGAGGAACAGCTCTTAAAACTGGATTAATGCCTCTTTTCCTTCCCCTACTGAGAAGCTATGATGCCAGCCTAAGCCAGGACTTCAAAAGGTATTTGGGTGCCAGTTGAAGAAAAATAAGCACTGAGAAATGTATGATGAATACAGGGAAAGCAATTCAAAACCTCTGGAATGTACTACATGAGAAAGTAACTATCTGTGCCATTAAAACTGGGACACCAGAGCATCAGGGCAAGGTATCTGTGCAGGGAAGAGCACAAATCTGGGTAGGCAGCTCCTCGGGCAGGAGCAAGAAGAAAAGAAGCAGGATTTTAATTTGGGGCCTCAGTTCAGATGTCTGAGCCTAGTGCCATTGGAAAACTTTGGGGCATTCCACAGGGCCTTCAGTTGATCCAGAAGGCCATGAGTTTGTCCTGTTCCTGCATCTCACATGAAACAGGGGATTTGATTTGGGGTGTCTTGAAGCCACTGAAATGTCACAAGCAGCACTAAAAGTTTTGCAGAGTCATTCTTTGGTGATTTGTACACAGGAGAGTCTATTTAAACTGGGGCTTTCCTCAGGAGGAGATTTTCTTTTGTGATACATCTGCCATGATGGAGGTCCAGCTTAGTTTCAGAGGCACTAACATATAATGCCATGTAAGAAATGGAGAGAAAAAGAGCATTTCTTGTATGGTGTGATGTGGACAGCAGGTAAACACTGTTGTTCCTTCAGCTCCTCAACAGTACATAGCTCCCAGGAATCTCAAAAACATCCTGCATCAAAATCTTAGGGAGTTTTCCATGGACTCTCACTCAGGAAGCCTCAGAACTCCAATATCTATGCCAGTTCATCTGATAATCCCTCAAAACCCCAGATAAAACAATTTTGTTTTCACTGTAGTTCTCCATTCTGCTCCAACAAAAACCAACACTTTATCTTTGCTTCTTGTTCCTCAGATACTGGAAGCTTCTGGAAATGCTGGGGTGATGTCAAAGACCTCACTTAACCACTTACACAAGATCACAAGGCATCACAACAGCCCTTCAGAAGGGGTAAACTGAGGCACTTAAATGACATCTGAGGACATGTGAATTACTGACAGAGCATGA
The DNA here is from genome assembly GCA_013397155.1 of Irena cyanogastra. Classification (NCBI taxonomy): domain Eukaryota; kingdom Metazoa; phylum Chordata; class Aves; order Passeriformes; family Irenidae; genus Irena; species Irena cyanogastra. Next base: position 131,685 of record VWZV01003697.1, read on the forward strand.
ATAGATTCCCTCTGCACTGCCCTATGTATTGGCCCTTTTTATAAACACTCCTTTTGTCTTTCTAGAAGGACTTGGTGTTTTCAGCTGATCTCTAAACTGACAGGGACCAGCCCAAACTCTGCTCCAGAATGTTTCCAACAGCTGCCAGAGCTGTCATCTTGGCCTGAACCCAACTGGCTAAAGCTCAGCCCTGAAGCTTTTGGCTATGACAGAATGTATTTATTTTGTATTTAAGGAATAAAGCTAATTAATTTTTTAGACCTTGCTGAATATGAGCCTCTTCCCCTTATTGCTGGCAGTACTTAGTAACAATGGTTTCTTTAATGCTTTTTATACTGACCAAAAAAAAAAAAAAAGAAAAAAAAAATTAAAAAATCACAGCTTTAGCTGAATAAGGCATTTCCTAATGGTGGTACAGGACCTGGAAGCATTACAGCTAATTGAACTTACTGTTCTTGGAGTAGACACACAAAGGTCAGGTTGTCTTAACAGCTTGTAGGCTGTCAAGCTGTATTTGTTCTTGAATACATACAGCAGTCCTTTCCACCCCAAGCAGTAATGACTCAGTGTACCCAGCTCCAAGGGCCCTGCTTGAGAGCCAACCCCTTTCTTAGGCTCTGCTAAAATGCAAAAAGGCAGGCAGCAAATACAGGGGTTTTATCCCTTGAGTTCCCACAGGCTGGGGAAGAGAAGAAAAATTATGTCACCTGCATTAATTAATTCAGGCTGTCTGCCTTGGCACACATGTTTGTGGCAGGGTGTCTCACTCCTCACAAGAGCTTATCTCCTGACTGTTATCCAGCCAGATCTCTCAAGAAGGACAAGCTCTCTTGTAGGGAGTTATTTTGGGGCATCTCCCAGCTGAAAATAAATATCTTGCTTTTGAAGTGAGATCTGGCAAATTAAGCTGGATTTCTGACTGACAGACACTCTCTTTCCAACTATAAAAGCCACACCAAACTTTCACAAAGTAGAAATTTTCTATACATTTCCCTGGAAATAGGTGGAGTTTTTTTCTGTGGGACATTGCTTCATGGTTACTCCCAGGGGTAGAGGGAAGGAATCTGTAGATTATCATAATTTTGGTGTAAGTTACATTTGACTCCTAATGAATGCTATTTCTTTTGTTGGCTTTATTCCAGGTCCTTTGATATAGTGCACTGTCTTATGCTATGCTGTAATCTACCAGTAGTTCTTTTTGTTTATACTGTGCAGTAAGCAACTCTGATTAAGATATTTCATCCATTATCTCTTATCTGCCTAATAAATAATTAATTTTTACAAATAGATCTGATTTGCCATCATTAGAGCTTGTGGACCAGAGTGATTCCTTAAAGTGCTGTGAAAATTTGAGTCCAGGGCTTGTCTGAAACTGCCCCTCTCCCTGTGGCAGTGTTTCACATGTGTCAGGTACAAATAATTCCCTCAGAGAAAGCCAGCCCTGAGGAAGGAAAGCAGAGTGGATTGCAATGCAGCAGAAGATGAAAAACCTTCTCCTCTTTTAGTAATCTCCACCAGTTTTCTATTACCCTTTCTGCTAGAAATAATGAAGTAAAGTATAAAGTGCCCGGCTCCAGCTCCTAGGCATTGATTCTTGTGTTTTCTCTCTGCTACATTTCTGCTCAGTGTTCTCCTGCAAGAACAGTACATGTACAGTGCAATAAACTTCACTCTAAATCTTCATTCTGATAATCTATACACATTTCTAGTTTTCTCATACATGCTATTCTTTTCAGCTTGGGATTTTTTTCATATCCCCTTTGAAATGTGGCAGAAAGAGGTGCCTATTTTTGGCCATTCAATGCAGAATTAAAACCTTCTCCTGCATGCTCAGGGGGACTCACCTGTCCTGGATTTCTACTGGGTGGAATGGCCCCTTGAGAGTACTCAAAGGATTATATCTAAAGATATAGGTCTGAAGTTAAATTAATGTAATAACAAGTTAAAAAAATGGCAAGAAAACACCACAACCATGAGATTCAATAACAATGTTAGGGAGCCTTGGGAAAACTTATTCTTTCCTTTTCCTACATCACAGACATGGAGAGACTCATCCCTGAAGTCTCTCACCAAAGGAGGTGCTTTGGCTGAGCAGTAATTAATCCTCACACATGCAACATTCAGCATCAGGACACATCACTGGCAACCAGGAGAATTTATTCCACTCATGTTTAAGCCACTGTTTCTTTGGGGCTCCCTTGTAAGTCCCAAAGTCCCTTTCTCAGCCCTTTTGAACCCTTAAGCAAGATTGATCTGGTAACTCAATCTATGCTCTTGCAATTGCTAAGTTGATTATCTTCCCTCACAGGTCTGCAAAGGCATTATTTAGCTTTCCTCAAACTTTAACTCCCTCAGATTGTCTGAGAAGCTGCCCCTTTCTTGAGCTATTTCTGTTCCAGCCTGACAGGAACAGTAACTAAAGCACAGGTCTATTGATTAAATATCCTTATTTTTTTCACCTGCAACAGCCTAAGGCATTTAATCAATATGGCAATGCCCCATATCATGGAGCAGAGATACAATATCCAGTGATCATAAACTGCTCCAAGAAGTGGTATAAAGTGATTTTATGGCCTGACACCTGCTAAAACATCCATTCTTAGTGGAATAGATACATGCATTTCCTTCTGCAAGCCAGTTAAAAAAGAGCTGAATGTCACATGGAGCAGCTGAATCACAGAAAAGACCCCTACAAGATTATGATTTCACATATATCAAAAGGAAACAGATTTTGCTAAAGCATTTCTATACAAAATGCCATTTATTTCTTGAAAGTGATGCACAAACACTTCCCAAGAGGAGAAGGACATGGCAGTCTATCGAACATTCTTTATATGAATCCTCCTCCTATAACCCCTGAACTGCTCACAAGCTTATTCTTTTCTGAATTTAATTCTCCTCACAACCTTTTGGGAGAACTGGCTGGTATATTTATCCTTTGGAATGTAGAGCTGATTCGTGTTAAAATAGTTTTTCAATACAATAATGCCACTCAGAATCATTATTCTATGTAGAAATCAGTGAATGCCCTACTGCAGTACACCTGTTTGTAGTCAAACAAACAAAAAACCACAAATTAACTAAATAACAGCCCTAATAACTTGGAAGCAAATAATGGAAATAGGGTAATGGTAATAGTTACAAGTGAAAACAACTATGAACAAAATAATACCTTTTTTTCCACTCAAGGCAGAGTTTAAAAAATTGACATTTTTTGTGCCACTGTTTTGTGCCATGGTCCATGTGGAAAGAATTTTAAGTGGTCAGAGGACATAGTCTTTGTCAATGTCCTAATCGCTTGGTTGGAATTTGGCAACTGAGACTAATTATAAAAACTCAGTGGTCATCAGCAAGACTCAATATTCATCAGCTCAAAGCTCTTGAAAAATTAAAGGGCCAATCGATTTCTATGGAAATCTTAGGAGACAAGCCAGGGTTATTCATCTTATATAAGACCCATCAAAGACTGGAAACAAAAACTACGCTGGTGGTCACTACAAAAATCTGCTTTTCTCTAAAGTTTGTCAGTCATTTTATCAGCAAATCCATGAAAAATAAACTCAGTGATTCTCAGTCCTGACCATGCTCATGACCCTGTTCTGAAAGAGAAAAAATTTCAAAACTTCTGCACTTAGTCTTATTTGGTTATGAGGAAAGATGTATATTTACAACATTCCTTCATTCCACACCATCTCCTATTTCAGCCCTTCAGGGCAAAAATCTCCAAGTTTAAATCAGGATTAAATCTGATTTGTTTGGTCGTAGCATGGACTGTCTATTGAGGTACCTCGGGTTAGAGAGCACTTTGGGCTACGAACCAGAAGGTTCAGTGTGTAAGATTCAACTCACTTGGCACTAAAAATCTAAATGCCAGGTGGTTCAACAGCCAGGGTAGGTCACTGGATCCTGAATTAGATCTCTTAAAAGGGGGAGGAACTTCTACAGGCACTGATCTTTCTCAAGTGGGGATGAAGCAGAGCTTGAGAATTGGTTTAGCACAGGTTCAGAGAGAGATTCTGCAGCCAGCCCAGCTCTCTTCACCCTCCTCAGAGCCAGGAAAATGATACAGATGCTTTTCTGGATATTGGCTTGTTTGGTTGTTTTTGTTTTTTCGTTTTTTTGGTTTTTTGTTTTTTTAATTTCAGCTGTCTGCTGTAGGATAACGTGATTGCTATCCAAGTACAGGGTGAGTGAGAAACAAATTAAATTGAGTGACAGTGACTTCCTTCACATTATTCCATATTTATGCAGTTATCAGGAATGTTTAAGGAAATATATCTATACCTATATATGCAATTCTCAGGCTGGTGTGATAAAAGGTTGAAAAATTATGTACAATGCATAAACATTTAACTTGGAAAGACCTCTTTTTACCTTTAGATATTTTGCAACAGCTCAAATTTTTCCTTTCTACCTCAGCCTTATAATTATTGTGAAAGAACACACTGATTAAATTTTTTTCAAGGTCATTTTCATATTTTGCATTAATGTTTGCATACAACAGAAATATCTAACCACTGCTTCTGAATCCAGGGGGACGAAGGCAGGGAGATTTGAAGAGATTTGACAGGAAACCAGCCCTCTGCTTTTAAAGGGGGGAAAAATCCATAATTAAATGTGCAGTTCTTGTAAGCACAGCAGGGATGGTACATAATGCCACAAAAGTACAAATTTATAAAAATCTGATCAGCTGAATGACATTTGCAAAATGCTTCTTTCAGGGGAGCTCTGATTTGTTAAAGCCCATTGTAGGTTTCTGTGAAACATGCTTCCTTATAATTTAGTTTGATACACCTGAAAATTAGAAATGTAAGCACTTCTGAGAGTGGCTGTTGCTGGTAACAATAAATGGAGTTCTGCTTTCACTGCCCTGAAAATACACTTTGGCAAAGTTCTGATTTCAGCATTAGTCCAGTTTACAGTGGAGTAAGTCAGAGTAAATATTTTACAATAAAACTGTAATTTAAACCCTCCAAAAATCCACTATAAAGAGAAGGAGAAAGAAAACAAAAAAAAAAAAAAAAAAGAGCAAAGCAAAACAAATTAACAAAGTAGTCTTGCTACCTGGATTTATCCCAGAGTGAAACTGGGAAAACTGAGACTGAAATTTACCTTTCTTCAGCTCTAAATGTAACTACAGAAACCATCTGTTATTTGATCTGTCACTAGATCTGGACACACCACAGCAAATATCTTTTCAGATAAGGAGAAGGAAATCTATTCTAAGTTGGATTTTCTGGACCATTCTTTGTTAGAAGATGAACTCAGCTGGAAGCAGACTGTTTCTAAGGTAGGAATTTAAATGCAGAGAATCAGAAACATCTATAAATACAGAATTTCCGTAAAGAAAGAAAGGAGCTACAGGGTAAAGTGAAAGGAGCAATTGTTTTAATCCTATTAGGGGCCTGATTAATGCAATTAAAGAAACATATTTCAATTAGGCCATGTTTCAAACTGCTGTACTCCAAGGCACTTCTCCCTGAGGTATCACCCTTTAGCATACCAGATATGACATCGAGGTTGGCATTGGCAGTACAATCTTTCTGTCCCATTTATCCAGCAGGAATTAATTTTCTTCTCATAGTTTTAATAATTTGAGCCTAAGGGATTTAGACATGGGGAACAGGGACATGGGTAGGATAAATCACAAGTTCTTCAAGAAATCACAAGATTTCTTCATTTGTGGTAAAACAAACGCCCTCTGTGTTCTTTTGTTAGGAGGCTGCAAAGCAAACAGAAGAATAATTTTTATGTTTTCCTGTTTGAGGAAGAGAAAGGAAGATTTTTGAGGGCTGAAAACCAAGTTTTGATAAACTGAACTCATTCTGGGGAGTTATGGCTGTGGCTAGGATTAGTGTTGTGGGATGAAGGAGCAATGGGTACCTTAAAGAGAAGGCAGGTGCTTGTTTTGCTCAGTGAAACTCTCAGGAAGGTCAGGGCAAATGTAGATTATTTGTTTGTGAAGCTCACTGCCAAATCTTGGACTATGGAAAAAAAAAAAGGCAACTGTGCAGGGAGAGAGAATAATAATTCAGCCTGGATCCATCCTGGGTTCGTGAAAATCCCAAAACCACCCCACATGCACAGAAAACACCTTCTCAATTCCTCGTTAAGTTTGGTACTCTGGACATCATTTGGTAAAAGATGTCCTTAACTTGCCATGGTGTACGGAGAACTGGAATCTCCTGAATAGCTTTTCCTGTAAAATTTAAAAATGGGATTTCAAATGTGAAACGTTGACTTTCACATTATCACCCCTGAACTCTCCCTGAATATGGGGTAAATATCTGTAGAACTTCAATAATGAAAAAATAGGAAATGTTGATTGTGAATGAGAAAAAAATAAAAAAGCTTAAGTGATGAAACATCAAGGTATTTCCTTTTTTCCCAAGTGTTTCAAAAAGACTTATTTTGTCATTGACTCATCCAGTTAATTCCTCATTTTGAGGTAGATTAAGAGAAAAAGCATGAGGGAAAGGCAGATTTTCACCCTGAAAAGAAATTTTCTGTTTGGTTCGGAAAAAGAAAAAAAAAAACACACAAGAAAGAAAGGAGAGTGGGAAATAAAGCTATGTTCAAGTTCAGTCCAAGGCACCTCACAGACCTGGGAATGAAAAACTTCAAATGAGCCACTGATGCGCTCTGATGGAGAATGCTATGGAGGAGAAATAAAAGGAATAGAAAACAAACAAACAGGAGTGAGTTTCAGTGGAAGATTGGCTTGCTGTCAAGAGCAGCATCTGCAGAACAAGGGTTACAGGGCTGCCTCACACTCAGCACTTCTGGGTACCAGATGCTCACCAGCTGAGGTCACGAAGACATCCTCACCACAGGGCATGGATGTGCACTTCTGAATCTCACTGGATTTTCATGCATTAGTCCAGCAAGAGAAACAAAATAAACAAACAAAAAACCACACCGAAAAAAACAAACAAAACAATACAACCCAAAAAAAACAAAACTAAAAAAACCACCCCACAGGAATTCCATAAAGGAATTGAATGCATTTGCTTATTTTAGGCAACCTAAAAAAATGTTGACAGCTGAGCAATGAAAAATCTCCTGAAATAAAAGAAGAGTTATAACAAAGTTAATCATGCTCTCCTCCCTTGTCCTGGTGGAGGGAGAGATGGCTAAGCCTTGATGTACAAAATCAATGTAAGTGCAAGAAAGATACCATAATTCACTACTGCTGCTTCCTTCTGCTTCCATTTTGAGCATCAACAGATCACATATTGACTTGCTTTGCATGAAGACAAATGAGTTTGGATGGGAGCATAAATACTTATGATAAGGTTGGTAAAAAAAATCAGCTACAGGTGGAACGTTTAGGAAAAGACTGAGAGAAAATATGGCCTAGGGAGACAGGTTAATTAATAAATAGCAAAAAACACCCTCATTAAAAAAAGGAATTTTTTTCAGTAATGGGTGAAATCAAACCAAATGTGTTAGAGTAACATTGTGGCAGGGGATATTTAGTGCTTCCCAAAAAAAACACTCTCAAAAAGCCAGCCATTCAAGCAAATGATCAGTCTGACAGGAGTGAAGAATAATGCTCACAGGAGTATAAAAAATCCTCATCTTTTTCTTTGAAACATGGAAAAAGCCAAATCAACAAAAATGAAAGGAGGATGAGACCAACTAATATCAGTGCTGCTGAACCATTCCCAGCTGGAGGTGACACAGGATTTTCCCAGATGTTGGTGGGATGGGTGATGGGCTTTGCACTGCAATCCTCCCCAGCCAGCTGCAGAACAGAGCATACATACAAACACAATCTCAAAAAGAGTGATTAGGACTGTGCTGATGGCAGAGGGATTGGAACTAGGTGATCCTTATGGTCCCTCCCAGCCTAAACCATTCTATGATCATCACAAGGAAAATCCCAGGAAGTTTGAAATTAAATGTTTTTGGTGATTGAAAGGAAAGTGAGAAACGGAATTAAATCGAATTAAAGTAAATCTTGGTTTTGGTGTAAAATCCTGTGTTCTTGACTGTCAGTCACATCCAGCATGGACATTCCATGGCAGCACAGGAGCAGTAGGAACTTCCCTCCACCTGCCACCTTCGGGGTGCAGACATCCATTCACACATTTAGTGCTGCAGCCTCTGTTTTGCCAGCAGGGACATCCACACTGGGGAAAAATAATGTATTGCACTGGCACATCAGGGCTGAATCGATCTGCAGCTTGTCCCAGGCTGACATCTGACAGTGCTTTCTAGGGCCAGCATATTTTCTTAGCAAGGTTTGGCAAGCCAGACCCAGCTCAGGGTGCAGCTTAACTGCACATGAATGCACTCAGCCTGCTGACAGACTTAATGAACCTGCAGGGAGCCACAAAGGCTTTATCCTGGGGAAAAAGAGGCTCAGGGGGGATCTTAGCACTCTCTACAACCCCCTGAAATGAGGATGTAGCCAGCTGGGGGTTGGTCTCTTCTCCCAGGCAACCAGAGACACAGGACAAGGGGACATGGTCTTAAGCTGCACCAGGGGAGGACATTAGGAGAATTTCTTCACTGAAAGGGGGATCAGACATTGGGATGGGCTGCCCAGGGTGACACCACTTAGATGGAGTCACCATCACTGGAGGTGTTTAAGGAAAGACTGCATATGGCACTCCGTGCCATGGTCTGGTTGACAAGGTGGTGTTTTGTGACAGGTTGGATCTGAGGATCTCAGACGTCTTTTCCAGCCTATTTAATTTTGTGATTCTGAGGTTGGGGTGGTTTGGGCTGAAGCTGTTCTGATACAAGTTGTTGTCTGGTGTGTTGTTACAGTTGAAATTACACAGATTTTTCAGGCTACTCAGGTCATTTCCTGATGCTGCTCTACCTACCCCTGACATATCCCTCCCCACCTTTCATATTGCTCCAAGTAGGTTCAACAACTTGGGATCAGCCTTTTCTCCCAGGCAATTAGGGACAAGACAATGGAAAACAGCCTCAAGTCATGCCAGAGAAGATTTAGGTTGGATATTAGGAAAAAAAGTCTTCACTGAAAGAGCGGTTAAACATTGGAACAGGCTGCCCAGGAAAGTGGTGGAGTCACCACCCCTGTAAGTGTTCAAAAGATGAGCAGATGTGGCACTTTCTGACAGGGTTTAGTGGGCAAGGTTGTGATAGGTCAAAGGCTGGACTCAGTGATCTTGGAGGTCTTTTCCAACCTCAATGATTATGCAATTCTGTGAAAAAAAAGTCTTGCACCTTCTGGAGGTGAGTCCTTTTCTTATTGTTCTCCATCAATAGATCTGAAATGATTTTGTTTTGCCTTTATTATGAGGAAATTCTGCTGACTCCTTACCTGGTCTTCAGGAGTTGGAACTGCATTTAGAAGATGGACCACAAAAACCCCAGCCACGAGGCAAAGCTTTACAAGTTTATGCCTGTTTCTCTCTGAGTGCCATCTGTGGATGGCTACACAGGGGCCAACATTTTATTCACTTGTGCAAGCAAAGCAGGTACACTAGGATTGTTTGATCTGCTTGAGAACACCAATTCAACAACCTCTTCCTGTTGTTCAATCCTAACCAACTTTGGATGTAAAGTACAAGGAAGAGCAGGGAAAAGCAATAAAACACCCCCCAGGCTGCCTGTCACAGAAGGCAGAGCTGCTGGAAAAGGCTGGGGTACGTGTTGGAGATGTAATCCAGTTCCTGGTGCCCACTGGGTGTTTGTGGCAATGGCCATGGATGCAGCAGGCTGAGTGCCACAGCCAGCTGGCACAGCAGGCATTTCACCACCTCTGGGGCTGGGGAGAGCAGACAACATCCCCCAGCTGATGCAGAAGCAGCATGGTCAGAGTAGGGGGTGTATTCTGCTTTCTTTCTTCCACATTATTCCTGTCCCAATTCCACGATGATTCTCCTGATTCAAGGCAATGGCACCAAAAGCAGGCTATGACTTGGTGGCTCTTTTGCTGCATGCAGGAAAGCACTCCAAGTAGTTAGAGAGCGACTTAAATTAAAAAAAAAATAAATTAAAAGCTCGACTTTGTCTCTCACATCGTTTTGCTGCTTTGTATTTCTCTGTGCTCATTTCCTGCTGCATAGATCAATCTGCCACCTGGTATTGGGCATGCTGCTCTCATTTCCAAATCCTTGGACCTTCAGGTCTTACTTTATGGCTTGCTGCTGATCCTCTGCTATGTTTAAATCCTCTCTAAATGCAATACCCAGAATTCAATGTCTTCCCTGCCAACACAATTCAGCTCTATGCAAGCAGTACCTATATTCAGCATTCTTTTTCTCTTTATAGTGAATTTCCAGGTTGATACAGAAATATGTCATCTCTCCTTTGTCCTCCAGCATATCTGTTCCTAAAAGTTGTGAATTTTAGTTGCCATTTATAGAGGCTTTCAGACAATTAATGACCATCACCTTTGTGATCATGGTGGAAAAGATTTGTTTCCATGTGTTATTTGGGATTAGTCTCTACCAGAGCCCAAGGGTCCAAGTAGCACTTCAGTCCTCTCTTCATTTTGACTCTATTATCTCTTTTAGCACCAAAAAAACCCCTGTCTTATCAAATTAAGAACTCCTTTTGGCCGTGGAATAGTAGCATCAGTAGTAAAACAGCTATTCAACATCCTCACTGATCACACCGCAGCTATTTCAAAATCTATGGGCCAAAAAATATTTCTTCTGTTTGTAAATACATCTCCCAAAAAAACAACAGAAAAAGATGGAAAAAAAAAAGCACTGAATTGAACAAGGAGCACACCAAGTTCATCTCTGACTGGACCATCAGAAATAAAATTTAGGTTTCTTGTGACTCAGAGCACAACTACCAGAGCTGGTGAACACTGCTCAGCTTTCTCAAAAACGGTTCAAAGTGTTTAACTTTATCCGCTCCTGAGAGAATTTTTATTTTGAGTTTCCAGGGAGCTGCAAGCCCAAGCTGCTCTTCCAGGGAGGGCAAACCAGGAGAGGGAGTGACAGGAGGGAGGGGTGGGGCAGCACCCTGAGCACTGAGGGCTCAATCCCACAGCACCTGAGCAGGAGCAGAGCAGGTCCAGTGACAAAAATCAGGGTCAGCCCACGGGTCAGGGACCTCCAGAGAGGAAATAAAGGAGATCCAAGGCCAAGAGAGAGAGAGAGAGATGAGTGAGCTGGGTCAGGTTCAGCATAGTGCATGGGCAAGAGGGGCACAGTAATGGCACAGCTCAGGCAGGGACCAAGAGCAGGGACTGAATTTCAGTTTATCTCCAGTGGAGACATCTCACAGCTCTGTAATCCAAGGATGCAGACAGATGTGTCTCAGACCTGGCCTAAATTATGGTCCTACAAAACCCTGGGGCAAGGGGAAAATAAGGGGAGAGTGTCTGTGCACAAACTTTGGCACAAAGCAGCTGCTTCTGTACTCATTAAACAGGGATGAGGCAGAGGCACAAATGGTGGCTCTTCATCATCCATGCATTCTTTTGGGTGCAGCTTTGTCCTGTTCTCCCAAGGAATGACCCAGGTCCTGTGCAGCATGTGGCAGTGACCATTCCCAGGGGAGTGTTTGGATTCTGTCCTCTTTCTGCACAGGAGATGTCCCTGCTCACTGCAGGGGGTTGGGTTAGGTGACGTTTAAAGGTCACTTTCAACCCAAACCATTCCATGTTTCTCTTTCATCATTTAATCATGAGGACATAACCAGGCCTTGGATTCACAGGACAGCCCCCGGCCTTATTTAATTCAGCAGGAGGGATACATTCCCTCCTGAATTCTACCATCACATTCATTTTACCTCTTCCTATAAATCCTCCGTATTTCCAGCCCTGATGCTAATCAAACATAACCAGAACTCAGAATTCCAACAGCTTGTTAAAGTGAAATGTGGTGATTATCTGTTACCCTTAAAAGAGGGTACAATGCCAGCTCCCACAAATGTCAAATCAATGCCTGTGTGGCTCAGCTGCCTCATCCAAAGGACTGCTGAGGACACCCACCATGATTTTATTGACTACACTTCTGTGGAAATAATTTGGAGAACAAATTTGGGACACCTGGAAGCCATGTAGAAAATACTGGGATAAAGTGATTTGTGGAATTTAATAGCTTTAAGCTGAAGGAGGGTAGATGTAGATGAGATGTTAGGAAGAAATTCTTCCCTGCGAGGATGGTGAGCCCCTGGCACGGGCTGCTGCTGCGGCTTCCTCATCCCTGAAAGTGTTCAAAGCCAGGTTGGATGGGGCTTAGATCAACCTGGGATAGTGGAAGGTGTCCCTGACCATGGGAGGGGTGTGGAACTGGATGATTTTTCAGGTCCCTTCCAACCAAAGCCATTCCATGATTTTATGATTTGTCCCCAACACCCAGTCTAAGCAGAGCTGACAGAAAATGCTGAATCTCATCACCTTTGTCAAACTAAATGAGCGATTTTGGCCCCTAAAGCAGTTTCCTAACAGGATTTTTGGAGAGAAGAAGGCAGGGGAGGAGGAGGGGATGAGAATGAAAATCAAAGAATGATTCACGGCTGCAGCATTTTCTGATTAGATGATGACGGTTTGTGATACAATATGAACATGTCCTGGTTACATTGGACCTTGCAGCCTGATCTGACAGGCAACAGTAAAAGCAATTATACAAACACTATTCCTGAAATATGTTTCACTAGATACTGTTACAGATATCCAGTGCTAGAGACTCTAAAATCTCCCCAGGAAGTATTCCAATCTCCTTATCATTAAACAGCTTTTCTTAATATCAGCCCTGATTCTTCCCTGCTGCAGCTTAAGTCCATTACTTCTTGTTCTTCCCAACTGTAATAAACAAAAAAAAAGCAGTGATTATTCTTTTCCTCTTTGCAGCAGACTTTTATGTACCAAGAGACCTTTATCTTCAACTCTATCATTTCTTTTTTAGCTTAAGCAACTCTTTTTGTAATCTTTCCTCTGCAGCCTGGCTTGGCAGCTCTCGGTTCACTCCTGCTGCCTTCCTGTGCTCTCAGTCACTGCCCTGTGCCTCAAAGGGAGTGCCCAGCACCAGAAAGAAGATTAAAAGTGCCCTATTCTAATGTGATGAAGACTCACACAAAAGCCACATTAGGATTAATTAATTTAATAGAGAATTAAATTAATTCAAGCCGCGTTAAAGTAAAATTAATTAGAGAAATTTTTTTTTGGCAGAAACTAAAGATTGTGCTCTCAACCCTGGCATAATAAAGTGCCCTGCAATGGGATCTCTCCAAGTCAGTGTGGCTCACTCCCACTCAAGGACAAACATCTGGGTATGTGTGGTGTTCTGTTTTTAAGTTCATTTGATTGTTCTGTTATAATGAGGTATTTCTATGTTAGTCAGTTATGAAATGGTTTGTTCCTGTGTACCCCTATTCTTTCCCCTCAGAGTGGTCCCTCCCAAGTTGTTTACCTCAAAGTTTTCCCGCCACTGACCTGTCTGTCAGTCGTGTCACTCTTCCCCCTCCTCCCTAGTTTTCCAAATATATCCATGTCAAATTTGAAAAGTCCTACCCCTACCCTTGTCCATCACCCTAGCCCTGCTCAGGTTCTTCGAGAACTTTCTCTATCAGTCATCTCAATCCTCCCAGGTGATTTGCCCCTTAAACCTCCCTCCGCCCCTGGGTTTCTCCCATTTGCTCCCTGTCATCCCTCATCCCTCCCTTAAAGCTCCCCCATTGGTTACCTTATGTCCAAACCCCAGTTATTGTGTTCTTTATAACCCCTTCCCGAGCCTGGCTCGGGGCCATTTGCCACTGCCTCTATTTAGGGGTAATAAAACACTTTTGAACAGCACACATCTGGTCTCTCCCTTGCTCTTGTCTCGGATCCCTCACGTCGCCGGCAAGTCCAACCCACTCCTCGTGGCTGCAGAGCAGTGGCACTCTGGGCTCAGCTGCCGAGTTTTCCATCGCCCACCCACTGGTCGGGAAGAACCCACAACAACAGGAATGAGCTGCCCTGTGGGATCTGGCACACCCACACAGACCTGAGGGACACGGCCCAGGCCACGTCTGGGGCTGTAACAGAGCCCACAGCCTGGGGGATCCTATGGCATCACTGACCCCATCTTTCAGCAGCCACATGAAATCCAAATGCTTCCTAGATCTCTAGTGAGGCTGTCGGGCACCTTGGCAACACAGCCAGTGATTAATTCCTAGGTTGGATACACCCAAAGTTAGTTGAGATGGATCCCACCTGGTGCATCAGCTGAGCTGGAATGGTTTCCATGCTCATGCTCATTGCTTGTGGCAAAAAAAAGCAGCACTTAGGTTTTCTTCTGCTTGAGATGGAAGGAAGCCATGCTGATAGCCACCAAAAATTAGGTTTAATTGTTTCTTCACTAGTTTCAGATCTATTTAAATATTGCCTGGATGAGGAGAAACACAGCCTAATATTAACAAGATTGCAACCCCTCAAACTAGAGCAAGATTAGCATCCTTATACAACTCAATATTCAGTAATAAACTCTTTTAAAGGCACAGCTGGGAAGAGTCAGGGAAAGCTTGGAGACTGTGAGTAGAATTTAAGATTTCTCTGCTTAGAAAAAAATAAACTTACCTGCATGCTCATGCATTCTCCCCAGTACTATTAAATCAGCAAATGTGATCTGTATAGTGGATAAAGCTCTATTCTCCTTCCATTAATGTGCCTTTGACATCAGTGAAAGCCTGAAGTTACAGATTATTCCCTTTTCTTTAAACTCTTAACCAAAAAAAAATGTTTCAGAAAAAGGGTAATATCCACTGGGACGGACTCTAAAGAGGAAAGATAAATAGGAATAGAGTTTATTTTACTTTTTATATGCTTCAGATCTGTGTAAGAAAAATGTCTTCTACAGTAAAAAGAGCTGATGCAAGAATTGTTTCTTGTAAATGGACAGCACTGTTGTCTGTAAAAAAGAAGAATGATATGTTGTGGCTCACTAGACAAAAAGCAAAAAACTACGAAGAATATACCCAAACCCACTAAAAATGGATCAAATGAAGCACTTAGTGTATCATAAAAATCATAATGAATTTTCGACCCACCTTGTAAATTGTTTTTCCTAGAGTCATCTTAAAAAAAAAACAAAACGTGAAAATGAAGTTGTGCTACAGGTTCCTGTAGATGTTTCCTAGTCTCCTAAATTCATTCCACAGAAAATCTTAATCCCTTAATTCCCCAGCAGGGAATTTAGTAATGACTGAATCTTGTCAAAGGCTTGAGCTGCCAATGCTGAACTCATAACAGGGTGTGAGACAGAACAAAATTAAGAGACATCAGAGCTGCCATACAAGAACAAGCTTCTCCTACAAATCTTCTAAACAAGGACAACCCTCACATGATAGAATTGTAGAAAATCTTTCTCTGAAGACCAGGTAGTCGAGTGTCTCTTTGTCTAAGGAAATCCTACTCCTCACAAAGAGAGATATGCAATGACTCTTTCAAAGTGAAATGAAATCCCAAATTGTCCCACCCAGCACAGAACTCCTTGCTTTTCATTGCTCATTTCAACATGTTTCCAAGAGCTTTGTGTGTTGCTGAAGTCAGATTTAGAAAGACTATAATTGACTCTCTTTTCTCCTCTTGAGCACAAGTTGAACTTAACAATTCCCATTCTCCGCTTCTGATAGTGCCAGGCCACGACCCGAGAGCTGTGCTACAAAGGTGTCCTGCCAGGCCTGTGATTTCTTTCAGGAATATGGAAAACACCTTTGATTAAAGGGCTTCCAGGCTTTGTCAAAATGGAAATAAAAGCAATTTCATTTTCTGTAGCTTTTTTCTCCTTACATATCATTTTCCCTTCACGATCAATACAGTTATTAAAGCACAACAGGGGAATGAGCATTTACTTTCTCAGCTACTTCCTGACTATTGGAGATGTCCCAGGTTCTTTGCAGCATTTAAGCACAGCTAGCACAGGTGACATGTGATTTGGGGAGGAACAACAGCCTTCCATAGCAGAGGCCAGAAAGGCAGCAGGATTCCCTACTCAGCACAAAAGGATACTAAATATTAGCTTTTAGGCAAAGAAGTCAAACTCTCACTGTCTAGTAAAGTGGTTTTTTGAAGGTATTGTCTATCGACATGAAAGCAAGATGTTCACCTCCTGGGCACTGTTCATCACAGACTGAGGTACAGTATCCAAGAGAAACAGGATGAACAATCTTCCAGAGGCACGGGAAAGGAAGCTTAGCCTGTTTCCTTCCAGCTGCCTAAATTTTAAGTACCAAGTCTGATGAGATGACACCGTACTGACTGCAGGTCCCTTACAGTGTCCCTGTGGAAAGATGGACTGTTAAACTGGTGCTCATCAAGTAAATCAAGTTAAAAATCAAGACACAGAAAATGGAATATAAATCCCCACAGTAGAAGTCAACTATTAGTTTCACTGTGGCTTTGAAAACCAATGTGGCATCTTTAGAGTCACCCAATGGTTTGGGTTGGGAGGGACTTCAAAGATCATCTCATTGCAAACCCCCACCATGGCCAGGGACACCTTCCACTATCCCAGGTTGCTCCAAGCCCCATCCAAGCTGGCCTTGAACACTTCCAGGGATGGGACAGGCAAAGTTTCTCTGGGGGATATGTGCCAGGGCCTTCACTCTCATAATGAAGAATTTCATCCATATATCTAATAGAAATTGACCCTTTGTCAGTTTAAAGCCATTGCCCCTTGTTCTGCCACTCCAGGCCCTTCTTAAAATTCCCTCTCCAGGTTTTCTGTCCATTCCCTTTAGGCACTGGAAGGGGCTCTAAGGTCTCCCCAGACCTTTCTCTTTTTCCAGGCTGGACACCCCCAGCTGTCC
Organism: Irena cyanogastra; assembly: GCA_013397155.1. Taxonomy (NCBI): domain Eukaryota; kingdom Metazoa; phylum Chordata; class Aves; order Passeriformes; family Irenidae; genus Irena; species Irena cyanogastra. The sequence continues at coordinate 148,416 of VWZV01003697.1, forward strand.
CAGCCTGGCTCTAGAGCAGAGGGGCTCCAACCCTCTGAGCATCTTTGTGGCCTCCTCTGGACTTGCTGACACTTTAGTGACTTTACATGAAATACTTGAGGAATGGTGACACTGCCTGGACAGTGTCCCTGCACCAGAAAGGAAAGCTGAGCAGGAGAACACTGCTGCCTGCGTGTGCAGATTTTCAGCAGAGCTTCCCAGAGCAAACACTGACCAAGCTGGACCATTCTCTGCCTGATGAGATGTGACAAGCTCACAGCCCAGTGCAAGAACGCTTCAGGCTGCACAGCTGGGACTCAAGGATACTTAAATTCTGTTCCTCATTTCCACAGATCCCAGTTAGGTATGCATCTCCAGTGATCACATTCCTAACTCCTTGGTATCTCTAGCCCATTAAGAGGTAAGTTTAATACAATTTCTCAAAGCTTTGACCTTTGAGCAGGGCAATTTATTATATGTGCTGCCACTGGGCACAAAGAGGAGTCGAAGTGTGGTTTTCCAGTCAGTAACCAAGGATTTCCATTCACTCCTCTGTTAAATGAGGCCATTAAGAGAAATGTAACTCACTAGTTTATGCTGCTGCTAGCAAGGGAAAATTGCTTTTTAATCTCTGACCCCTCAAAATGAAATTGTACCCTGGAAAGAGATTCTGTTAAACAAATGAATTAGAAAAACAAAAGACAGTCTGTGATTTCCTTCTGCCATCTCTGACTTGTCACAGATCAGACTTGTTCAGAGCTTTCAGAAAATTCTTGCCTTTGAAATACTGAATTCAGGCCACCAAAATCAGTGTAACTGGTATTCGTAAAATAAGAATATTGTTGACTTGGAACAGCCCCAGTGCTGGATTCCACCAAGGTGACCAGTCAGTAAAATCTGTGTCCTGCCTACTAATCCTCTCACCAGAGAAAGGAGATTGATCACCAGTGACTCACCACTAAACTTGCTCCCAAGTCTTTCATATCACACCAAATCACAGAATGATTTGGATCAGGAGGAACCTCAAAGATCATCAAGTTCCATCCCCCTGCCATGGGCAGGGACACCTTCCACTGTCCCAGGTTGCTCCAAGCCCCATCCAACCTAGCCTTGGACACTTCCAGGGATGGGGCAGCCACAGCTTCTCTGGGCAACCTGTGCCAGGGCCTCACCACCTTCACAGGGAAGAATTTCTTCATAATATCCAATCTAAACATGCAATCTGAAGTCAATTTAAAACCAAGCCAGTCTTATCACTCTGCCCTTGTAAAAGTTCCTCTCCAGATTTGTTGTATCCCCCTCCAGGTACCTCAAAGGCCACAATAAATTTAGCTTGGACTCCTCTCTTCTCCAGGCTGTACAGTCACAATTCTCTCAGCCTTTCCTCACAGGAGAGGTGCTCCATCCCTCAAATCATCTTCATGGCCTCTTCTGGATTCCTTCCTTTCTCCACTCATGCCCCTTCCACTTCTTCCTTGAATGGTTTGTGCTTAAATAAAACATGAGCTCATGGTGGATAATTTTTATTTTTTTTCTCTCAAAAATTTCACAGTTGGTGTTCTATAATAAAGAGGTGGAAAAAAAGACTAAGCTACCACCTAGATCAGGCATCTCTCCATTGTGGATGGTACAAATGAAGAGATGTTCTGCTGTGATTAAAAACAGCCTGAAAGATTTCACCTTTGCACACAGGAACACATTACATCCAAATACTCCAAACAACCCCTTTCTTAATAAATATTTGATCACACAGATCCATTATTTACAGAAAACAAAGAGAGTTTTAAATAAATGTTGTGGCTCAGACCTTGCTGAGGTTAAGTTGCTGGATTCACACAGTTCATTTATCACGCGGACTGGCGCTGACTCGAACACCACTTCCCACAGAAAGCAGCTGGTTTGTAAATGGCTGCATTAAAATCCAGTAAAAAAGCAGGCAAAGACAGAAGCTGCTGCAAAATAAAGCACTCTACAATCTGAAAACTCAGCCTGCCGTTCATAGGGAGCCAGCGAGCATGGAAAAAAAAGGAGGCAGAAATTTTATTCCAACCAACTGCTGCTGGTGAAGGGTCTAGAGCACGAGTCTGATGAGGAGCAGCTGAGGGAGCTGGGGGGGATCAGACCAGAAAAAAGGAGATTCAGGGAGGACCTCCTTACTCTCTACAGCTCCCTGAAAGGAAGGGGTAGCCAGGTGGCGGTCAGTCTCTTCTCCCAGGTAAAAAGTGACAGGTTAAGGGGAGATGGCCTCAATCTGCATCAAGATAATCCAAGCACACTGGTCCCCGAAGGCTTTGCAATTGCTGGATGACTGCTGCACATGTCAGGGTGCAACCATGGTGCCAGTTGGCTCTTAATTATAAAACTAAGGTTAAAATTACTTAGTGGCAGCAAAAGACAAGGTCTTAAAGCATATCCACAGTTAAGAGGAGGAAATGATCTTCCTTTAAGCAGCAAGTGCTTTGAGAGGCTATCATGCCAAAAAATGTCAATGGCTCTGAGAAGGTGATTTTTGAAACTCAAATTTCTTTTGTTGTTAAAATACCAATGAGTTATTTGAGGAAGACAGTCCCTTGTCAGTGGTCCCCAGGCAATGAGATCTCTGCAAATATCACAGATTTATGAGGCTTTTTTTGCTCAGAGCTCCAGCCTTCAAAGTGTCCCTCTGTGTACCCGTGAAAGCCAGACCCAGGAATTGCTTGGTTACTGGAAAGAAACTCTTTGCTCTTAGACTACACAAGTGGGTCACTGATCTGCTGTTTGCCTTTGCAATGCCAGTGAACACAAATTAGCTTGACTTCCACAGAGGATATAGGGAAGGAAAGCAACCAGCATTAGTCAGAGCAACACCAGCAGCTCTTCCAAAAACAAATTAGCTTCAGCAGTCAGCACACAGACTCCTTCAGTCAGTGAGGCCAAGCTGAACTTAGGCCAAACTTTGCATTAAAAAAAAAAGAGCAACTGATTTAATGTGTACCTGTGGAGTCTGCGTTGGTTTCTTTTCCTTCCTCTCAATCCACCTGCAGGAAGCTCTGTGCAAAGTGAGCAAAGTCAAAGTGCAGCCATCGCTTTAGTGTGATGTCCAGCCCACCTAAACTAACCTCAAGGGCAGGCTGGGTGTCTGGATATTCCCTTTTTCCCAATAAAGAGACAGGTGATATGCATGAGATTATTTTTCCATTGAATATTTGTAATGTAATTGATATAATCTCAATTTAATGGACAAAGGAAAGAACAAACTTGTCCTAAGAGGCAGCCACCAGACCTACCTATGTCAGACATCTCCTGTGAGATGAGACAAGATGTGCTGGAAGCAATTCCTCCTCATGCTTCATGGAAAGGAATTTTAGACACTTAAACACACATCACCACCACATACACTCACATCTGCTCCAATAAATCCCTCTCTTCCAGACAGCAATTTGACCCAAGTTAAAATTGGTGTTTTGAGATGGGTGGGATGAATAATTTTCTCTGGGGGCAGGGAAAAGGAAATTTCAAGAGGCAATTAATAGCAGGAGTCTTCATTCCTGCTCGAGGCCCAAGAGAAATGAGACCCTCACTGAAAAGCATTGAAGCAAGACCAGTGCAGGAGGTAACTTCTACTGGCCTCTCCCTGCCAGATTTGTTTTCCTCTCAGTCATTTTTCAAACTCAGATTTTCTAGTGAAAGTAGGATAAAAAAGTAAAACGGTCACATTTCTGTGACCAACAGAGTTTTCATATGGAAAAAAAGGCCTCCTTTTTGTATCAATATTCAACTCTTATTGCCTTCATCCGCATTTTGACCCTGTGTGTTCCCACAGATAATGCACTGACCCAGCTTAACTGTGACTTGAAGTAAAAATAAGTTTAAGCAGAAACAATTATTTTCCAATTAGAATTTGAAATGAAAGGAAAAAAATCTGCTTATACATATATTTATTTATTCCAAAGCTCTGACAGCTCCCACTAATCTTCTAGAGTTTAGATGGGGCACATGAGAATTCACTCAGAGTAATAAAACACTGCTGTTAGCACACACATCTCAAGAGGAAGGAGCACCTTACCAAATTTAAAATGCAGACAAAGGAGCTCCTCGTGAAGATATTTACATTTCTTTTAACATTTCTATCATTTCAGGGAACCTAAATGTCTTATTTTGTAGTAGCTAAGGAAAAACTATTTACTGGTCCTTTGTTATGTTAATGTGCAGGTTGGGACTGGTTCTCCAAGTTGCAGTGTTGAAGTGACTGCATGGGTTACATGCAAACATTGTGCTAAATAATCAGGCACTGAATCATTATTCCTGACAGAAATCCTTCCATTAAGTTCTACAGAAGGTCTTAAACTCGAATGTTTCAGCGGTGTTGACATTTCTGATTTCTCAATTTATGTATACATTTGTTGATAGACCAATAAAAACCTTACATTGACTAATAAAAATACTGCATACACACACACACACACGTTTATATACATATAAACAGTGATAAATAACAAATGTTTGTAAGCCAGCCTGCATTTACAGGACAATCACACTGTAACAGAAGTAATAAGCAAACATACTCATGAATTAGCAGTTTCACATAGGAAGGAAAACTGCTCAGTAAGATTTAAGAAACAGTTTGTGCCTTTGGTCCCCAAGCAGCACAGATGAGCCAGATGGAATTTAGAGCCTGTAAAGCTCTGGCAGGTCCCTTAAAAGCAGTTCACCCACAGGGCCATCTGCTGATGGCTCTCCCAAACCCATCCCAGATATTTCCAAGTCATCCAAAACCAGGCAAACCACCAGGAAGGATGACCTGTACCCACACTGCATTATCCAAATGTATGCAAGGGCCATCAGCCTTCCTCCCTACAGCATCCCCGAGGGCTGTGGCACCAGGGCCCTCCTGTCCCACCATGGGGACAGTGTCCCCTTGGGTGTAAGATGAGCAGATTTCGTGGCACACAACACATGAGGCATCACATGCAACTTGACCAGCCCCAGGCCAGCAGTGGAAGTGACAAAAATGTCACCTCATTTTCTGTTCATGGTGACAGAGAGTGAGCTGGGTTTACACACGCTTTTCTGGTGATCCACATCCAGTAGGGCACAGGACAGTTCCCTGTGCTCCACAGGAGATCTGGATTGCGCATTTCCTTTAGCAGCCAAAGTTTTATAAGTGACATTTGTCATCATGGGCTTGTTTCAAGTGCAAGAGAGACTCTGTTTTCTCATGTACACCAATCAGTTCATATTTATGCCCTTGGCAGGGGTTGCCTTGCTAAAACTGGCTATATCTTTATCCTGATGAACATATCTGAGGAAAAAAGGGCCTCCTGTCTGGGCAGGCTATTTCAGCAGCTCCTGCTAGCTAGGAAAGCAGAGCCTTTAGACTGTGCTGCATTCATTTTCTGGCTGACTCCTCTTTGACCTTCTTAGCCAAAGTCATCATTAACTCATTTGCAGCTTTGCAATCAGCTCTACAGTCAGGTTAAGTATTAAATTCATTCCAGTTTCATTTTAGACTTCATGTAACAAGTTATTTTCAAAGGGAATGCAGGATTACATGCAGGGCGACACACATTATCTTAAATAATGTACATTAAAAACCAAAATGTAGCTGAAGACAGTGCTTATTTTCTGAAATATCAAAGTTCCACAAAACTCACTCTTATTACCCAAAATTGGGACAATGTGTTTCACCAGGAAATGACCTATAGATAATTTTAAAATCACGTCACTCCATTGCATCAGAGTAAAATGCCTGTGAGTCCTTTGGTCTGGAGGTTTTGCCCCAGAGCTCCAGAGTTCACTGTGTCCAACTAACAGGCACCATGTGCTCTCAGGGACCTCAGCCACGTTTTGTCAAAACTCTAGACACATGAAAATCACCAATTTATGCTTGAGGAAAAAAGAAAACTGGCAGGTTTTTCTTCTGTCAGTCATAATACAGTTGATAACAATTTTTTCTTTGTTTATTCCCCCACCCCGCCTCATCCTTAGAAAGCACTAACTATAACCATCAAAGAGTTCTTTCTGGGCAAGCTGTTTTCAAAAAGATTAATGTTTGTGTGTGTGTGTGTGTGTGTGTGTGTATGTGTCTGTTTATGTTTTATTCTTGCTCCAATGAAGAAAAAAAGAAAAAACAACTCACAAAAAAATCCCTCAAATTGGTTTTGAAAAGTGCTGAACACCACCACCACAGCCATTATTCACCAACCACATCATGTTGTTTGACAACTCAAGTTGTTTTCTTAAAGCACTGTTGCCTGATTATTGGGAAACACACCAAACAGAAGCACATATGCACTTAAATGACGTGCTTTTTATGGTGTCTTTCCAAGAACAACAGTAGCTAATTGTTGACTTTCCTACTGGGAAATGTCTGTTTAATATGCAAATTTCTTAATGACTACTCTAAAGCAAATTGTCTGTGCTGTGGTAATCTAATCATATATATATATCTATATCTATATTTATCTATAAAAAAGTTTAGTTCCTACTTAGAATATGCTTTATCATCTTTCCATGTAGCACAAATCCACATGCGCAGTGGTTCATAGCTGCCAGGTGCTTTGTTTATTGTAAATACTATCACTGAAAGCATTTGTAGGATTTTTTTAGTCCCACTTACTTGGTGCTGACTTGCTTTTGCCAACTGCTCATTGGCTGATTCTACGTTGGAAGAAGAGGTCTCAATGTTGGCTTCAATGCTATCTGCAAATTAAAAGAAGATAATTACAAGGTACAAACCAAGAAACAAAGGCTTTACACTAGCAGCAATTCAGCAGTTTACTCATGGGCATAAAGAGAGGAGCAGCCTCTTGTTTGTGACCTGTGTTTCTGCAGGGAAGCAGGACCAACACCCATTTGGATTTGGAACATCCAACCCATCAGTCAGAGGCAGGATGACTGACAGCTCTCCCCTGACAGGATGGAGGCTGCCTCTCATCCCATTCCTTCTGAAATCAATGGGAAGAGTGACAGGGAATTCAGAAAGTGGCTCAAGACTGACAAAATTACTGGATCAAATTACAGAAGTGACATGGCACCTGAAATTATCTCGTTATTAGAGCTCAGGGATAAGATTCATGTGGGTCCATGTGGGTTATTGACCATGCCCAGGTGTCTGTTCTTGGTCAAATCATCTCAGACAATATCATGGAGAGCAAATCCACCGTGTGCAATTCCTGCCACTCTCCCGAGGTTGATCAGATTAAACAAACCACAAGCCAAACTCCAGACCTCCTGGTCTGTAAAATGGCTCAGACTGAAAAAAAATTGCTGGGATCTGCAATTAAGGGAGAAGAATCTCACCCTACATTGCTATGTTTGGCACTGGGGGGAGCCTGGAGGAACCACAAGGAATCCAAAAGAGACTGGAAAATAAAGATTATCAGCTACTCATCACAACTGACAGATCCCCACTTCCATCAAAATCAAATATTAACTTTGACTCCTGGCTGTGCTTAGAAAGCGAAACAGCTGTGCCGTAAAACTTTCAAAAAAGGTTTTGTTTTTCCAGCAGAAATCTTGGAAATCTTGACCAGCTTGTCCCCCAAGAAATATGCAGCCAATAATTTCTGCACAATAATCATCTGCTCAGTGGAAGAGGATGTGCCCTTGGTCTGTTTCTTGATCAAATGGGTGGTTTTGAACACAAAACACACCACAGAGTACATGAACTCAATCCTCAAGGGAGGAGAACTCGGCCTCAGGTAGAAATTGGAGAATCAGGTTCCAGTGATTTCTCTAATCCTTAATAAAACCAATGGAAATTCTTCAATTAATAGCATAAGGAGTTGGATTAAAACACGCCACAAAAGATTCAAGTAATTTATTCTTTAAGGTTCTAAAGGAAAGAACAGGAATTAATCTTGCCACTTTTGTGGTGGACAAAGAAATGAGGGTTTGCAGATAATTTGTGGAAAGTGGTTGCATTTGCATTTTGCCATTTTTAAATGAAAGTGTTAAAGCCTGTTAATGTAATTATGCCCTTTTAATAATAACTCAAAATAAAAATATTTTTAAAAAAGCAAAGAAAATTTTAAAAAAATAAACCCCCAAACAAAAGAGAAAAAGAGCAAAACCCCAAGTGCCTAATCAATGTAGCAGAACTTGGTCATGTAATTTTTGGGATCTTAGTGCAGACACCATTCACTGCTCAACACCTCTTAAAGGCTGATTGGCCTCAGAAAATGAATCATTTAGGCAGAGAGGAGCTACAGAGCAGAAATGTATTAAATATATCCTGCTAAAACAAGAGTAATCTGTCTGTACGTCTCCTGGGGAAGAAGGAAATCATAGAAGCAGCTTAATTTAACTCCTGTAAAAGGCCCTCCAGAGGAACCCAACCCTTTCCTCTGCCTGCAGGGAGGCCTGAGGAGATTTGCCTTCGTTAGAGAAAATTAAACACTGTGCACACCCCCTTAGTGGAATGGGAGAACCACGCCTCGGGCAGAGCTTTGGAGAACATCATCTCTGTTTTTTTTTTTCCCAGCACAAGCTTTCCCAGGGAAGAGGATGTGCTCCACATCCTGGATGAGTCCATGGAATGTTACAGAGGGAGCCTGGGCCCTGCTGGAGCTGTTCCTGCTCTCTCCCCCTCCCAGTGGGGGAATACCAGCTTTGGAATAAGGAAAGCTCCCATTTAAATTCGATTTTTTTGAAGCGACTTGCAATCCTGAGGCACAGAGGAAAAACTGAAACAAACAAAGAACCCCACCAAACCAGCTCTAAAACCCTACACTAAAGAGACATAAATATGTCAAGCAATTTAACCAGATATTTCTGCTGGTTAACACAGGAAAGCAAGGAGAGGAAAGAGAATTCGGCTCAAACCACAGAGAAATAAGCAATAATTCCATGATGTTAATGAGTCAATGATGAGTTTGTCACTGACAGACATTTCAGGCAATCTTTGCTGAACAAGTGGTGGCTCACAGCCTCACCTTGGCCACTTCCAGGCTCCCTGCCAGGTACCTCACCTGGGGATGGAGAGGATGGCAGGGCCCTCAGTAGACTGAAAAAACCTGCTGGAGGAATCTGCCTTTTCCTTTCCCTTTGGCTTTGGGATGAAGGGACGGTGAGTTTGTTCCCTAACAGATGAGATAATCCAGCCCTGAGTCCGGAATCTCTCAAAGAAACTGAATCCCACGGCAACTTTCTGCCTTCAGACTCTGGTGACAAATTTATTGTACAATTTGAGAACAAAAATCCCAAGGGGATGCAGTCGACATTTTGATAAACTCAGGGATAGGGCTGCACCAAAGCAGATGGTGTTTGCAAACAAATACATCAGAGAATTAGGAAAATATTTATAATTTTTCATCTAAAACACAGTCTTGCGATAGGAGTAGTGAAGGTGACTTTAGGCTTTAGATTCACGGGGCTTTTTATGATTTTATGACACATTTATCACACAGAGATGGAAATTATGATGACCCCAAGAGGTATCTTTCAATTCCAGCTATTTACCTGAGATCAAGCCCTTCTAATGACCAACAGGAGTTTTATATGGGAAATTACTGGACTGGCAGTGGCTGGAATGGGGGTTTTGCCCTAATCTTTGAAGGAATCACTCACATGACCTGAATTTTTACAGCACCTACAATGGATTGGTTTCACAAGGCAGAATTTCAGCTAAACCACTTGAAAGACAGGAAAGTGAGCTCGTGAATGAGGATTTTTAAATGCTCCCACTTGGCAGTAACCAAAATGGGCCCCTTCAGGTTTTCATAGTATGCTTTTATTTTTAGCACTTTAATAAGCTTAACCCTCTTTTATCGCTACAACTTCTGGCTAAAAATAATCAATATAGCATACTGAGAGGCACAATAAAAAGAGGAAGAAAAAAAAGGAGTATTTTGGTAATGCATAGAGGTTTCTTTCCTAATTAAAAGCCAAGTTTGGAGGGAAATTGCTTGCAGCGTGAAAGTGAATTTTGCCCATTTGAATTGCCATGTACTTGGGAAGTTTTAAGTGAGTGTCATTCCAGGAACAAAAGACCCTCAGGCTTAGTGAAGAACTGTGGATGTTAAAGGGAAGGAAAACTATGAAAATTCTTCCAGAGCAAAGTTTAAAATGGCGCAGGGTTAGTCATTTGCAAACTTCAATGTAAACATCGAGTTATAAATTCTGCACACGAGAGGATTTATAAAATAATCGTGCCCATATGTTAAATTCAGGCTAAATGGGTCACACTGGCTTAGATTGGTGTAAGAAAATACAATTTTCAGCACTGTGAGTCATCAGGAGCTGTGGTTATTGCTTCCAAAAAAAGGCAAATAGAACTTACCTTCCCATCTGATTTTAGCAGAGCTCTAATTCTTCCACACAACACATCACAGCCCTCAGAGGTAAGGACTGAGGCACTGAACAACCAGTCAGCACCATTTCCCAGGCCTGGAAAGAGCATTTGAAGTACTCTAAAATGTCATAACCAGCTCTTCCCGTTGGTTTTCTTCAGCCAACAGCCCAAACCCCTTGGTCTGAATGAATAAAAGTGGCTACAGGGCAAAGGCTGAACACCAGCATAAATTCACAGCACTTTTTCTCCTGAATGATTTATACTGTCCTTGAAATGCATCTTGGAAATGTCAAGTATCTGCTGCATATGGATGTGCTGCAAAATGGTACTGCCCTGCCAGAGGTTTGCCATGCCTGCCAGGATACATCTCCCATGGATTTAAAATTCAAACGTTTTCCTGTGTGTATCTGTTGGAAAACAACACGTCCTGTCAGAGAATAAGGCACCTCCTATCATCTGCTCGGTGCTAAATGGCAGAGTGCAGAAATATTATCACTTTGGCATCTGCAAAGAAATTTACTGTTCTTTCTTACAGAGACAAGTGGCCTCAAATTCTGATGTTTGCCACAGAAGAAGGGTGAGCACATGAAGAGTGTCCTGAGGGTACATGTCCTGGACCCAGTGACCACTGCACACTCTCAGTCACCCATCCAAGGGGTCCCTAATTCCCACATGATGCTTTCAGATGGCCTGGGATAACCAATTCAAGGCTCTGCCTTCAAACCTGCAAAATTGGCACATGTGAGGATATTATATCACAACAACAGACAGGATTAATTTTTTTCCCTGATTAAAAAAAGTTATTTCAACAAGAGGGTTTTTTTTGAGAAACAATTTAGGGGTGTGTCAGATTTTTTTTTATTCCCCAAATAATCTCTGAAAGTAATTTACAGGGCAAAACAGCTCAAATAGCTTTGAATGGGAAATTCCAGATAGTTGCCTGTAGCACACCCTTTCTTTTCACAGAATCAGAGAATCGTGGACTGGTTTGAATTGGAAGGGGCTTTGAAATCATCTTGTTGAAACTTCTTGCCATGGGCAGGGACACCTTCCACTGTTTCAGGTTTCTCCAAACCCTGTCCAACCTGGCCTTGAACTCTTCCAGGGATGGGGAGTCCATAACTTCTCTGGGCAATCTTTTCCTTGTGATTTACACTCAACATCTTTTTTTTAAATTCTATAAGACATCCAAGTTAAAGAAAAATAAAATGTGTTTCTTTAAATTTACAAATTAAAAAAAAAGAAGATTAATTTTTTTCTTTCCAAATCCAGCATGTGAATTGAAACAGTTTGAATAAATCCCTTCATTTCATTTGCGTGCAGCATTTTTCAGAAGTCTGTTTCTGTCTATAATTAACACAAAACTCACTTTCCATCACACAGCTGAGTTGTTAAGTCCTATTGCCTATCGCTGATGAAAGAAGTTTCAATCTGAGTTTGTCACCAGAATAATAAGGTTGGTAGGGGTGTGGATTCATAGAAATAAATATATTTTATTTCTGCTTGCTGTCTTGGACTGATCATATATTTTACCTACCAAGTAAGGTCACTGATATTTACAACTTGCTTGACCTCTTTTGCTTTACATGGCTCGTTTGATTTACCTAAACTGCTCAAGCCATGTTTCCCAAACAGTCTGGCAGAGAATTGCACCTCCCAGTAGAAATAAACCACCCACCTGAGCAGCTTCTGCCTTTCTGACATTTACTGCTCAATTGCAGCATTATTAGAAACTGAGAGCATGGCAGTTCTGACTTCCCAAAAACTGCTTCGGATAAATCGATGCGAGAAGAATCCTACGGGTGGCAATAAACCTCGTGGAAGGAAGAGCCTTGCTTCTTGTACAAAATTAGCTGGCTCATTAACTGTAATTATACCAGCCCAATCACATTATGAGGGTCAAACACAGAAATAAACACAGCAGACAAATCTTTAGGCGTTAGGAAATTTGCAAGTGTAGAGTTGCCCATCACTCTTCTCCTTGTAAACCAGCGTGTGCTGTCTCACCAGCACTGCCAGCACAAGAGCTAAATGTGAGAGTCCCCATGCAAGGGATGACACAAAAATCACACTCACAGAGAGCAGGAGGAGGAGAGAAACACAAAAGCTCATGCCATTTTTGTGCTGCTTGTTATCTCAGGTAAAATGAGTCTCAGAGATCACAGTAATCCACACCTGGCCCCAACAACTTTGTCACAACAGAGGTCACCAAGCAGGGCCTCACACGAGATGAAACTGTCCAGCCTTGTCCAGAGAGGTGTCAGTGGAGGCCACCACTGCTGCAGTTCAGACAAACAGGGAAAGGTGAGTGGTATGAAACACACCACAGAATCACAGAATGATTTGGCTTAGAAGATACCTTAGAGATCACCTTGTTCTAACCCTCTGCCACGGGACACCTTCCACTAGACCAGGGTGATCAGAGCCCCATCCCACCTGGCCTTGGACACTTCCAGGGGTGGGACATCCATAGCTTCTCTGGGAAACCTGTGCCAGTGACTCACTGACCATGTCCTTCAAACTGTTGCCTACAAGGCAATTAAGGATAATAACACCATACAATTTCAGCAGCTGGGGTGGTTTGCAATAAAGCTTTGTTAGACTTAGCAGAAATACAACTGACGACAGGGCATCTACCGAAGGCGGACAAAGAGGTGAGAAGTTTCTTGGGAAGTGGAATAGGTTCAGGAGCACCTCAGTGTACCCTTCCTTCACGGGCTGTGCTCTGCACTGAAACGTTAATCTAGGTCTTATCGAGTGGCTGAAAGCAACACAGACAAGAGAAGATTTCCCAATCCATCAGGAACCAATAAGAACATAAATGTACAGGTTCCCATAACAGCCTCCTTTGAGATCACTTAGAGATCTTAACCAAATGAGAGACTTTCCAGGCCACATTCAACTGATCAGAGATATTAAAGCTGTTACATTCAGGTATTTGGGGACTGTTCTCGAGAAGTGTTCATTTCCTGCAGATGTTCCAACTGAGGCACATAACTCGGGAGGGTTTAGTTAAGGCTCCAGTTGAATGATTTCCCAACTCAGTTTGCAGTCTGACAAGAGACTCCTGGCTGTGCCATCCAGGCAGTCAGACTGGAGGAGGATGTGCTGATGGGGCCTCTTGACAGTGTATATATGTCAAAGCAGCCTTCAGGTCAGAAAGACAACAAAGTGGAGTTGATTTCAAAGGAAAACAAACAAACAAAAAAAACAAAACAAAAAAACCAAAACAAAATGAAAAAAACCCCACCAAACCCCAAACTGAAAAACCCTTCCCGCATTCCAAAGCTTCCAAAATAAGCAACCCATTTGCATTCATGCAAATACCTTTTCCTTTGAAGGAAGTTCATTGCTGTTGTCAACATCACTAGGCAATAAGTGACAATGTGGCACTTCAGTGAATGGCAGCGTCACTCAAGGACTGAACACATTGGCCCATCAAGAAGTTCCTCCTGACTGAAGGAAAGCAACAGCTGCCATGTCTTTAATTCTTTTTCCAGGTCCAGCCTGACAGATACCAGGCAGAGATGGTTGTTAAATGAAGGAGCATCGACTTTAGATCATGTTAAGAATTTTTTTCACCCAGTTATTTCTAGATATAAAAAGTCCAGACTTCAAGAGTGAAGTGAAGTGAAAGCCAGGTAGCACCAACATCTAAGCCTGCATAAGTGTTGGTCTAAAAACAAAGTCTGAAGATGTCTTAAGCTTGACGCAGTAGGACATTGATCTGTTCTGAGGAGGCCACCAAGTTAATTAGAGGGATGGAGCACCTCTCCTAAGAGGAAAAGCTGAGACAATTGGAACTGTTCAAACTGGAAAAGGGAAGGGTTTTGGTGACCTAATTGTGGTCTTCCAATACCTGAAAGGAGCCATCAAGAAAGATGGAGAGAGATTATTTACAAGAGCCTGGATTGACAGGACAGGAGGGAATGGATTAAAACTAAAATAGAGTAGGTTTAGTAGGAAGAAATTCTTCCCTGTGAGGCTGGTGAGACCCTGGCACAGGTTTCCCAAAGAAGTCCCATCCCTGGAAATGTCCAAGGCCAGGCTGGATGTGGCTTGGAGCAAGCTGGGATAGTGGAAGGTGTCCCTCTCCATGGCAGGGGGTTTGGAAGTGGTCAATCTTTAAGGTCTCTTCCAACCCAAATTCTCCTATGATTCCATGATTCTTTCAGCCAGTGAGATTTGCCGTACAAAGATAGATTTGTGTACATTCATTCTGGACAAAGAGGTAGAGAATTGGTAAATTCCTTCCTGTGCTGCTGCTCTTGTGATATTAAAATAGGTGGCCACTGTGTGGGCTTGGGATCTTTTCCTGTTTTAGGGAAGGATAGAGATACACAAAGCTTGGTTCCAAAACTGCTCAAAAGAGTCAGAAATGTGATGCTTTTAAAAGTGTAAAATGTTTTCAGAACTATGTGGGTCTTTCCTTGTGGCTTTGTGAAATGCAATGGAGATGTAAACAGTGACAGAAGTGGTGGAAGTTGAATTAGAGCAGTTTAGATAAGGGCTGTAGGTTTTGAGTGTTATTCTGGCATAACCATTAAGGTTCCATACACAGGTAGCACGGAAAAACAGCTTTTCTAAAACACAGATAATTTCCTTTTGCCATGGGCAAAAAAAAAAAAAAAAAAAAAAAAAAAAAGCACTAACTCCTATTCAGGTCAACTTTCTTCTTACTTAAAAGACAACAGAAGCCTACAAATTGGACAACCATGCACTTGCTTTCTTCAGGTTCCAATACAAATATTGGCAGCTGTGCTGTTGACACTTTCTTCAGAGGAAGTGAGGATTTAAGGATTTGGTCTTCTCTCTAACACCAGTCACAAAACTGATTCCACAGAAGTTTCCATACATATCCCAAAACAACCAATCAAAGTACAAGCTTGCACATACAAAATAGAGATGCTTAGTGTGAAATAATGAGAATGTTTCAGACTGTTGGGGAACTCAGAGCACAGCTGAGTGGTCATCTACGAGTGTGGAAAGAAGTGATTGTTGCTGTTGCAATCACCTCCAACATAATTTATTTCCCACAGTGCCAAGCCTTGAATCCTTGGATGCTTTGGCTCCAGAATCCTTCTGCTGCCATGACAATAAAATTTATTGGAGATGAACCTCTGCTGGCACTCTGGAGATCTTGCCATTTGTACATCAGATCCTCAAAGCTGTCCTCAATGTGTGCCAGAACCTCCTGGAATATTTCTGCCCTGCTGTGTTGTCCTTCCAACTGATACTGGGGTGGGTGAAATCCCCCGTGAGGACCAGAGCCTGCAAAAGTGAGGCTGTTTCTGTCTGTAGAGGGCCTCATCCACTTTGCTTGTCCTCCTTTTAATCCTGACCCATAAACTTTCCATCAGCTTCTCATCCATCCCCAGACAGCATCCCACACACTCCAGCTGCTCTCTCTATAAAATAGAGTAACTCTCCCTCCTTATTTTCCTACCCTGCCCTTCCTATAAGAGCCTGCATCCCTCCAAGGCTGCCCTTCATCAAGGGGCCAACCCACCACATTCCCATGATCCCAACAGAATTGTAGCTCTGCAACTTCACACAGATCTCTAACGCCTCAGGTTTATTCCCAATACTTTGTGCCTTTAGCACTTCAGAGAAACCTGGGTTCCTGCAGAGGATTTGGGATATTTGTCCATCATGGTGGTGCCTCTAGGCACTTCCCTGCTCACTTCCAGGTCTGAAGGTGACCCTGCTCACTCCTCATTTTGGTGGCTTTGGGAACCCTTCCTGCCACACCACTCCATGTCCCATTTTCAGCAATCCTGTCCTCTGCTCCCACGGGGCTGCTGGTCACACCCTCCCTCCTTCACCATTAATAAAATTCTCCTTATGTAGTGGATCCATCTCTCCACAGCAGCTGCAAATCCCCACACAGGGTCTCATTGAACCCCAAATCACGTCACCAACACCAATTCTACAGCCAGTCATGGTTTTCTCCTATTAGTGTCCTCCTCCTTGCCCTCCTTTCCCTCAGCAGCAGCCCGTGTGATGAAGCTGCACTGGGATGCTTTTGCCAAGAGCTCCTGCAGGATTATGTTGGGAAGACTTTGCTGATTCCCACCTAACCCAGGCCTTTGGCTTGTTTGGTTTTCAAAGGCTTGGGCTCACTGATCTGGTGATGCATAATTAAATATTTGTATCAAAGAGATGCCATGACCAGGAACTTGGGCACAGAGTTTGTCTGCAGAAGACACAAAATAACAGAGAAATCCTCTCCAAAGTCTGCATTCTATTTCTTCTCTGCATGACAGAAATTGCTCTCCCCCCTAGGGAGTGTTATCAAAGTGTTCATTAAGGAACTGGCTCACATGCCAGAAAAACTCCTTTCAGATTTTTGAAAGAAGCGAGGGTTACTCTGCCTGTGCCATGCACAGACCAGACAAACTCTCCCCACAATTCTCCCCAGCTCAGGTGAACCAAAGAGGGGTTTTCTCTGGGAGCATTTTGCTGAGGGGCTTATCTCATATTCCCTGGTTTTGTATTTTCCCTGAGTTTCCTAGACGAGCGCACACAGAGCTTTCATTCCATGCATGTCAGAGGAATGGAGTAAAAAAAAAATAAAACAAGTGTCAAGAGAGCTGTCTCTTGTCATCATGGAATTTTCACTGTGGGAGTTCCAACATCTCTTGCCTCCTGATTCTTTATCTCCCTTACTTTTGTGTAACATGAATGTCAAAAGATAAACAGTGGGACCCTGCAGCAATTGCTTGGTAAGATACCTCGGTTGCCTGTCAGGATTAAAAGATAGTCCTAAAAAAACTGTTAGAAATCTGCTGGAGTGTAAGAGGAACAACAACAAAAAACCCCACAAAAACCTTATGCTGGCTCAAAGACAAAATGTCCTACTTAGTCTAACAGCTTCTCACAGGGAAGTTAATACTGGGATGGCTTCTATGCATGGGTAAAGTCTTAAAGTAATAAATATTGCCTTAAGAAAAGGAGTTATGAGGATCTTGAAGCTAGCTGATGTATGTTGTCATGTCCCTCAAGGCATTAGCATCTGATGTGCTTTTAGAGATGAATCAGGCTCCCAAGTTATCCATGCAAAAAAACAAGCTTTCAAAACAGCATCAAGAGGGAAAAAAAAAAAAAGAAAGAATAGAAGAAGAAAAAAGGAAAATATACTAAAAAACTGATTTTAAACATAATTTTTATTTTTTTTTTTTTGCTGCCCCTGTGAACCTGAGTGGTGTTTCTCAGAGGGGTGTAGATCTCTCATTTCCGTGTGAAAGGAAGTATCCTGTGGTAATGGAAATTTACAGAGATATGAACTCAAAGAAATGAGTTCATTTATGGCAAAGAAATCCATAAGCAGCAGAGAAGAGTTTCTGCTTTTAAAATCTGCATACTCCCAGGAGCACCAGTGAGAATTCCAGCTGAACCTTTAGGTGAGAAATATCCCCACAAATCCTGCTGCTCTGGAGTTTAGGTCCCTCAACCAGCCTTTAGGACAATTAGCTCCCAAGTTTGGAAGTGGGCAGTTGTTTCAGAAGTACCATATATTATTATTGTCCATACAAAAAACAAGAGATACAGAATAAAAGTTTGATTTTTCTTCATAAGAAAAGAGCAGTGACAAAGACAAAGGTCAGAAAGAGCTGATCTAAAGTGTCTTCTCCCTCTGTCCACAAGAAGTGGTGGCTCCCAGTGATGAGCTGCTCCTAAAGACAGGACTGGGAGTTATTCTCATCTCTTTTCCCAGTTTTCTTCACCCATTTTTTTCCTAGCCATTGGTAGCTGGAGGACAAGAGAAGATCAACTAATGGGCAGAAACTTCAGATTTTATATGAGTGCATCTTGATGTCAGGCTTCTGTAAATTTAATTAGACACACCCTGCTATGTGGAATGAAAATTCTATTTGGAAACAGAAAGCTGCTGAATTTTCTCTAATTTCATCAATATTCATAATAATAATTGCCACTTCTATTGTTTTTTAATTACAGTTGCAGGTAGAAAGGAAGAATTGGATCCCTTTGCAGTTAATGTTACATATTCTCCAGCTTCCTTTTTGCAGTCAAAAGGGAATGGATTCACCTCCCTGTGAATTCCATTTTATGCTAAATATACCAGCAAACTGTCCATAACATAAGAACCTTATTGCACGGCTTGTCAGATCCAAACATCTCTGGATGTACAAAATGCTCAAAACACAGGGAAAATAATCACAGCATCAACAACGGGCTGCTCATGAGGGACAGGATCACGTTGGAATGGTGGGAGAGGGCAATAAATCCCATAATTTTCATGTGACACTTACCTATTGTGTCTCCTTGCTCGTGCACCATGGAGGCCAGGTCTTTGATGATCTGGTTCACATCCAGCATGTCACTCTGAAAAGATAGAAATCCTCACATTACCCAGGAATGCAGAATATCAGAGTATAAAAAGCACATTCCACAGTCCAGCTTAGCAAAGAAAAACACAAACCCAGAAATCTTATCGGTGTAGAAGTAAAAGGGAAAGTTATAAAGGGAAAGTTATAATGCTCCCATAATAAAAAATTCCCCCAGAGCCATGGCTTGCTGGATCTAAGTCAGGCAGCTGACTCAAGCTTTGTGAGAGGAACAAGTGGAATGATCAGATTTTATGCTTGCTTTTCAGAATTGTGGAGCACTAAGGAAAAACAACAACAAAAGCAACAGTGGTAAATCTTTCTCTTTCTAAAAAAGTTATTGGTGATGCAGGCCATTCATCCCAGACTGTTTTCTCCTAC
Organism: Irena cyanogastra; assembly: GCA_013397155.1. NCBI lineage: Eukaryota > Metazoa > Chordata > Aves > Passeriformes > Irenidae > Irena > Irena cyanogastra. The sequence continues at coordinate 167,397 of VWZV01003697.1, forward strand.
ACAGAATCCCTCAGCACAGCACCCACCTGATGCTATTCATAAACTGATGGATACAATCAAAAACTCCCTGAATTTGAAATTACCTTATTGGCAGGGCAATAAGGAAAGAGCTGTTTGATGAACAGATTCATTTATATGTTTTCAAGTAGTTTAAAAAAAAAACAAAGTAACTACATTCAGCTCTGAAATTTTCTCTGTGAAAACACAGCAAATTACCCATGAGTTTGTTTCCTTCATTTCTGAGCACTTACCATATAAAACAGCAAATGTGAGCATATGTTGACATCGTGTGACACTGCCTCTTGTAAAAAGAATTAATTTAGCAATAATAGACATAATAATATAGACACGGCTAAATGCACTACCAGTAAGGCAGCATTACAAGAGCAGAAAAAAAGACCCTAAAAAAGGATGTATATATATTTTTTTTTCAGCCCTCCAAGTGAGAGAATCACAGAAACATTGAAATGGGCAAGAACCTTTGGAAATCATTTAGCCCAACAGCCCTTCTCAGAGCAGACAACTAAAGTAGGGTGCTCAGGGCATGGTTTTTTCTGCCTCCAAGGATGGAGATTTCACAGCCTGTCTGGCAAACTGTAAATGGAACCCTGTGTGCTGTTTGACCATGGCTGGGTGACAGGCACCCCCCAAATCTGCTCTGCCAATCCCCTCTGCAAGTAGACAGGGGACTGAAAATACAATGAAAGGTTCATAAGTTGAGATAAGGATCAGGAGACCTCACCCTCCAAGTATCATCATGGGCAAATCAGACAGATATTAATTGAATTTCTTACTACCAAAGTCAGAGCAGGATAAAGAGAAGTTTCAGAACTGTCTGAACACAATCCTGTGCCTGTGCTCTGGGATGCTTGAGCAGGAAGGTGGGACCAGATGGCCCCACTGTGGTCCCTTCCAACCTGGCCCACTCTGGGATTCCATACTCACCCCAAAAGATCCAATTGCCTCCACCAGGCTTTTTAAAGAACTCCATTTCCCTTCTAACAGATTTAGAAAATGGTGCAAAATGAATCCACATCTTCCTACTGAAGTTTGCTATGAGAATATAACTGGCATAACACTTCAACATGTAATGCAATAGAACTGCATCAATTTAAAATGAGGTCTGGGAGTCCCACTGAGTGCTAGAATAGACCAAATTGTTGAATAACTGAAGATGGAGGAAAAGTGAAAAATTGAAAAAGCTGTGAGAAATCATAATAAAACAAAAAACACTCCCCCAACCAAAGACTGGGTAATGCAGCACAAAATGCACTTCATTCCTTCGTTTGTTGAGCATAATGAAACTTTAATTATGGATGGTATTATTCCTAACTTGTAAATACTGCAGAATATTTTGCAAAACAATGAAGTTTGAGTAATTTGAGATCGTACTTGAGCAGTGTGTTAGTAAATCATTACTGGGAAATGAGGAGAAATTAGTGGTGATTTTTTTTTTTTTTTTTGTGTAGGGAAGTTTTCTGAGCTATTTGTAAAAATTATTTAAAGGGAGAAAGTTAAAGTTTAGCAAAATGTGAAAAACTGAGAATTAACTTTAATGTCTTGCTCTGCTCTTGTTTAACTGCTTTGCAAAAGATGATTGGGGAAAATACAGACAAAAAAAATAATAATACTAAAAAAGCCCAGAATGCCAATTTGTCTCTCTTGGCTAAATTGTCACTGACATAATTTTTTGTGTCTGTTCCTTGCAATATAAACACAACCCTTTCTAGACTTCAATCTGTTTTATTTTGTTCTGCTTCTTTTTCAACACTTTAAGTGAAGGTGGCTTAAAACTCACGGATTTGTTTTTGCACGTACATTTGGTTAGACAGAGTTTATTGCAACATATTGAATTACACACACCCCCACCCACCCCAAGCATCTCCACTGGAATAAAACAGATGATACATTGACTTCTTAGAGAACCCTTCCCAGGTAATTTAGCCATGAGGAGTTGGGCTGTCTGTGTGCCGATCCCCAGGTATTACGTGAGGCAGGGAAGAACAAGAAAGAAAATTCAACGTTGTGTGTGAACAGTGCTGGTTCAGCTTTGCCATTTGTATTCAGGTACTTGAAACCAACCATCTGCAGCTGCAGAGTGTAGATCCTTTCCATAATGTTGCAATAACACTTAAAATTACTGTTTAGCAAATAGGCATCGGTGAGAGCCAGCACTGAGTTGTGAGGAAGGAAAAAACTGCGACTACTGCACTCCAGGAAAAACAAACAGGGGTGAGCTATAAAGCACAGAGCACAAAAAACAATCTGACCTGAAGCAAGAAATCTGCTGAATAATTTAACCTGGCAATGTGAAGTTTCGAAGTCCTTGATATATGTAAGGAAAACAAAGGAAGAAATAGAGGAAAGAAAAACACCCAGAAATAAAGACCTTCCATAATGGAATATAGCTTGGAGCTACTCTCCTGCTCCTTCTTGCCAGGTCTGCTCCATCCCCAAGCACCTCTGAACTTGCCAGGCATCAGAGTTTGTTAGGAAAATCAGATTGCCTTTGGTTTCCCATGTTTGCACACACTCTGCAGAATTCACAATGAAATACAGCTCCTCATAAATCTCTGACTCCACAGAACCCAGGAGTGCAGCAGCCACCACCATTCCCAAAATTCTGCCTCCCTGCCAGCTAACTAGGCTGGGGCTCCCTGGGTTTTAATTAACACCAGTCTTCCCTGTCTGGCAACAACTCATTCCCTTCATTCTGCAGCAAGAGGGAGACAGGTTTAAACTGTTCAATATAAATCCTCTTTTTTTTTTTTTTTTTAAAGGAGAAATCCATCGCTCAGATTAGTAGACAGGATTTAATATCACCCATTCTGGAACAAAAAGAATTAAACTAGTCAACAATAAAATGAAATGGCAGTAGTTAAAGATGGCCAAAAAAGCAGAGAAGTGATAGAGGAGGAAACCAGAGATGCAAAAGAATGAGGCCCTTAAGTTCCAGAGGATTAACTCTCACTAGGGAAAATTAGTTTGGGAAGTTCTTAACAGAAAGTACTAGGTTAAAATGGCAGGATTATTTGAGTCACTTAACATGACTCAAGAAGTGAATAATGTCACTGTATAGTACAGAGATTTCGGAAAAAAAATTAAATTTCCAAACTTGACACAAAAATGGTTGGAAATATGATTTTGCAGATAAACCAGAAATTTCAATTTCCCGTTTTTTGACTTAACAAGATAAAGATTTCAACATTTTTGAAATTAATTTGTGAGCAGGCCAGGTTATAAAACCCATACATTGTTACCAGTGTGGGAACAATAAATCCCTGCAGCCCATTTCCCCATAGAATTATGAGCATTACTGAAGTATTTCCAAGGCAAAAAATAAGCAAGCCTCTTCTCTCTTCCACTCTCATGCTTTGTGGGGTGAAGATTTATTCACACTGAAAACTTCCAACATTTCCCTGCCCTTAATGATATCCTAAGGACACTGCTGCATTCCAGAGATGGGAACAGTGTTAAATAAACCAGAGAGGGGAACATATTCTCCTCAGAAGGACACAGAACAAATCTGTGTAGTCAATAATTCCTCTCTCACATGGATCTCAGCCTCCTCTATCAGTGTCAGCTCAGGTCCTCAAGGGAAGGAGCTCTCATTTCTAGGAATATTTGCCTTAGGTTTGTATAAAAATGGGATCAAAAGTATCAGTGGTCTATCCTGTTTAGCACATGTGCTTTTGTGTTCACTCACAAACCAGACATCCAATTTTTAAAGGACTATAAATTAGCATTTAAATTAATTGCTGCCTCAATATTCAGGAGCTGCTGAATTTTTACAAGCGAGGTCACATTCTGATCATCTACTCTGCAGAAAGCAGCCAGGAGAGCAATAAAATAAACCCCAAGGAGATCCTGAAAGATGTCCTGTGAGGCCCACGTGTGCATTTCTGCACATGGAAGCACTCCAAAACACAATAAAGCAAAACAAACCCCTTGTGCTTGTTATCTTTGGGGAAAAAATAAAGAAACAAGAAAAAAAAAATCAACCAACAGCCCTTTGTAGCATCTGTCATGTTTCACCAAAGAGAAGCTGAGATGTTCCTTTTGTGTTGTCCCATCTGCAGCAGCCGTGGGGCATCTCCTACCCTGTGGTCCACCATGTATGGACATGGAAAAACAAATCAGAGCATGGTGTTTGTGTGTCCTCACTCCTTTCTGAGACAGGAAAGGAAAAGGACAAAATAATATAAAACATGAGCAAGCTTCTGATGCAAGATAGGCAGAAACTAAATCTTGCTGCAACTGCCTTTCAACGAATATTTTTCTCTTGTCTATGGCTGGGGAGAAAAAAAATGACATTCAATAAATCAACCTGATTCAGCCTAAGCAACAACAGACCAGCAGAAAATTGTTTTGAGGGCAGAAGCCATCCAGAACAGCAATTACAGACTGAGTTAGATCCCCTCTGGGACTCAACAACAGCCAGAGTGTGGAGTTTCTCTCTCCCTCTCCTGCCTATGCACGTTTCCTCTCTCTTTTGCTGTCTTAGAGGTCTGTGTCATCTCAGGGAGTGTAGAACCTTGCTGCATAATTAAAGTAGTCATGCTGGGCTTTGGGATGCCAGTCCAGCATCTACCTGGGGACAGCAGCTCAGGAAACCCAGCAGGAAGGGGGTTCCTGCCCTCCAAATCCAAATGGAGAGGCTGTGGGAGCTGAGATGGCTCGAGCTCATCAGAGAGAGCCGAGGCCATCACAGAGGGCACCTCAACAGGGATGAGGACAGAGATCCTGCAAGCTGCCAGCTGGTATTTTATTCATTCTGCCCCTGGCTGGATGTCACTGCCCTCCTCAGCTGGGCAGGGGAGAGGAGATACAACAAAAGGCTCTTAGGGTGAGATAAGGACAGGGAGAGATCAGTCATCAGTTACTGTCATGGGTAAAATAGACTTGATTTGGGTAAATCAAGTTTCATTTGTTACCAATCAAAATCAGAGTAGAGTAATGAAAAATAATATCAAATCTTAAAACACTTCTTCCTGGTCCTAACTTCACTTCCATGTTCTCTCCCTCCTCCACTGCTGTGGCACAGGGCAATAGGGAACGGGGGCTGTGGTCAGTTTGTCACACATTTCTTACTCCTCACACTCTTCCCCAGCTCCATTGTGGGGTCCCTCAGACAGTCCCTCACAAACCCTTCTGACCTGGCTCCTTCCCAGGGGCTGCAGTTCTTCCAGTGGATCCCTCACAGGGTCACAAATCCTGCCAGTTGTATCATCATGGAATCAGAATCATGAAATCACAGAATGGTTTGGGTTGAAGGGACCTTGAAGATCATCTCATTCCATACCCCTGCTATGGCCAGAAATCCCTTCCACTATCCCAGGCTTCAACAAGCCCTGTCCAACCTGGCCTTGGACACTTCCAGGGATGGAGCAGCCACAGCTTTTCTGGGCCCTGTGCCAGGGCCTCACCACCCTCACAGGGAAGAATTTCTTCCTGATATCCAATCTAAATGTGTCTTCAGCTGGTTTAAAGTCATTCCCCCTCATCAGGGCTGTCTAAGGGAAATATAATAACACAAACATAGGAAGAGGTAGTTTTCCCTTTGGATCTGGAAAGAGGAGATGTGTTAAAGGAGGAGGTCATCAATAGTTCTGTTTTTATGTAGATAGCCTCACTTTACATTTGGGAAATACAATAAAGCATCAAAGATCACATAAAGCATTCTTTTTGCCAACTTGGATTCTGATCTTCAAATTAATTAACACCCTAAATTTCATTTAAGTTCATCATTTTGTAAAGGTCTGTGAATTCCTATATGTATGTACATGTGGGTATTTACACAGGCACATAAACACAGGTATTCTCATGTACCACAAGCACTCCCACCTGTATAAACAGCCACTGTATATTGACAGACACTAATAATTTTAAGATTAACTTACCCTGAACATACACCAGGTGTTAAATGAACATTTGAGTCTTAGCAGATTGCAGAGATATAAACATAGCCTATTTCTGTCTACAGTGGCAGAAAACAGACCTTAAATCTCTTCTTTTTCCTGGCTAAACACTCTGATGTAAAATAAGCACAAACACTGATAGGATCTGATAACAGGCAAGTAAACAAAAAATAAAAGAAAAATTTTTTGCCTTAGTTAGCTTTAACCAAAAAAAAAAAAGGCAAAAAAAAAGCTGTGTTGATTCCATTTTGTCTTCAAGTTAATGCTGTGATAGTTTTGATATCAAGGAGAGCAGGAGTGATGTGAGCAGGAATGGGTCACATTAGAAAACTGAGTTGCAACAGTTGTGTCATCATGAAATCAGAATCATAAAGCCACAGAATAGTCTGGGTTTGCAGGGACCTTAAAGATCATCCAGTTCAACCCCTGCCATGGGCAGGGACACCTTCCACCGGACCAGGCTGCTCCAAGCCCTGTCCAATCTGGCCTTGAACACTCCAGAGCTGGAATCAGTGCTCCAGGTGGGGCTTCACAAGCGTGGAGAAAGGGACAGAGGGGTGTGGAAAACAAAAGAATTATCCTACAAATTCAAGGTGCAGAGCAAATGAAGAATGTTTCAAATTTCACCCATGATGGAGAAGAGCACATGAATTCACATATTCTGCAGTGCCCTGCCCTTCCTTCATCCCCACCACTCTCCTCTTCCACCAGACATTCGTAAAGTCAACAAAGAGTGAAAGAGGAAGGGAGATCCACGAACTAAGGAAATGAAGAGGGAAGTGACTTCATTACTCTCCAGAGTGAACATCAGCTCTGCTCTCCAAATGGGAATGTGCTGCAATTTGATTTCTCTTTACTGGATGGCAGATGTTCCTGTACCTTGCTGGCACAGCTGGAACAAGGCTCTGGGATGTTACAATGCATATTTGGAAGCAACAGCCCTGAGCAACCTGATCCATGGCAGTGGGGTTGGAACTGGGAGATCTTTGAGGTCCCAGCCCAAACCAGTCTATGATTCTGTGATTTATTTTCTCATGGTTGAAGAAGAAAGTTTCTGCACACTATGAATCCAAACTTTTGCTCTCCTACAGCCAAGTTTCTATCTACTTTACCACTAAAGAAAGATTAATATCCTTGCTTTTCCAACAAACCCTTGGGCTGGATATGAGAGAGACTCACGGATCAGAAATATTGCTTCTGTTTTCTGGTATGCTAGAAAGGTTTTTGTGGGATTTTCTGCCTTCTCACCTTCCCCAGCTCCCTGAAGTTGAATTAAGGAGTTCCTTCCAAGTTAATTCACATATGTATATAGGCTAATCAAATGGCACAAAAGTAATTACATGAAGGACCCAAAATGAACAGAGATAATGAAATAGCTGACATTGTGGCCTTTGTGGACCAGGAATAAAAATACTCAGTGAATATGAAGATTGTCCCAATAGAGGATATCTATTTTTATTTCAAATATAAATTGTAGCTTTGGGTTTGTGAAATTTGCTGGCCTGACACTCTGAAAGCAAAAATTAAATACAATACAAAAGGTAAACATCAAAGCCACACAAACCAGAGCAGAATTTCCCACCAACAATAATCCACAGCCTTGTCCAAGAAAAGGCTTTCATGATCAACAGATCCCTTTTCTTTCTGCAAGAGCTGGGCTGTAACCACAGTGATTTGATGCAATTGTCACAGAGTGTTTCATGTGGTGGGTACCTGTCCAACAGGAACTATTTGTCTGTATTGCACATTTATTTTGCTCTCCAGCAGCTCCAAGGAGCCATTGGTCTCTACAGCAGCAAACTGCAGAAAGTGAGATATATGAGTTCTTACAGCAACCTATGAAAAAAAAAGTTCTTATTTTTTTATATGCAATAAAAATGCTTGTTGTGAACACTTAGTCTTTTTAAAATAAGAAAATAAAATGCATTTAATATTTACAGCTCCACTTTTTTGCAGCTGCTCAGAAGAAGGTCTCCTGAGTACCAAATTCACCAAAGATACAGAAATCCATCAGCAAACTCCAAACTCAGTTTGTTCCATGCTGACTTTTCCTTTAGCATCTCCTGCTTCCTGCCCCAGGCTGCAATGTATAAACTAATAGCAGCAGTGAGGGAAGTAGTTGTAATCTATCACCCTGACTGATACCAGCCCCAGGAAAGGCAGTTTATTGCAGGTGGTATGTTATCTTCAAAAATAGAAACCGTGCAAAGATTATGACAAAAACTTCAACACTTTCTACACTTTGTTTGCAGCACTATTAATTCTCCACTCTGGATTTATTTCCATGAGGGTCATGCAGACAGAAAAAAAGAATACAATGGAGGAATTCATTTTCTTTTTAGGAGTGTTCTGGGAAGCCAAGCAATTAGAGCAATCTTAAGCTATCATGTATTATCAATTGCTGCTCAATAATTTTACTCAAATAAAACACTGATTGCAGAGTCTGATCTGCAGCTATCAACAGAATGATTTATTTAGGTGCACTATTTATTCTTGACAAATTAAAAAAGAATATCTAACTGAAGGAAAAAGACAAAGGGACAAGGGAAAATACACAGCATCTTTTTACAATTCACTGCTATGCTGCCAATCCTCTGTTTAGAAGTGGCTGAAGCTGCTGAACCCTGCACAGGATCTGGAGACAACTCAGTCCTTGTTACAAATGGAGTTCATGGTTTGGTGCAAGAGAGGAAGGGACTCACAATCTTTCACAGAGGTCACTGAAGGCTGGAATCATAAAATCATAGAAGGGTTTGGGCTGGAAGAGACCTTACAGAGCATCTGGTTCCAGCCTCCTGCCATGGGCAGGGCACCTAGAACAGGCGGATCAAAGCCCAGTCCAGCCTGATCCTGAGCACCCTCCCTGGATTGAGCCTTCACAGCTTCTCTGGACAACCTCTTGCAGTGCTTCACCACTCTTGGAGAAAGGAATTTCCTCCTAATACGTAAATTAAGCTACCCTCCTTCAGCTCAAGGCCATTCCCCCTTGTCCTGTCCCTCCATCCCTTGTCCCAAGTCCCCCTCCAGCCCTCTTGGAGCCCCTTTAGGCACTGGAAGGGGCTCTAAGCTCTCCCTGAAGCCTTCTCTTCCCTAGGCTGAACACCTCCAGCTCTCCCAGCCTGGCTCCATCCCTTTGATCAGCTTTGTGGCCTCCTCTGCACTTGTCTGAAGTAGTCAACATCTCTCTTGTGTTGGGGGTCCCAGAGGTCCAGGTGGGGTCTCCCAAGAGGAGAGATTCTTGTCCTCTTTCTTCAAGAGACTGAAGAGGCACAGCCAAAAAAAGGAGTGTGGTTGTTCAGGCCATCAAGTGCTCCACAGAGCACCAGCTCCATGAGTAACTCCACTTCCAAGGTCTGCCCAAGGTTCAGCTTCTCCTCAATAGTACAAACTGGGCAAAAAGGAGATACATGTTCCATACAATTAAAAGAAAACCCTCTCTGCCCTACATTTCCCTGTGCATTTCAAAGCCAAACGTTATGGAGTTTGTAGGCTCTTCCAGATTTTGGAACTGTGGACTGCAGACTTTGCTGTTGACACTTTTCTTACACATTTTCAGTCAGTAATGCAGATTCTCTAAAAGGCACAAATGCTGAGTTAAGGTATCTGAGGACAAATTAATTACAACTGCAGCTAAAAGACTCAGAAAATAAAGGTTGATGGGTATCATCTCCTGCAAGTTGACTCTCCCAAACATCCTCACGTGGTTTTATTCTCCACTCTATACAGGAGAGATTGTCTATTTTAAAAATATCCATTATATCCAAAATGATTCATCTCAATGTTCAAGGATTTTTTTCTTAATGTTTAATTTATTTCTCTCTGTCCTTAGTTTCTACTTGGTAATTTGTTACTACCTTCAACCATAATATTTTAAATTATTCCACCCTTTTTTCAATGCTATTACAATTCAAGTATTTCTACACAGTCATCATGGCTCAACTAATCACTGCTGCACCTCCTGAGCCTGCAATTGGTAAATTCCTGTAATCTCTCTTCATAAATTATACTTAATACTTCTTCCTCATTTATTTCCTTCTGGATCACCTCCAAATTTCTAATAGAAAAAGCAGGCCAAAATGCTCTCATTTCTCACACACCTTCTTATCATATAAAAGGTGCCAAAGTCTAAGGCAGACACTAAAGGCTGTGTGACAGTTCACTTTATTTTCCCATTGTCTGTGCTCAGTATCCAGTTGAAAATTTCCAATTTCTGCTTAGAAGTATCCAACAGGTCCAGTGGCACAGCTTCTTTAGTTGGCTCACTCACCAGTTGTGTCAGGAATTTATCTTCTACATGCTCCAGGAACAACCTGGGCTGTTTCCTCTTTGCTGCGTTCCCTTTCCAGCAGACACCCGGTTAAATCGAATTCCTCCACAGGAACAAAGGCCAGTGATCATGAGGCTCCTCCCAGGTACTTCTACAGCAATTTACCCATCTCTTCACCCTAGCTGGCTGATCTAGAACAGACTCCTCCAGGACATCTGCTTTGCTAACTGTTGTGTGACTCCCACCCCGTTTCCAATCACAATTTTCCAGTGGCACAATGGCTTCCAGCTCCTCCTGTTTGTTGCTCATGCTGTGGGCATTGGAGCTCTTAGGTTGGCAGAAACAGTACAATACCAGCTGCTGTCTGCCACCCCAAATCCAGAAATCTTGTGTTCATTCTCAGATCAAAATTGTGGATTGCAATTCCATCCAGTAATTAAAATTATGGGTCTGAACAACAAGCAGCTCACTCTCTGATCAAAGGATATACAGTTCAAACAATTAATCATCCATTTTACTTTGACAGTTTTGTTTATGTGTCACTGGCAGATGGGGGAGATGCTCTCAGAGAACAAAGTCTGGGTCATTTTAATCTCTAGAGGAAGGAGGAATTATTTATAGTGTAGAGCTGGTGAATTATATGTTGATGTCTTCTACATTTACTGCTCAGCAATTTGCCCTGGCTCAGTTCAGAGCCAATGGGGAGCCAACACTGGGATTGTGGAGCTCAGATTAAGGGTTAGGTATTTTCAAACTGTCTGGGACTCATAAATACTAAGGTGAAATTTTTAGAAAAATAGTGAGACAACCTTAGAGCTGTAAACTGAAAATTCATGGGGAATTAGAAGAGAGAAAAGAGAGTGTCTGAGCAGTGCAAAATCCAAAAGTCTGCAAATTAGAGGCCAGATATCTTAATGCCAGCCCTGTGCTGCCCCAGTTGTACAGATGAAGGGGGAAATAATCCAATGTGTGATTTGTTGTTGAATAAAACACAGCAGGAGAATGAGCAGCAAGAAGTGTGCACTTGTCAAAAGTTACCTGGTGCCTTTCTAGGACAGGGCAACACCTGAGGAGGGGGAAAAGCAGCAGATGACAAATACACAAGTAGAACAAACTAAGTCTAGATGAAAATACTGTAAAACTGGCTCAGAAATCACAGTTTAAAACTATTTGTTCATCAGTAAGTTCTCTTTGGTAATGGATTGGAAAGATGCACGGAAAGGATTTCAACAGCACAAAGTTCAACAAGGACAAATGCAAGGCTCTGCTCCCAGACTGGAACAATCCCCCAAAATCTGAACAGACTGGGAGATGGAATGGGAGCATTCTTACATAGAAGGATGTGGGAATAGCTGGTGGATGAAAAATTGACATGAGCTGGCCATTGTCACTTGAAGCCCAGAAAGTCACCCATGTCCCGGGCTGCACCAAAACCAGAGTGGGAAGCAGGTGAGGGAGGGGATTTTATGATACCTGAGTTTGTGTAGTTTTCCTGGACCCAGGACTAACCAGTATTTTTCAGAAATGGTTTAGGTGATGGCACAGAAAGGACAGTTCATAAATAAGAAGGTGCAGTGAAGCTCAGAAACATTTTGAGCCTGTCAGAAGATATAATTAGAATTCAAAGGCATCTTGTTAAAATGGGGAAACACTGTAAGGAAAAAGGGTGAAAATAATGAAAAATATGAAAAAATAATGAAATAATGAAAATATAATAGTAATAATATTTTCATTATATAAATAATGAAAAATAATAAAAATACAATGAGTAATGAAAATACAAAGTTCTACAGTTAGACATAAAGAATAGTAGGCAATTTCCTGGGCAGAAGTCCTCAAAAAGGAAATCAACAAACAAGCAAAGGTGCTGAGGGGTGCTGGGGACAAAGCTAGCACTTGGGAGATAAAATATTGTGTCCAATTTTGAGCAACAGATCTCAGGGGGACCACCTGGAGACAGCTCAGAGAAAAGCCCTATGATGAGCAAAAGTGTTAGAAACACAGCCTGATAGGAAAAATAGGAATTAGTGTGGTTTTCAATGTAGAAAAAGCAGGATGTGTGAAGTTGGAGGGGACACAACAGACATGATAATGCTTTTCTGACAAGTGGAACTGTTGCAAATAGGAAGGGAATAACCTGTTCTCCATATTCCCTGTCCATGTGACAGAAATTCATGGACTGAAACTGCAACAGGAGACATCGATATAAGAAGTTAATGATTCGGGTTGTTGATCCTGTCTTAGAGCTGAGAAAATGATTTGATGATGTTTAAAGATTGCTCTTAACTCCACTTGTCTAATATTCAATGCAATCAATACAAAGCCTGGGAGTCAGAAAGAGAGAGGGGCTGTTTCAGAATGCAGCCACAAACTTCCCATCAGCTCCAGCCACTAAACTGATTAAACCATGCACCTCCCCTCAGCCTTCCCCTTTTAAGTCAAATCCAGCAAATCTCTGCTCTGTTAAACATTCTCGTCCACAAAAAAAACAAAAGGTGAAGCTCAATAAGCTTTAACCAACTTATCAATAGCCACGGAGACACTTTCTGCCATTAAACAGCAGCAGATAACAGCCAGACAGCAGCAAGGAGCAATGGCATCTGCAGCAGGGAATGCTGACAGCACTGTGCCATCTACCAGCTGTGTGTGACAACGAGCCAGGGCCAGCCCCTGTGCCAGGGGCTGCGTTTAGAGACCATCGAGCACATCCACAGTGACAGAGCAGATTCTCCTGCACCTACAAACCCACCAGTCACTCAGCAGAGAAGTGAGCTGTCCTGCCCTCCTTCCCACCTGCATTGCCCCCTCTCCAAGGAATTGCTAATTTAGGAGAATTTGGATTCAGCTCTCCAGTTTACCAGAAAATTTTAAGCATTTCTATTCAATCATGTTCAGCTTGTGCTCCCTGAGTTCAGATTAACTTTCAATGGACTATTTTAATTGTGTTTTAATTTACAAATGAGGCAGGTGAGAGTCTGGATTTGAAGGGGGGATGGCTCAGCTCATTCCCAGTCCTACACTGGTGTTTCTGGCTCAAAGGATGAAGCACTGGAAAAGCTGGATGGATCTAGGGGGGTGGGGTGAGAACCGGAGGAGTTGGGGAGCTGCTTTCAGACTGAGCATACCTTGAAAAGGCTGCTGCTTACTGTTACCACTGCAAGTAATTCTTTGCTTTTTCCATTCAAGGAATTTCAGATTGGCAAAAGAAATAATTGTCCAGCACAGAGGACTTTAGACTGCACCTGCCACACCTCATTCATGATTTGTCATAGAGTATGATACAGAATCATAGAATCTTTAGGCTGGAAAAAAACAAAGACCATCAAGTTCAATCTTTGACCAAATACCACCATGTCCCCAAAACCATATCATGAAATGCCACGTCTACTCCTTTTCTGAACACTTCCAGGGATGGTGATTCCATCACCTCCCTAGAAAGCTTGTTCCAATGTCTGAGCACTCTTTCATTGAAGAATTTTTTCCTAATATCCAACCTGAATCTCCCCTGGTGCAACTTGAGGCCACATACATATTTAAATTTTTATTAACACTCTAATATCAAAATACTTTTATCAGGCCTTACCAATGCTCAGAGGTCACTGAAGTAGTTTAAACACTTCTAAAAGCAAGAGGAAACAGCCATTTTTTTGGGGTTTTGGCTGCTGGCAATCAGTTCTCACTGCTTGATGACTCTTTGGCATAAATTCACAGGTTTTCCTCCTATTCTTGCCAACCACAACTGCAGCATTTCTTTAGTTGGTAATATGAGGAGGCAATTTAGAACAGAAACAGAATAAAGTTTCAGTTACCATAACCAAACCCAAAAAACATAGAATCATAGAGCATCCTGAGTTGGAAGGGACCTATCAGGATCATGAGTCCAACTCCTGGCTCTGCACAGGACAGCTCCAAGAGTCACACCATGTGCCTGACAGCGCTGTCCAAAGGCTCCTTGATCCTTGAAATATGGGCCACCCTCATGTCCAGCCAGCCTCAGCTCAGCAGAAAACTGAACTAACATCCCTTTGCACATTTTTCCTGTGAAAGACTCCAGGCCATGCCTGCAGAGTGGCTCCTGCCTTTGCAAAGTCTGGAATGTCAGAAACCATCCCCCCTCTCCCCTCCAGCATCATCACACCCTGCCACCTTTTGATTTATTGGGCTCTCAAAATGGTTTATTACAGGAGAGTGTTTCTGCCCTGATTCCCACCTTTACACGTGCACTGAACCCTCACCTCTGTCTGAAGCCTCTCTGAGTTTAGGTTTGTATCTTTTCATTGTGGCTTTTTTTTTTTTAACAGAAAATAGATTGCCATAAATTTTGCCCTTTCAAGTGTTTAGTGACAGAGTGGAGTTGCCCTCAGTCACATCTGTTTATCCTGGTAAGCACATTTATAAAGTGATTTCCCATCCTCGTTATTCTGTCAATGGCATTTCACACTGCAGCTACTTTAATGCAGCATTTTATCACTTGTCCTGAGGGCTGCTGACAGCTGCCAATTTCAAGGCTTCATTCCAATCTTAATTTTCTTCTTTTCCTTTTCTTTGCCCTCACTCCCTTTGCCTATCTTCTCCTTTATTTCCAGAAGAAAGGGGAGTGAGATGAGCGCAACGAACGCTGAGGATTTCCTCTCCCCTTTAACACGGAGACATTATAATCCCATAATAATCCCATAATGTGAACTGTGTTAGCAAGCAAAAGTTAAAATTCAGGAGAGTTCAGCTGCATTTCACTTGACTATTGGACTTTTCATCTTTTTTTCTGACAAATTCTCCATTAATGCTCCTGGGATAAAATTTCCCTGCTCCCTTGCCATGCAGAAATTGGACTGTTCATCTCCCAGGGAAGGTACTTTGTGTTCTTGATTGCTGTGATCCTCCTGCCATCCAGAAATACCTAAATCAAACCAGAATAGGCTACAATCCAGATCAAAGCACAGGAGGAGAGAAATTTTACTCAAGGAATGCTTTTTAGACCTCCTCGAGACAGCTCCCTCCTTGCCACAACACTTGTATTTCATAAAACCATAGAATCAGTTAGGATAAAAAAGACTTTTAAGATCACTGAGTCCAACCATTAACCCAGCATTTCCAAGTCCACCACATGTCCCCAAGTGCCACATCAACACATTTTTAACAGCTCCCTGTTCCCATGCTTGACAACCCCTCTGTGAAGGAATTTTTTTCCTGATATCTGACTAAACCTCCCCTGGCAGAGCTTGAGGCCACCTCCTCTTGTTCATTTGTTACTTTGGAGAAGAGACTGACCCCCACATCGGTCTTTCCATGATCATCCAAGGAAAATTTTTAGGGTCTGAGTTTGCTCAATGGTAATTCCTAGTTTGCTCAGTGTTCCAGCAAGGAGACTTTAACACAGCAAGAAGACTTCACAGGAGCCTGTTCCAGTGCCCAGCCACTCTCTGGGGGAGGAACCTTTTGCTAATATCTGACCTAAACCTCCCCTGACACAACTTTGAGGCCATTCCCTCAGGTCCTGTCACTGTCACCAGAGCAGAGATCAGTGCCTGCCCCTCCTCTGCCTCACAAGGAAATTGTAACTGCAGTGAAGTCTCCCCTCAGTGTCCTCCAGGATGAGCAAGCCAACCTGCCTCAGCCCTTCTTGTGTGGCTTCCCCTCTAGAGCAAAAATAATCTTTTGCCAGCACCAGAAATGTTGGCCTGGGTCAAGATGCTGTCACTGGTTTGCAAGGTCATATCAAAGTGAGTCTTGCATCATTCTCCAAGACCAATAGAAAAATTTCATCTTGACATGGGCCAACCATTCTCTTACTCACATTTTCACTTAGGTTTATGAAATAGTAAAAACAATTTTCTTCGTCTGATCTGCAATTAACACGAGATTCAATTACTGGGATTTTCTTCCAATGGAATTGATTTTTTGCCCATATTGTTGCTGGAATGTACAGTCACGTTGGTGAAAAAGGGCAAAGTGCCAGAATATTACTTAGGTAACCCTGGCATGTTAAATGGAAGGCTTTTCATCTGTTCAATTAAAAGTACACATCAAAATCAGGACATTGTTTTTCTCTGATTTCATTATCCAGACTGATGGCTTATAAATGCATTTACCCATGGGATCATCAGTCTGTGACTATCAAGAGAATTGAATCATAGAAAGGTTTGGGCTAGATGTCACCCTAGGAACCATCTGGTTCTGCCATACTCTGAAGGGGAAGCACAAAACAAGTAAGTGAAGAATGGTCTCTGAAAAAGAAATATTTGTTATTTCCTTGAATACTTCCAGGGGTGCCCCATCCCTGGAACTGTTCAAGCTCAGGTTGGACAGGGCTCTGAGCAACCTGGTCTAGAGGGAGGCATTCTTCTGGGGGGAAGTTGGAATAAAATTATCTTTAAGGTCCCTTCCAACCCAAACTTTTCTATTATTCTCTGATTTTTATGATGCTATAGATGCAAGTTCAAATAAAAAAAAAAAAGAAAAAAAAACAGGTGACAAAAATCTTCTCAACCTAGACACAAAGGGAGGAAGTGCTCTAAGACATTGGGGTGACAGAAGCTGGGATGCATCACTGCCACTGAAAGAAAAAGAAAAAAAATCCACAAGACATTTTGTCCAAACAGTCTGGTGAAGAAGCAGCCTCAGGTATCACTGATTATGAATGTATGTTTGAGCTTTTGAGGTAAACAATGAGAGATTCTACACAGTAAATTAAGAGAAAGAAGCTGATCATGGGTCAGCTCATGATAGAACAGATGTCTAAAATCACAGTGGATGAACTGTGCTCTAAAAGTGTGTCTCCATAGATTATTTTAAGACCTTAAAGACAGACAGGGACATCTACACCCTGGAAACCTCCAGTTATGGGAAAAGTACCTTGCTCTGTGTGACAAAAATCCTAATGACCTGCAGAATCCCCCTGCTTGCTAACAGGAACATCTAATCCCTGTTGAGGAACAAGCCCTACTGCAGATTGCCAGTTACAAACAACTGAGCTTTACAAAAAGTCTTGGCTGTTTGAATGATGAACAGAGTAATAAAACCTTACACATTGTGGTAAAATGGCTAAAACAGAACAAAACAACAAAGCACATGCAGGCTGTGATAGTCTTGTCCTTGTAAGGAAAATCACAGCTCACTTAGCCCTCACAATCCTTTAAACAAGTCGATAATTCAGTGGAAATGAAAAAGAAAGTGTAAACCAGCTGCTTTAGTTTTTTTTCAGATTATAGAGGTCTGTGATGTTGTCACTCCTCAGGTGACTACAGAAGGTAACTACCATGGAGAGAGGTACAAAGCAATGTCAAATGCAAAAGCAGGTCAGGAGAAAGAAGAAAGAATAAAAAAAAGTAATAAAAGCCAAACAAAGAACCAACCCAAAATTAAAAGTAGGTCAGTTTTCATCCTGACAAAAGGTTAACAGTCAGCTTCTTCTAGGCATATTTTGCTGGATGCCACATTGTTAAATATATATACACATATATATATATATATATAAGTGATCCAGGAAGGTGAATCAGTGGCGGAGAGATGCCAAAAAAAAAAAAAAAAAAAAAAAAC
>VWZV01003697.1:185136-233167 GCA_013397155.1 Irena cyanogastra
AATCGAGGGCGGAGAAAAACAAAAAAAAAAAAAAAAAAAAAAGAAACCCCAAAAAAGAAGACCAAAACCATCTCAATCTGCCATCATGATAATCCTGCAAATTCCATGTTAACATGAAGGCTCTATTCAGATGCAGAAGACACTTTTGGTGAGCTCCCTTGGGGCAGGAATTGGATACAGAATTATCAACAAACCCAGGACCACTTGCACAATCTCATCTGGAGGCTGCACAGGTGAAGCAGACACAGTCATTCAGGGACACAGGGGTTACAGGTAAAGCCAAAATCCCCAGCCAAGCCTTGAGACTGGAGGATGGAAAAACCTGCCAGGAAAAATGGAACATGGAGCTGAGTCCGGCTGCCTGGTGAGAAGCAGGGTGTCCCCAAAACCTAGGGAGGACCTGGCTAAACATCACCAGGTCTCAAAATACCCTAAGAGATGCCCAAATCCAGCCAGACTGAATTTGGGCAGCTGAGTTTGGACCTTGTAGGATGTGCCAGCTGGATGTTAATGCCAGGCTGCATCCAGAGAAATGCCCAGTTGTCTGGAATGGATGGAATAATGAACTGCATGGATTTGGTACACAAAAGATGCAGAAGACAGCACCTGGGAGCAATCACAGGGCAGGACCAGACTGCATTTCCGTAGTCAGGCTCATCCAGACTGGACAGGGCTGTTGCAAACATCAAGAGGTGCTAAGCACTTTCATTAATACAACTGTGAATGATGTTCAACACTGATGAATGCAAGTGTGAGAGGAGGAAATGAGAATTCCTCCTGCAGCTGCTGTGACTCCACATTTGGCACACCAGCCCAGCAGAGAGGCTTGAGCAGCCTAAGGAAAAACCTCTGCTTGATGCACTGGTGCCCTCCAGAACAGCACACAAGGTGTGAGGGCACACAATGCACCAGGCACTGAATAACACAGGGCTGCCGGCCTGGCACCACTTCCCAGCTCCAGCCTCACTCGGGAGCAGAGGATTAATTTATCCCTGTGCTAATGCAACACAGTGAGTGCCAGCACCTTGGTGGCTGACAGGAACAACGTGGCACTCCAGTGGCACTCCTGACCCCAGAACTCAGTGGAGGGGGTCCTGCCTCACCTGGTTTGAAGGTCACCAAGCATCAGAGAGCCTTCAGTACAAAGCCATCTGCTCAGCCACCCACTCGACCCAAAGGAGAAAACCCAGCTGGGAAACAAAGTGCTGGCTCCTCAGGGCTCCTCCCAAGCTATTGTGGCAGCCTGTTTGATGGCACGCAGCAATGAGTGCTCTAACTCCATAGGAATTGGGAGAAAGAAACCAGCAAGAGGCATTTACGTAATAGCCTCTAACCCAAACCCCACCGCTGCCACACAGAGTGCTGCAAAATTAATCAATGCCAGGTTCAGGGGGCGTGGAAGGATGAAGAAGAAGAAGACAAGAGAGCTCAGATTTGAAGTCTAGACTGTTCCCCATGGTATAACAACTGCACGGGTTTGTTGGGGATGTACTGGTGCCCTGGGGACATCAGAGCTGTAAAAATTCCTGATATGGCACTGTCCCCACTTAGGAGATGATGGTGCTACTGTGATAGTGGAGATGTTCATCTTGCCCCTCAGCCTGCTCCAGACCTTCTCTGTGTTGCACAGATTCCAGCCCTAAAATCCTTCAGGACTGATCCACAGTGATCCCATGAGGGCTTGCAAGCTCTGGGAACACACAGCAGCAAGGAATCCTAAAAATATTCCGTCTGACTGCTTCCCACCCCCCAGCAAAGGCCCAGGGTAAACAGGAAAGAGCCACTGCACCCCGAGATTTAGGGGATAACATGATACCTCGAGGGAGGGACAAGGACAGAAAAGCATTGAAAGATGATCTAGTGTGGCAAGATCTGTTTGAGTTTGGCTGTAAAATACCTTGTGCTCCTGCAAAAGCACCCAGGGGAGAGGAAAGCTGTGCATGACAGAAATGCTGTTCATGCTTTTCTTTGGAGGAGTTTGAAAGTCATTCAAAAGGAGACACCAGTTCATTGACAGCATGGAAGTCAGTGGATCTATAACAATTTCCCATAGCTGGGGAACCACCCTACAAGCAAATTAACCCCCTCACCAAATTCCTGACGTTTATTTAGGGAATACCACCTATATTTAAAATCTACCCTTTATGAGAGACTCTCCTTGGGTCTCTCCTATGAAGTGACTCAGAACAAGCAATAATCTCCCTCCTGCCACCCAAATAAAAGGAAGGAAGTTCCTCTACATCTTAATAGGCAAGCTGTGACATTCAGCAGCACCTGGAGCTGAATGGGAAGACGCAGGACTAAAAGACACAAAGTCCTTAATCCTCAGCTAGAGAGACAGGTGACTGGTGGAGAAATGCACAGGCAGTTCCCTGCTTGCATTTAAAGCTTTTTATTCCCTGGCTCAGCAATTCCGCTGTGGCATTTATTTTTAATGCTTTATTTTTGCAATTTGACTTTCTAATGGCAGCACCTGAAGTCACCTTCCTTAACCCTTCTCAGTGATATAAATTAGAAAGAACATCAGGGGGAAACAACTGAGGGAACACGACTTAGCCCTGCCAAACTTCAGTAGGAGGTGACTCCCTCCTAAGCAATCAGCACCAACCTGCAAAGGTGCAGGATTTCCTTTTATTTCCTCCAGATACACTCAGGATAGAAGGACCTGATCCCAAAATCCCTTCATCCCAATGCTGAGACTTATATTTACAAGCATGAGCTGAAATCAGGGAGGCAGAGGAACCATGGGGTTTGCTCTTAATTTCCTCCTGCCCACCCCTCCCATCCCCACTTTACATTTTTTAGATGCATTTAGCAAGGAAAAAGAGGATGGGGAGAAATACCTTGTATGACAGCTGAAATGCTCCAGAAATTTCATTTTTAAGGGCTATTTCAGAGGATCATGCTAAATACAGGGCCTGATGCTTACAGAGCGACTTTTGGGTCCAGGCTGTTCACAGCACCCAGAAATAAAATCAGGCTGAAGGACTGAAGTTTGCAGCAATTTGCAGGATTTTTATAGAGACTGCCAGAAGAAGACTAAATATGAAATTCTGCTGAATCACTGCTGATCAAGACATCCTTCACTTTGCCTCTTTACTGGTCTCCCAACTCCCCACTGCCCCCAACCCACGCTAAAAATACCAAAAATAAAGAGTCACTTCTGCTCTCACCTGAATTTCGTGACAAAGACACAAATCCCTGGAAACCATAGGAGGGAGACTCTCCAGGAGTAGTTGTGTCTGTTTTGGGCAGTGGGGAGAGCACATGGGTTGCTTTGTGCAGCCCCCTTCAGCTGCAGTGATTGTGGACAGGTGCTTTCTTGTCTGAGATTGAACCATCAAATTAACTCAATCCCTGTTAAACTGAAGTGTTCTCAAGGCACTCTGGTTCACCTGTTTGGCACAGATGATAGAGCAGCTGAAAAGAGTCTATTCTGAAGGGAAAATAAGGCCAGTGTGCAGACCAGACCCACTTCTTAGGGCAGTCCGCTCTCTCCCGGAGGCTGGGCTAAAGATGTGAAGAGAAAACTTCCTATCCTGCTACAGCCCTCAAATTATTGTCCATTATTGGGTTGTTTTGTTGTTTTTTTTTCCTGCTAGGTGGCAATGAAGTTGCAATAAAAATGACAATCAAGAGACTTCAAAGGCTTGGGATGACTGATTAAGGGATCAGGTGCACAAGCAGTATTGTCCTCCATCCTCCCAGGAGGTTGCAGTGAGGTGAGGCTTGGTCTCTTCTCCCAAGTAACAAGCAATGGACAAGAGGAAACGGCCTCAAGTTGCACCAGGGAAGGTTTAGGTTGGATATCAGGAAAAAAAAATTCCCAAAAGGGTTGTCAAGTCCTGGCACAGCTGCCCAGGGCAGCAGTGGAGACATCATCCCTGGGGGATGTTTAGATGTGGCACCTGGGGACATGGTGTAGTGGTGAGTTTGGCAGTCAGATCAATGGTTTGATTGGTGATCTTAAAGGTCTTTTCCAACCTAAGCAACTCTGTGATTCTCTAATTCCCCAAACTCACGGGATTTGTGGCCAATTCCTAAAACTGGCTAGGAAAAGAGAGAGTAGCTGCTACCTTCAACCACTGGTCTTGCAGATGAAGTGAGTCTTTTCCTACATGAGGAACCAGCAGCCTTTTCAAAGAGCATGTAAGAGCCCTCGGTGCTGTATGAGATTTAAAGTTGCTCCTCCTCAACACCAACAGCTATCTGGGCTCTCACCACTTCCAGGAGAGAAAAGGGTCTGCCAAGAACCATGAGAGGGGCAAAACGAGCAAAGATTCCTTTTGCAGCCAGCAATAAAGCACAGTTCAGAAAACAGCACATGCTAATAGAAGTCTCCAGCACTCAGCTCAGAGCTCTGAACCCCCTGTGCACCTCTGTCTCAGGCCCACAACACCCAGAAACTCATCCTTTAACCCTTCAACCCCACATTGTCTGACACAGCTGACATTCACCTGTAGGCTTTCCTTCAGGTGTGTTTTATGTGTACAAGCACAGAGCAGGTCTCTCCCCCCTGCCCTCACTCCTGCAGCCTCATCTTCACATCAGAAGATTTTCCAGAGGGCAAGAAGTTCTCTGTCTCTGACAGCAATCTGAGCTTTCAGAGGCTGCTGTTCAGCATCTCCTGATAAAGTCATGATATCACGGGTGAAACCTCATATCCCAGCAAGCCCTCCTGCAGGGAAGATCTGCCTTCAGTTACAAATGAGGATCAGCATTTTCCTTGAGCTCCATCCAAGCTGGGTGGATGGCAGCGTGTTTTCTGAACAGGAGCACGTTCCTTCTGCCTCGCAATTCAAACACAGGGAGAAAAATGAGAAGCTAAATATGCCAGATCTTGTATTTGGATCTCTCATCCCAGCATAGTCTGAAGAGAATTGGGTACGGAAGTACAGAACAAGCAGCATTTTAATCCTGGCACTGATCCTGACTCTTTCCCAGGTCTTAAGCAAGGCATTTACATTTCTATGGAGCTCCACTGGCAGAGAAACGATCCCTAATGTCTCCGTTTCTCCAGCTGTGAAACGGGAATAGGAGCACGGTGAGAAATCCACAGCAGCTTTTATCCCTCGTGGGAGAGCTCACAAGGAAAGGTGAAACTCAGGAACATTTGTTCCAAAAATCACCAGCTCCAAAGGCAGAGTTAAAAATAAGCAGATGTTTGTTGGTGTAAGTACAGCAGAGAATCACGGAATAGTTTTGGTTGTAAAAGAACTCAAAGTTCATCTTGTTTCAACCCCCTGCCATGGGCAGGGACACCTTCCACTATCCCAGGTTGCTCCAAGCCCTGTCCAACCTGGCCTTGGACACTTCCAGGGATGGGGCAGCCACAGCTTCTCTGGGCAACCTGTGCCAGGGTCTCCCCACCCTCACAGGGAAGGGATTTTCCCTAATATCTGATCTAAACCTGCTCTCTTTCAGTTTACAGCCATGGAACAGTTTAAAACCTGGAAAGAAGTAAGTCTTAGACATTTACAGGAACACTTTGAGTGATCCAGAATAATTCTTTTAGTCCTGACAGCTTAGTAGAAGATGTTAAGAGTAAAATTACAAAAAACTGTCTGGACACATGTTGATCTTTGATCTAAAATCCTTCCACCACACATCTTTCAACACCAATACCGTTGCCTTAAATTAGAAGATATTTCAACTTTTTTCTTTATATCAATAAGAGTCCACATTTTTAAAAAATGCAGGTTTTGATGGCAACATGAGCAAACCACATCTGCATTCCAGTTATGGCTGGACAAGAGAGATCTGAATTCTTCCTGAAATGTGACTCTGGTTGTATCACTGCATCAAAATCACAGTCACAGGATGGTTTGGGTTGGAAGGGACCTTAAAGATCACCTCATACCAACCCCCTGCCATGGGCAGGGACACCTGCCACTATCCCAGGTTGCTCCAAGCTCCATCCAACCTGGCCTTGGACACTTCCAGGGATGGGGCAGCCACAGCTTCTCTGGGCAAACCCACTGATGGCACACAGAACCACTGGGCACAGGGCACCTCAGAGGACTTCTCTTGCAGGGACACTCACCTTTCTGACAGAAAAAATCTCCTAACTATTTCCCCAAATGAATGGCAAATGTGGTATGAAGAGAGGAGCAAAGCAAGAACTCCTGCCTGTGGTGACAACGGATGGAAGAGGAGGGAGAATGAGGCTGACTCAGGAGCTCACCCAGGCAGGGAAATAGAGATGTTTTGTCTTAGACTGAAGCAAGATTAACACATGAACTTTTGGTAGCCCTCAGTGGTGCAGTCAAAGGAGGTGGAGAGGTAATGGGATCATGAGATCACAGGATAATTCAGGTTTGAAAAGGCCACAGGAGGGCTCAAGTCCAGCCTCTCGCTCACAGCAGGACCAACTCTGAGGTCAGACCAGGTTGCTCAGGGGTCTAGCTAAAAATTTGCACGGAAGGAAATATATTATAACACTAAGATCTGCAATTCTCTGTAGTTCCTAGCTGAGTCTTAATAGTATTTCTGCCTGAGCCATCTGAGAGGCTCAATACAGATGGGAAGAGATGACTTCAGTGCAGAGAAGAAAATGACAACCAGAGGAGACACTCTGGGTAGATAAATGGTGAGCAGGGTGGTGAGGATAGACAGTTCTGTAACATCCTCTTTCATAAAGAAGCAATTAAAAGTATTAAAGAACACCTGAATTAAATGAGCCTGCACAGTGTAGAGGGCATAAACTAATACTGTCTTTGTCACCAGCCTTTAAAATTTGACATTCATTGTTAACAATGTTAAGAATGTGATTTTCAGTCTAATTTCTGAGAGGATGTGGGAGAATATTCCTGTCAAGGATAATTTATAAAGGACCAGGCACCTTTTGGTAAATAGGAGGGAATGGGAACTGGTCTTGCTGTGAAATGTGGATTTCATTGTCCTTCTCAGTCATCTCTTCCCTTGTTACCTCTGTGGGGTCTTTTCAATATGCTTGGTTCACTTCCCTCTGAGCTCTGATGAGGGAGGGCTGACTCACTCTCCAGTGGGTTCTTGAGATGCTTCAGGGCTTTGCCAACAGGAACTTTTCTACTTCCATGACTTAAGACTCATCTGCTGTTATTCCCGCCATCTTGACTGGGGAAAATTCTAATTTCTCTACCCAAAATAATCAAAAAAGAAAGCACAGCACTCAATTCAGGAAGGTAAGAAGCCAAACCTGTTGGGACAGCACTTTGGAGCACTGCTAGAGGATCTCAGCTGGTTGATGGGCTATTGATGTCAACTGTTATTAATTAGCATCAGAGAACTAGAGAGTGAACTGCTCTAACCTGTGGTAGGTGAGAGGGGTAATTCCCCTTAGAGGCAGCAAATCACAGCCACAAAAATTGCTCTGTGTATGAGGCATTTGATGTTGGTACTGTCTGTGCTATCAGAAAGAAGAAGATATTGCCTTTGTTGAGGCAGTCATCATCTGGTGGCAAAAACTTAGGCAAAAGTGCAGTAAATGGAGGAGGAAAGTGACACATCCTTTTCACCCAAGAAACACTAACACTTAAGCAGAAGGATTTGCAGAGGCCAAACAATATTTCACCACCAGCACTGGAATCTCTCTCTCTCCAGCTCTCTGCCTTATCAATGCACATTGACAGGTCACACACGAGACTTTAACTCAGCTCAGTTTCTGTGGACATAAATATGCAGATGCATCTTCCTAAAATTCAGATTGTTAGCAAATTATGTGTGCCTCAGCACTATTTTCTCCTTCTGCAGAGGAAATACTTCACTTTTAGTAGGTTCTAAAGTCCATCCCTATTCAGCAAAGCTGTTAAGACACACATAAGGGATTTGCTGAATCCAGGCTTTCATTACTGCCTTCTTCATGCAAGCTCAGTGAAGGAACTGTGCATGAAGGAAAGGGTTTAGGGCAAGACTCTCTGACACTAACAGTCTTTGGATAAGGCACTGGGAATGTAAGTGAGAAAAGGAAAATTATCTCTAGCACACAGTGGAAACCTCTCCAATTTAGTTAAAAACACTTCACTACACACAGTTTAGTCATAAGGTTGCACCTGAGACATGAGAAATTGCCTAGGGCTAAAAAAGATTTGTGATACATTCCTGAAACCTCGCTGTCTTGCAGAGGGATATCCAAGGCTGTACACGTATCCCTGATGAAACACTGATTGCAAAAACATACAGGCTCTAATCACTTCCGTGGAGGAGGGGAAGAAATACAGTTTTAGCCAGGCAAGAAGAAAAAGTTTGGACTTCTGCATGTAGTCAAAGCAAAAGTGATGTGTGAGCAGAAAGGAGATGATGAGACAACCTTCACAATGTGTTACCCAGTGGTATTCCATCTCTTGCCCCTCTGTCTGGATGTACTGGGATTACAGAATAGATGGATGTGTATCGATATATTTATAACAGTAGCACTTAATAAAGAGTGGAAAAATGGAAAGAGAAGGAAATACAGCATGTGATGTGTTTGCTGTTTTAGTGATAGAACCTGAGGGAGCAGTCTGGAGCTGTGTCAGGGGAGGTTTAGGTTGGATATCAGGAAAACGTTCTTCCCTCAGAGGGTCTTTGGCCACTGGAACAGGCTCTCCAGGGCAGTGGTCACTGCATCAGCCTGACAGAGTCAAAAAAAAAAAAAAATTTTTGGGAAAAGCTCTCAGGGACATGGTGGGATTCTTGAGGTGTCTTGTGCAGGGCCAGGAGCTGGGCTATGTGATCCTTGTGGGTTCCTTCCAGCTCAGGATATTCTGTGAGCCTCATAGAACCCCTGCATCTAAAATGGATGAAACTTTTCAGGTCTGCCTGGCATGACAGTGGTAGTTTGAAAGCAACAGGCTAAAGATGTGCAGATTGAGTGTGAGTGGCTCTGACATGAAGGGAAGTCCCTTATAGCAATGCAGGAGTGTTGGAGGCCACAGGGGCACAGAGAGGGAGGCACAATCAAATCAATATTCACTGGAAATGGCCACTGCAGGATTCCACTGAGATAGGCTGCCCTTTGTTCTCCAGGCTTGCTAAGGCTTCTCCATATTTTCAGAGAGGCCAGCTGCTATTTTCATGTACACCTCATTTCACCCTCAGGCTTGCACAGTTTCCCACAAAATTCACCCTTAATTCACCTTGCTCTTCCCCTTCCCTAAATGTCAGTGAGGACTAGAGGAAATTTTTGTGATCAACTCATAAATCAATTGGGCTGCAGCTGAACAAGGACATGGGAAATGCCTGTTCTCAGGCACTGAAACTGCACTTCACTGCATGCACATCATTAAATTCCCTTAACCTCTGAACAGCTGCACCAAAACTGCCTCTAGGAAACACTGCCTCTCAAACTGTGTCAATAAACTGGTAAGCACTGGCTAATCTGGATAGGATTATGTGTCAGGATATGGTTAACAATGTTAAAGATGTTCTAGTGTCTTTGGTGAGTTTAATTTACTAGTGCAGAAATTATCTAGAAATTTTCCATCAGGACTTGTAGTCTCTAAATTGGATCCACGGAGCTTTTTACACATTTCTTCTGTTCAGCTCTGGTACAACACCAATATCCTATCTACAGTCTGCTGCTGCAGGAGCAAAGAACTAACAAATGGGAAATAATTGAGAAGAGAGCGCTGAAGTGACTGAAAAGCCAGGGAGACCAACTTGTGAAGAGGAGGATAACTGCTAGCATTTGAAGAGTTTAAAAGCCAAAGGGGGAGAAGAATTATTTGCAGGGTCCAGCAGAGTTTCACTAGGTGTAAAAAGCCGAGAATGAGAAAGGGATCTTTAGCAAGAACAGAGGGAAGCATTTCATCAACACGGAAGCCTGCTGGACCGTGAAATAGTCTCCCGAAATAAATGGTAGCAGTCCTGCAGCTCAGGTCATTCTAAATTAGACTGGGCAGGATACTGGAGCTGGTTCTTTAGGGAACAACTCAATACCAGTCCCAGGGATGGCCATGTCAACCTGGCAGGCAGCTCTGCAGCTCAGGATAATTAGGGTCCCCAGCGCTGTCATGAGGAGAGCTTGACACTCACACTGCGCCAGATCGTTCACGGACGGTGCTTGTCATGATCTTGTGTTATTTATACATTACTCTGAGTCAAAAAGCCTCTCTGAAGAGACAGGCAGAGCCCTCATAAGTCAAAGCCCTGGACTATTGAAGCTGATGAAAGGTATAAAACAGCTTGCACTAAACCCTCTAAACTGCAACCACTGGCGAGAGATTTTACCGAAAACACCCCTCAGCAAGGAATGATACGCAGTAATGAGGGAACAAGGAACATGTTTGAACTAACAAACATGCTCTGCCAGACTCTGTGGGGCTTTCTTTTGTTTTATTTTTATTGTGCTTCATTTTCTGTCTGCCTACAAAGGCTTGAGTGACAGGCGTGGAGGCTGGCATCTATCACTTCTCTTCAAAACAGATAGGGAATAAACATCAACATTCCTCAACAACGGCCCAGAGGGAACAGCCTCTCCTAAAAATAAAAGCATTTTACTCACACCTGTTGCCACAACCTATCCATCTCTCCTTCTTTTTTTGCCAAGGGATGCATCAACTAAAATGCAGTTCTTGGGATGTGTTTTGCTTTCTTCAGGATATCATGGAGTCACGGAGTGGTTTGGGTTGGAAGGGACCTTAAAGATGATCTTGTTCCAGCCCCTGTGCCATGGGAAGGGACAACTCTCACTCTCCAAGGTAGGAGAACGCCCACTCTGTGGAAGTAGAGCATGGGGATGGGGAACTGCTGTGAGAGAGGAAAAAGAGTTGGTGGACCACCTTGGGGGAGTTTTGCCTCATTTTCCTTTCTTGTCACCCCTGGGGAAGCTGTCTGCATGGGGAGGATCACAGGAGACTTCCTGAATCAATACAGCATTCAGAATCCTTTTTTTTTATAGGTCTTTCCAGTCACCAGCTGAAATTCTGTGAAGTTCCCCATTCAGTGCTTATCCTTTTCTTCTCAAACTTTTATCTCCTCCCATTTTTCAGATGACCACAGGTGCAAATGAAAGGCACAGGATAGTAAATTATATGTATTATATATATATATATATATTTGCTATGACACAGCCTGTGCCAGCACTGAGCACTGACAATGCACATTACAGTTCAGCTCATGTATTTCTGATGGCACATTTTACAGTGCTATATATAAAGCTGTTATGGCATCTATTATTCACTGCCAATACAGTTCAAGTTAAAATAGGTTTTATATAACAGTTCAAAGCAATATTTTAAGAAATAACACTTGTGTCAAGGCTGCTGTGTCCTACCAGATTTTGACATTTCCAAGCAATAAAGATCTTTATCCAAAATGTAAGATTTTGGCGAGACATCTCCCTTGCAGACGTCTCTGGTTTTAATCTGCAAGCAATAGCAAAAGGAGCACATTTAAATAAAATGAACAGCCAGGTGAACTTTTGACTTGGTTGTTATTTGTCTAGGTGGAAACTGTGAACTGCAAAGTGCCTCGAGGGATGTTCCTGAGAGAGAACAATGTCCCATTAAACCAAACCTCTGAAGAGATTTTGGAGACGTGGAAAACACATGAGTGGGAAAAAATCATTGGAAGATTAAGAAAATGTCTATTATAGGCACAATTTTATATCTGTTTTTCAGGACACAAGATGAGAAGAGGATTTATTTCCTTATTTCTTTAGCAACGAAGGTTTTTCTTGCAAAAAGGGCAAATTCAGTGTCTCTTAAAAAAAGTCCCATGACTGGTACCAGCATCATGAGCTTCTCTAGAGCTATGTGTAATCAGAAGTTGTGATGTTCTTTAGTGTCTCCTGTGCTGCTCAAAATCTGCATGTTTCTGGTGCTGGCTATGCAGCAGCATGGAAATCCCAGTGAGACCAATCTACTTGCACAAAACAAGTTCTGCACAGCTCTGTTCTTCATTCTGGTCCCCAAAGAACAAAGGACAACAAATGCTATACATCAAATTGGCAATAAATTTAGTTCATTAGTTATGTTTGACAGTTAGGAATAATGTATCATTTTAACCTTCTTGGCTACTCACTGGTTATGGAAATATACTGGAAAAAAGTTGTTGTGGTGACTGTGAGCTCAAGGAATCCTCTGTGTACCCACAATTTCTACTGAAAAGAGGGAAGTTTTAATGTGCAAGATGAGTCCTTTCACAAGAAATATGCTCATGTGGGTCAACAAACAGAAAAACAAAACACAGTGAAAATTATTTAAAAGCACCATCTGCTTATTCAAATACAGCTGGGGAGAGGAACAATGCTGTCCAAAAAAACTCATTTTCATTATATTTCTTTCAAAAGAGATGTTAAACAAAATACCATCGGTCCTAAATATTTTCCCCCTGAGAAGAAATGTTTAAACTACATTTGAAATAATGTTTGTGGAATGCAACTCTCATTAGAGGATGAACAGGGATCTTTGAGAGCAAAGAAAATTTGATAGAGGACATGGGGAAAAAACAGGTGAAAAGAAAGTGCCCTCATTCTCAGGAAGCAAAAGCCTAAACATCATTAACTGCTTAAGCTGACTCAATCATTGATTGCTAAACTAAGCTATTCAGAGGTAAATTCATATAGGCAGAAAGGTACCCAGCGTCAAATAAATAGATACAAACCCTGCTCAATGCATGAATGTAGATTTATTTTTTTTTAAGTTATTTAGGATTGTGATTGGGTTCACTTCACCCCCCTCAACTACCCCATCATGGCCACATGGTCCTGTGCAACTTGTTGCAGAGACATCAGATTGGGGCACAGAAATGGGATTTAACCAGCAAAAATAAATAAAGATCTCTCCAAGGAGTGACAACTGCACGTCTTGACTTTACAAAGCTGGTGTGCTTGAGGCAGCCTTGGGGGTTGTCATTCCCCACAGCCTAACAGGCAACTACTAAATGTGGGGTTTTTTCATGGAAAGGACAGGGGCAATGTAAAGACAAACTAAAAAAGGCTTGAACTATATTTCAAACAAAAGAAATCACAAAACCACAGAACCACAGAATGGCTGAGGCACCTCACTGAGGCCATCTGGTCCAACATCCCTGCTCAAGCAGGGTCATCTCAGACAGCACAGCAAGAGATTCTACTCAGACTGTTCCCACCTGTCTCCAGTGAGCTGGTGGTGCTGCTCACAAGATCATTTCAGAAATACATTTGCTACCATCCCTCCTGAACATCAAAGTGCAGGAACAGCCCAAATCATGCATTTTCTTTGCAACAAAGTTCCCTACAGTTTGTCCTGCTGGATGCACTGAGATCTCTCGGAGTGCAAAATGGCAATTCACAGCCAAAGATGCTCAGTGTGAGAATATTCTTTGAGTTTCACCCCTAGTCATGGACACAAGTCCACAAAGCTCATTCATCTCTGCTCAGTGAACCACAACAGAAATTAGACAAACACTGACCTCGACCCACTCCTGTGAAACTGTCAAAATTTCTGATTTGGAGAGTTGAGTCATATTTGGCCATCACTGTTTGCAAACAGAGCAAAATCCCAACCTCAAAGCACCAACCCCCAGCAGGAACTTTTGTCCCCTTCTTGCACTGTTAACTCAATCACAATTCCTGCTGTATTGCAACCCAAAATCTATCCTGATAAAATTAGCCCAATCCAATTAAAGGACAAAGTATAGCCCTTAATTAAATGTTCTGATTATTCAGAAGCCCTCTTTTTTTGGTTCATCTTGAGTTTAGGTCTGTAAAAGCATACAAATTAGGAAGGTTTAACATGTTCTTGTTTTACCCATTTATCACTTAAATTTAACTAACAAGAGTTTCCCAAAAGCATAAAAAGGGAAGCATAAAAAGAAAAATGTGGGATGTTTAACTTATTCAAGCCTCTTTTTGTTCCTTTTATTGCATATTTTTACAATGCTTTAAAAAAAAAAAGGGAATAAAAATAGTATGTCCTCTTTTAACTACGTCAAGAACGTCCAAATACTTTGATAATAAAAATACTGAGTAATTTGAAAAGGTTAATAAGTTACTTCCTTTTGCCTACCTATTATTCTCTCTAATGGTAAAGCTGAAGGGTTTTTTGCCTGTGACAAATTCCAGTTTCAAGTTTGCGCACACTGAAGAAATTGTTTTGCTGCAGAACCCAGCTCAATTAAAGCACCTCACCACAGAACCTTGCTTTGGAAGACTCACTGGGAAGATCCCCAACCCTCAGCATGGCTGAGGGTTGAACAATAATTAACTCTTGTCATTTTCATTACAAATCACACAGATTCCAACTTTCCCTTCTATCAATGATTCCCGTGTTTAGAAATCCTTGATAATCTCCCCTGTTTTTAGCGATGTAAATCAGGATTTTTTTCACATTGAGCAAGGCACAACACAAGGATTCTGCACTTCCAGCTCACCAAACTATGGTGGGAGGAGGTGACTGACCTCAATCTGCTGGATGGCCTCTTCCCGCTGGCGGATGGCTTCCAAATCCTCCTCTGTGATTTCCGAGAGCAAGGCTTGGTCCTGGCCCTGGTTCTGCCCCACGCCATCGCCCCCGTTAAAGATCTTCTCATCATCAGGCAGGTCAGAGAAGGGGGCCTTAGGGCTCTGCTGAGATGGGAGAATGGAAAGAAAACAAAGGGAGAGTAAATGTTTTCCAGTTTTACACAGCTTTAGTGTGGGGAAAGAAAATATTGACATAAGAGATGGCATAAACAGTGGTGAAAAGGTGAAGAGGAGAAAAGTAAATTACATGAGAGGAAACATTTCAAGTCTCAAAGGAAATGTTAGGACCTGAAGTCAGATCTCCTGAGCTACTTTTGGGCCCCAGTAACCAACTTCAATTTTTCACAGTTCTGACAGAACAAAACGTTGATGTGCAGCTGAAAAATAATGTGCTTACCTTGTTTAATTTCCCTGCAAATTCTTCCTAAATTAGTCACTTTCTCAGACACAGAGAAATCCTACTCATTTGTATTGAAGACTTTATGATCCAACTCGCAACATTCAAAATACAAAGGTTCCAATCTTCTCCATTTATGAGATAAACAGCACAGCTTAAAAAATGGGAAATCACTGCAGCTTTGTGAGTGCAGAATGATCAGCTTGAGCAACTCACAGATTCCTGGTACTCACTCTGTGGAGTTGACCTGGTTTTTCTGACACATCTCACCACAGTCATAGAATCACAGAACGGTTGGGGCTGAAAAGACCTTAAAGATCATCTCATTCCATCCCCCTGCCATGGGCAGGGACACCTTCCACTATACCTGGTTGCTCCAGACCACATCCAACCTGGCCTGGAACACTTCCAGGGATGGGGCAGCCACAGCTTCTGTGGGCAACCTGTGCCAGGGCCTCACCATCTTCCCAGAAAATAATTTCTTCCTAATATCTAGTTTAAATATATCATTTTTCAGTTTAAAATTATCCACCCATGGCCTATCTGCCTGTTTAATAAGGTTCTCTCCCTCTTTTTTAAAAGCCCCTGACTTGGTTTATAAGCCCCAAGATACCATTTTTTTCTATTTTGGGAGCTGCACTTATATCCAGGTCCAGATTTTAAAACCTTGTTCAGAACTGGCTGGATCTGCACAAAAAGTAGGGGCAGAGGTTTAACAAGGCCTTTTCCACCCAGCCTTTAGGTTCTGAGCCTGTGTCAGGTTCAGTCCTGACTGGACCTGGAGAATGAACTGATTCAAGGTTGTTTTGGAGGCTGAGCTCGAGTTCTGGACTAAGAGATGCTGCTGAAGGCTCCAACCTTACAACTGCATGAGGATTCCACTTCAAAGAACGTTCATGGTCCTCTAACTTGGTCTTGAGCTGAGCTTTGACTCCTAACCAAAAGTTACATCAAAAAAACAAACCAAGTGCTTCTGATGCTCTGAAGCTGAAAGAAGAAATGGAAGTGGCCACAGCACGTCCTTGACCTAAACATCTCCAAAGCCTCTGAAAGCCATAGAAGAAAACAAGTACTCAGGGGGATGTTCAGTTCTCTGAATCTGGGTTTATCTGAAGCCCAAACACTGGGAGTAGTGCCCCGAAAATAAAAGCATTTGCTGTCTTACTGTGGCTACATCTTCACAAGTATTAATTCCCCTGAATTCCCACAGTGTGAACAGGAAGTGAGGCCACGGGGCATTCAGATGGAAGGGCACAGGACTGGAGAACTGGCAGGACTGGGAGGACTTGAGTCTGGAAATGTTTATTTAACTCTCCAACTTATAATTGCATAAACTCTCTCTAACCCTAACTGCATAAAAAGAATGCAATTCCTGTATTTAGAAACAAAAGAATTTTTGTGTTTGCCTGCACTTAGACTTTGTCTTATGAAATTAATTCATTATTATTATCACCATACCTCATCAGAGACAAGGAAAATAACACAATGTGGTGAAGGAAGTGGGGCAATGGAAGAAGTAGAAGGAAATAGGAAAATCAGCATCAAACAGTCAAATATCCTTCAAAATATGAACAGAAGATGAAAATCTTTGACATTAATGTCTTTGTTTCACCTTCTGCTTTCCAGGGATCTACTGAGAAAGTGTACTTTACAGGAAGAAAATCATCATTTAAAATTAGGTTAAAGATTAATTTACTCTTTATAAGACATATTTTAATAGGATTAAGATACTCTGAGGGTGCTTTATTCACTAATTATTACGTGCTTTCGACACTAGCTTTCCTGGTAGAGTGTTTCAGTGCCAAAAGAGTGTATTAATGGACACTGGAAAAAAACCCTTGGGGTATTCTAATGCTTCATTTAGTGACAGAGGTGTCCTCTCATCTTCACCAGTGGGCTCAGATGAGCAGAGGCAAACTGCACACAGCCAAGCCGACTGGAAGATCCCAAGAATCTGCCTTATGGAGACACAGGAAAAGTGTTCTGATGAAATCTGTGTGCTGCAGATGCTGCAGGATGCTGCACCAAGGACCTCAATGCCCACGGATGGACGCTCAAAGTCACTCTTGTCCTATGCAGGTCTGAATTTCAGCGGAAGATGACAAGTTTACAAGTGCTCAGATGTTTCCTGTTCCGATGTGGGAGCACAGGGATAACAGGAGAGGCAGCAACCAGCTCTTCAGATTAGGTTAGTCCATGGGATAACACAGCTGTACCATAAATATGCTTTATTGTGGCCTGTGTCAGCTTTAATTGTCATCCTCACTTTCTGGGCCTGGTATCTGTAAATAACACGTCCCCCCTGCAAATTACTCAGAAAACACATTGCAAGGGCTGCTGCCCAGTCATCTTCTAGAAGAAAACCAGCTTTCCATGTGCTTAAATAGGCAAAGGTCTAGACACAGATCTTTTTCTCTAAACAAAGTAGTGACCTAAGTTAATTTCAGAGCTGCTGAAGGCAATTATACATGTTCGCATCCTTAACATCTTCCAAAAAAATCCAACCACGGCTGCTGAATGAGTAAATCAGTAAAACAACAGGATGCAGAGGGACTGATATTTCCTTCCAGACATAAAAATGGCTCCATAATAATGTTAAATACAGTCACCATGACCTGCTATCAGGGTCTGTATGCCGTGCTAACAAATAAAAGTGATTTTTTTGTTGTTGCTGACCATGGTACTGAGCCTCTCGTTTCTGTGATAAAGTGAAAAAAATCTTAAATCTGAAACCCTGAAGAAATCAAATCACTTCTAATGCTTCTGATTGAAAGCTGCATATAGCTGGGCTTATCAGTGCTCTTCATTCCCTTCTGAGTTATGTTCATTGCCATGTCTGACAAAACATTTTATTTATAGCAGGAAAAGATCAGATGGAGGGCACTTGCTGAGCCTCCACAGATAAAGTTCCCTTTGACACTGCACTAGAAGGGGCCATAACTCCCTGTACAGGCATTTCCACAATAAATTTGATTTAGTGCCAAATTTTATGCCCTGTGAATCTCTGTGTAATTTTCTGTCGGATTTCCTTCCATAAATTGTTAATTGGATTTGTTTGAAGTTGTTCTTTTGTTGAAATTTGCCTCTGGCAGATTTTTGTCAAGATGTATCTATAAACTGAACTCTGCCAATGGGAAAAAAAAACATAGCAGAGGAAAAAGTTGAGTATATCTGATATGCTCAGTAGTTCTTTTAAAACCAAATCCTTAGGACTGAGGGTCATACCATGCTCTTGTTCATCATAGCTGAAAAATTATGCCCAGGCACAACATTTTTCTTGTTGGATAAAATCTTTTCACCAGGATAAAATCATTGCTGCTTACAACTACATTTTTTTATCAGATTTATTCTACCAATGGGGAGATGCTATATGCAGCTGCTGACAAGCAAAAAAAAAAAAAAAGGCTTTATCTGGATGGTGACAGCTTCTGTCAGTGCCTGTACTTTATCTGCAGTAAAATCTTTGCCTCAGAAGTTGCATGTCTGAGACCCCTCCAAAAATAACCCCCTCCCAACCTTGGTCCTGCCTCACTCCCCATTTGTCTATCAGAAGGGACAGAATACCACAAATTTGACAACTCTTGTCACACAAAATCACCAAGCAAGGGATTGAAATGACCTCTCTTCTGGCTCCCATATGCTCTTTATTCCACAGAGAAGCAGAAAGCTGATGGGAACTCCAGCTAGCATGGCACCAGCCAGCCCCCACAGCCCATCTCCAGAGAGCTGGGAAAGGGCCCTGGCATCTCCCAGTCCTGCAGCTCTTTTTTTACACCACTAACTTCAGTGATGGCATTCCTGATTGCCAGTTACAAGACTGCTCCCTCACCACAAATTCAGGGCATGAAATATTGACTGGAGATGGATGAGAAGTGTCTTTTAGTGCCAGAGAAATGTTTTGTGATTTCAAAGGAAAATTTCCTCTCTAATCCTCCCCAAAAGCTGAAGATATAGACAAAAATTATACAACAGAGACAAACAGGGATACACACACACAGTCCCTCCCGGGAGTCAGTCCCTCCACATTAGTACAAGATGGATAAAAAAGGTGAGAAATAAGATGGGCCTCTCACAGTCTTGCCAAAAATAACTGTAAGAGTTGATGTAAATAACCAAGATTTATTGAAGCTGGATTTACAGACTGCCCTCCAGGTGAGTGACACCACAGGGACAGGAGAACGAAGGGCTGAGGAAGACACTCACAAATTCTACTTTCAACCTCGGCATGAAGGCAGTCAAGAAGGGAACTTGATTAAGCCTGGAATGAGACAAACTCATTTCTACAGCACCTCCTTCCACTCCAAACTCCACCAGGCTTGCGTCCTGGGGAGGAGAGTTTAATCTCTGTGTATGAAAGTTTGGGAAGATGATACAAACACAATACCTTGGGGTGGATGTGGCAGAGCTGCTGTCAGAGTGGGGAAGGGGAGCAGCAGGCTGGAAAGCAGCCCTGGAAAGGGATCTGGGGGTCCTGGTTGACAGCAAGTTCAATTTGAGCCAGCAGTCCCCTGCCTGGACTGAAAAACTAATTCTGCAGAATGAGAAGGAGCACGAGTTCTTTTTCTCTGACCACTACTCCATTCACATTCATGTTTCAAGCATCTGGAGCATCTGGGGCCTGTAAGGCCCTGGAGATGCCTTTGATATGCACAGCACCATTCACAAATTCCTTGTTATCTCCACTTTTATAGGAGCACAGGTAAAACCAGCCTCACTTGTCTGAGCTAATTTTGTACTACAGGCTGCAGGCAGTTCCAAGGAAATCTTCTGCAACCGTGAAAAAAGAGCATTTCAGAGCTTTTACATGACTCAGGGAGTAAACCAAGGAAGGTTGCTCCATCTTCCCCAACCTCCAGAAGCCTCCTGCACCTCTAGCAGGGATATGGCCAGCTCCAGCAGCAACCACTACACCTCCCACAGCTCCTGCAAACTCTCCCATCTCCTTGGGTAACGTTTGGCCCTGGCTTTCAAACCAAATGCAAATGCAGAGATGTTTATCTCCTGCTTTGTAGTACATATAGACACATAAACAGCCTTTATGAGGATCTCCTATTCTCAGCAGCATCCAGGCTCAGAGATTCACATTTTATTGCGTGTAGAATAATGAGGCTGGGGTGTCTGCATTAGAGATCAATAAAGCAGCATGCAGGGAGGGCCACAGTGCAGAGCACTGCTGGAGTTACCCTGCCTGACACATTTTTAATTGCAGGTTGGCACTGCAAAGCTACCTGGGACAAAAATGACACAGAGCAGCCAGTTTGGCCCGACTATCCCCAAAATGCAGCCAGGTTAAGGCTGACAGATAAATGGGATTAGATGATGTCTCTCAAACCACCCTTCCAAAACAACTAACCTTGCAGGCTCAATGAGATTTAGAGCTGTACCATGCCAAGCAAAAGCCCAAAGCAATTACAGGTAGAAAGGCCTCAGGCAGGCACAGAACAAGCAGCCTGGGACTTCTAAATCTTTTAGAGGAGAGAAACAGTGATATTACAATTTTGCATTATCTTTCACACGGAAGATCACAGCAGTGATTGGTAATCTGAGCTCTGTTGTCTTAGGAGAGGAGCTTCCCACAACAACTGGGAAAGAAATACATCACAAGAAATCACAAATTAACCACTGCCTGTTCTTCCTTTTCACTCAAAAAAGGCCAAATTTAAAATAACCACAACGAGGACAACTTTCAAGTGAAATGTATTGCATTCTTCCTGCATGCATCACTGACACGGGCAAATACAGAAATAGATTCAACATTTTCTTCAATTTATGCAAATTTGATTACTCTGCACCAATGTAGCATGAGAAAAACCAGGATGGGGAAATCAGCATAAAAAGAAGGGCTGAAGTGCATTTTCATTTAAATTAACTAGAATCCTTCATGTGTTTCTGTCTTCACTCTTGATCAAGGTGTTTACTTTTGAATGAAAGGAATGTGAAATTGAGCAAGAAAACCACCCTTTCCACCAGTTTCCTACTACAGAATCTGCAAGAAATTACTAATTTTAGGGAAAATGCATTAACAGAAAGTATTTTGGTAGTTTGCTTTTCAGCATTTTTAAATTTACTCATTCAGGTCTCTGCAGTCATGAGGACTGAGAAAATCTTTTCAGTTTCCTGGAACTGGAAGAGACTTAGTAACAGAGTACCTAGTTCATACCTCCTACTGTTTTCCTCTTCTTTAGCTTGCCTTCAAGACTTTATTACTTCACCAAATTCATTCTAAGCAATCCTGACCTCATCACCCAGGGCTGCTTGAGTTCAGAGTCGATCTTACTGTACTCAGGGTGGGAGAATTAAATGACCTGTCTGTGGTAGATGAAGAAAAAGAAAATAAGCCAGGGGCCCGAGGTTTAGCTCTCTGATAACTGATGTGCTTTTAAGAAGCATAGCACATTTTCTCCCCACAGTGAAGGCCAAATTTAGGAGGAATGCCCTTCCTACCAGGCTTAGCTGGTGGGGTGACATTCATATTTTGCTCATGGAGATCATCAGCTTCTAGGTCAAACTTTAGCTGATGATGAGAGCTACGTTTTGCCATGTGCTCTCACCCTGTCTGGCTGAAGGAAGGAGCAGCTTGTTCTGTTCCTATTTCCACTCCTTCTCCTTTTTTTTTTTTCCTTGATTTACAACTTTATCTACCATGCAAACAGACAATGTGAGTGAAACAAAACAGCACCAGTGAAGAGAGGCACACACCTCCCCTCTCTGTAACCCAACACACTCTCCTTTCCAAACCCATTTCACTCAGTTCAGCCTGACTGCACCCATCCTTCCCAAAGCCTGGGCTGCCACCACCTTCAGGTGGCATCTCCACACACACAGAGCAAGGGGACAAACATTCCTTTAAGGCTGTCAGGAAGGAGAGCATTCACCGGTGTTTTTACAGCATCACAACACATTCCCAAAGCTGCTCCTGCCCTTTCCCAGCTGTCTGTGGCACATTCCCAGCACTCTCTGTCTCTGCACATCTCTGCTGGCACCACGTTTTGGCTGGCAGGGCTGTCTGGGAGCTGTCCCTGGATCCTGGTGCAAGGCAGGGACGCCCTGCTCACAGCTCCCTCGCTCAGCAGCTGAACCCCCAGGGTTTGTGGAAATGGCCCAAGCTCAAAGAGCTCACAGACACATCAGGGCTGTCTAGGAAGCATCGTGTTGTCCCTGCCTCCCAACATATGTGCTGCACAGCTGGTGAGCAGGTTCCTGCTAGAAAGGCAAACAAGAGGGAGAATGAGTCACTGGCTCATCCATTTACACACATCTAGTACCAAAAAATTTAAAATAGTGAGGAGCCTTTTTTTCCTGGGTTCACACAGAGTCAAGGACCAAATTCAGCTTGATTTCCTGCAGCAGAGACAACCCCTAGCACAGGCACAGTGCCACTCTGGAGCAGTGAAAAAGTAGAAAGATGCTAGAAATAAAAATATGTCTCTTTCTTTAAAAAAAAAAATAGACTGCTTTTGTATTTTGCATTTTGTTTTTGGACTGCTCAGCCAGTTTTATTTTTAGAAACATGTTTGACTCCCCCAAAACTCCATTGGCAACAATTTTTTCATCTCTCTTTGTTCCTGGCCTTTGGCAGGGTTTCAGTGGACTGTTCAGTGTCCAAGCAAATGTTCAGAGCCTGATATTGAGAATCATTCTCATTTAGTGACTCTTTAAAAAATATCTGCCCATTCTACAGCCCCTGCACTACCAGGATGCTTGTGTTACTGCCCAAAAGCCTGATCCCAAATTAGGACAAAAATCAGAGGAATATTGTCACCACACATCTGCAAGAGCCTTGGAGGGGTGGGTGGTGAGTTGATGGGAAGGGGCTGGGGACACAAGACAAAGTTCCTGCCTCCCTGTGAGAGTCAGGTCCCTCCTTTGTGGAGAGAAAGATGAAAGCAGGAGCTGAGCTTGGAGCAGTAGGATGGACAACACCTTGTCATCCCACCACAACTTTTGGCACCATCCACAGAAGAGTCTCATTTTTAATAATCATGGAAACAGAGTAAGGTTTGGGTTGAAAGAGACCTTAAAGATCATTTCACTCCAACCCCTGCCATGGGCAGGGACCCCTTCCACTATCCCAGGTTGCTTCAAGTCCCATCCAACCTGGCCTGGAAAACTTCCAGGGATGGGGCAGCCACAGCTTCTCTGTGTGATCTGTGCCAGGGCCTCACCACCCTCACATTAAATTTCTTTCTAATACCCAATCTAAATCTCCCCTACTTCAGTTTGAGATAATTTTCCCATTTCCTGGCACTTCAGGCCCTTGTCCAAAGTTTCTCTCCACCTCTCCTGGAGTCTCTTTAGGCACTGGAAGGGGCTCTGAGGTCTCCCTGGATCCTTCTCTTCTCCAGGCTGGACACTCCCAGCTCTCCCAGAGCGGAGGCTCTCCAGCTTCCTGAAAATCTTCAAGGCCTGCTCAGGACTCACTACAAATGATCCATGACATTTTTATGTTGGGGGGATGCAGAATTGACTTCCTGTTATAATTTCCCCATGCTTCAAATCAATTTTTTTCCCCCCTTTTCCTCCAAATATCAGATGTTACAGCTCAAGGGACATGATCATCCAAGTGGCAATACTGGGATGAAATAAAAACACTTGGAAATTTGGATTTGATTATAATGTTGTCTTTTTAAGTGTACACCTATGGAAGAGCACTACACAGCAGAGCCCAGTCAGACAGGAACTTTTACAATTAAAAGGTTCTGTGGCATTTGTTCCTAAAGAGATACATTCAGTGAAACAGAGATCCCATTTTCAACTAAATTAGTGAAATGGCTTCTGTCCCTCTAAGTGTTCCCACTGAAGCCCCAGAACATCAATAGAACTTTCCCAGTGCCCACCTGTCCATACAGGAGGGGTTGATGGTTCTTTCCCCTGGCCAAT
Source organism: Irena cyanogastra (assembly GCA_013397155.1). Lineage (NCBI taxonomy): Eukaryota > Metazoa > Chordata > Aves > Passeriformes > Irenidae > Irena > Irena cyanogastra. Next base: position 208,818 of record VWZV01003697.1, read on the forward strand.
GATAATTCCCACCCAACTCAGCCTAATCTCCTGACCTGTAAACAACCTTAAAATATAAGTTTAACTGAAGGGAATTAAATTCTTGTCCTGATTTCTGTGTGCTCTGACAGCAAGGACTGACATGGACAAGAGGACATTGTTTTACTGGAAATATTTAACAACAGACAACCTTATTCAGAGGATGTGAGCTTCAATCGCCAGGAAAATGAAGAGTGACAACTTGAATTTCAAGTCAAATCAAGTCAGAACATTTAGTGGTTTAGAGAAAAACACAAGAACAGCAGAAAGAAAATTATATTCTTCCTCAAGAATAGTGATAGAGTTATTAGAGATCTAGGCAATGTCTCAGGGAAGAGAAACTAACGCTATTAGGGAAATTAGGGCGCAGAGGTGTATTTGGCACCAAAGTGCCCGAAAAGTGAAATAACAAAAATAGGAGGTGTAAACATTGCTAAAGGGAACAAAATCTTACTCTGAGTTTGTCCAGGGAGAATGACATAGGGAGAATCTGGCAGTTTGCTAATTTATCCAGTATGAGTTCTTTACAGGGCAGGATGAAGCGAATTTAACTTTCCAAATGGTGACAAGAAATAGGAAGTCTCAGGAAGGGAAGTGGTGCAGAGCAGCTTTATTATCCTCAGGTGCTTGGTGCTGTCTCGGTGATATACTCTCACAGAGATGTTAACCTTTCCTCATTCAGTCCCACACCACCCCATTAGCATACAGGCTTTCATGAGGATTGAAATGCTACCTAAACTGTTTCCAAAATAAAGCATTCAGCAAAAGGATTAAGATAAAAAAAATGCTGAAAGGTTTTCAGCTCAGCGCCTCCGGAACGTGACATGTAACAAAATCGTCCATAATCAGCCCATTTCCCCAGTTAATATCAGGACAATGTCTTAACTGTGTCAGAGGCAGGAGAGGCCACAGATAAACATTCAGATAATTTCTACCACAGATTTTTATTACACTATCGTTATTATTTATTTTACTTCTGGTTTAACTGTGCTATTGACTTTGCAAACTGATGGGGTTTTAACCATCCACACAAGTGTTCTTTATTAGTTTTAGCACTTAACCTACATGTTTCTTTCCTACCATCAGGCTATCTTGGCTTCTGTCATTTAACAGGTGAATAATTCATGTGGTCTTCATTTGTATTTTCACCTTGAAAATTTTTATAGACTGTAATCATGTCTCTATTGATACTTTCTTCAAGACTATTTAATTTAGGTCCCTCATTTTCTCATCTGATGTTTATAGACTATATACCTCATGTTGTTTTACTTGCCCTGTTCATATTCTTTTTTGTTCTCTCTGTATATACCAAAGCCCTTCCCAAGCCATAAACTCCAAGATTTCATTGCTTATGCCATAAAAGTATATTTCTGTTGGAAACTTCCACCCAAACACGGGAGAAATTTTGTCATGTGTTAAAGTCCGCTCTCAAAAATGCTGCACGGGGCTTTGACTGGTTGACTTGTCACATCTTGATAATTTTCCTAACTATTTGACCCAGTCCCAAAGGACTCAAATCTGATCATTTTCCACTCCTACAGTAATAAAAAAAGCAATGAACTGATTCTGAAAGGCTGGGACACACTCACTGAATTAAATTCATATTTCACTCCCTGAAAGAGACCTCTGTCTGCAAACCTACATTGGACCAGGATTCTCTCTGTGGAAAGGCAACAGCTTTCTGCTGTTCCTCTGAAAGTTTGTGTGCATGAAAATGAGATTTTTATCACATAAGCCCAGGTTTTCACTGCACAAGAAGCTCCTTACTAACACACATGGGTGCAGACACTGCCTCTGAACCCATGAATTCTGGAGGGACTAAGGGTGAACTACAGGAAGTGTGTTTGCAGGGAATTTATTTCCTTCTGCTCCCTGTCTACTCAAAAAACTGTAAAGTGGGTTTCTCCAGCAGGAAATTCAACCCAAGAAAGTTCTGCCATTCATTTTTTTGGCCTTTTCTCCAAGCTGGCAACAGAGACAAGGAGCTTCACCCTGTTAACAGAGCTGCCACTTTGTTCCATCAGACATCAAGTGTCATTCAGAGAAGGAGGGATAATTCAGGCAGCTGCTGGTTCAGGACTGGTGGTATTGATATGTAAGTGGGATCCCTCTTAACACCAATTTGAGATGTTTGCACAGTGGATATCTTTGTTTAAATTGATCAGGCACATTGAAGTGCCAGAAATCCACCTCTCCAACTTTACATCCCCACAGTGGAGGCACTGACCTCTGAGCTCCTGATTGAGACTCCCACCATAATCAATGGAGACACGGTCAATAAAGCCAATGCAGATAAGAGCCCTGTTCTCCAGATTAAAAAGATTGACAGCTACTTAACACAAGACTGTGCCATAGACTATAAAGGGAGCCTTGAATGTAGGCTCAGAAGTAGAGATTTACACTACACATGCCCAGCTGTGGCCAAGGGAGATTATGGGGAAAAAAAAACAAACAAACCAAAACAACATTAAAAAAAAAAAAAACAACTCTGTCCAAAAACCACATAGATTTTTTTTTTTTAACTGAAAACAATACATCATCCTTAGCTCAGCTGAGTACATTAAGATGGGTTTGTTTCTCCCAACTACCTGTAGAAAGAGTCTTGTTGCCTTCAGAGATAGAAATCTACACTGTGGAGGAATTAACAGAGATTCCTGCAGCATGCATGGTTTGAATCCCCAGTAGATTTGTCAGGGACTAGGTGAGGACAGAGAGGCAAGACAGGCCTGGGGTGACGCCCTAGAAGCTGCCTCTTGGATTCCCTCTTCATGGAGAAATCCTGTTTACCCCCACATGGCACAAGTAAGAGTAGAAAATGTGTTTGCAACTACCTGACCAGTGTGCCAAAGAAATGACAAAACCACCTCTGGTTTGCTGATGTGCAGTTTGTTTAATCTGTCACACAGAGTGACCTCCTGTCTCACCACAGAGAAGGCAGAATCACGTGAAAATTCAACTTCTTTTGACAAGTTTCCCTCAGCTAGTGAGGACAAACAGCATCTCCCTCACAGACCAGGTCTTTAATAGAATTAACATCATGAGAATATGAAGTGATCGAAGCTGTATATTCACACTGTATGAGATCACACTGCATCAAAACTTTGATAGATGCCCCTGCTGTTTGCTCATCCTTAAGGAGCAATGACCCAGGCATTAGCACGTGTAGTAAATTGTTCTAATGTGTGGTGAAAGGGGACTAATGGATACAGTAATTGATTGTTTGATGGATAGCTGGGGAGCCCTTTGATTATGAGTTTTTGCTACGGTCCAAGACATTTTCATTCTCCAGTTAACCCAGAGCTGATTGCTTGCATGAATTATCTCCTTCTCTGACTGCAAATATCATTCACTTAATAAATATTTCATTAGAAACAAACCAGTGGTGGGGAGAGAGGAGGAAGCCGATGCTCATTGCTGTGTCTGTTGAAGATGTTTCAGAGTTTATAGAACAGACACAGAGATTATCCATGAAATGTGCTCGGGTCAGACAGGAGGTCTTTGCCTCTCCAGGATTTAGTGCTCAGGAGCAAGAAGAAGTCTGAAGGTCAATTTAAATCAATCAAGGGAGGCCCAGTATGGACCAAGAAGGACGTACTGCAGTGCTGAAGCCACTCTGTAGAAGTTGGCTTCCTCACAGACCCCACCCTCCTCTCTCCCAAACTCCAGGCTGAGCTTTCATGTTACAAGGAGGGACCCTGACCAAGAAATAGAATATCAGCAAGAAAAGATTTATGATTCCTGGGATTTCGTTGGTGAGGGTAGAATTTTGATCCTAGTGAAGGTTATAGTAAAATTTTCATGCCTATCAATGCTGTCTTTTTTATTTTCCCATTATGTCTTCTCAAAAGTTATTTCTACCTTTATTTGGCTTTTGATATTAAATTATGCAGTGACACCTGTACTGAACACATTTGTTTCATTTCAGATGGTTACTTCCCAGCATGACACTGTACTTTTGAGTTATGAAGATCACTACTCTTCTCTCCAAGGAGAGCTCTAAAGGGCAGTGCAGAAATCAGGCAGAAACAGACTTTTTTTTTTTTAACCATACAAACTCCCAATTCTGGATCACATCTCTTCAAATTCTGAAATAAGAAGAGAGCAATATTTGCCAAGGACTTTGGACTTCCACAGGCTCCAGGGAGGTGAGGAACTTCACAAACTAAAGCTGGAGTCACAAGTAGTTTGTTACAACATGGAATCACTACAAAAGCTAATCCCAATTCACCTCACACTCTTAATATGCTGAAAACTGCAGCAGTTTTTAAATCCTCTTTCAATGAAAAATTGTTGATGAGCAAAATGCATAATGTTCCTCTATTACTCTCCACCTTGTGTCTGTCCCCTGGGCACTGAGACTTTCTTATCTTGTTTTTCTAGCTGTTCCTCCAGCATATTTATATTGTTAGCCTCACAATGGGTATCATTATGTCAATAAGCACAATTTAAATATTAATCCTATGGTTATGGGCAGAAATGTAACTGATCATATCATATGCTATAAAAGGGGAAGACGTCACAAGGAAATGGCTTCAGTGCTGCTTGCTCTCAAATGTTTTTTCAAGAATTTTGCAGAGGGGAATGACATGAACAAAATAGTGGGGAAATAAGAGAAGGTGACAAAGGAAGAGAGACACCCAAACAAACGAGAGCAGGGACTGTGCAAGAGTGAAAGAGGAACACAAAAGGTGCCTGGAAAGGGGACAAAGAGTAAATAAAGCCTGGAAGTGAATTGAAAGGAAGCCAAAGGCAGACCCAGGTTACCTTCAAAATGCACAGATCTCCCAGTCAGGTATGACAGGAGCTGAGACAGGAACCTCACAGGGACTGAAACTCTCACTAGTGCTGATATATTTCAGCAGGAAGGGTGAGAGAAGGAAGGCAGAATATCTTTCCAAAATCAGAATAGCCATTAGAAACATCTACACATTCCTGTTGTTTCTCCTTCATTACCATACACAGACCAACTATTGGGGAGCAGGAAATCTCATTTTTAGACAAAAATATCTCTCTTCTCTTGAAGAAATATTTGTCACTAATTTCTGAAGATAAACCAACATTCTGCTCACATTCTGGAAAAGAATCTCTTTTTTTTTGCCACAGGGTACTTCTAATAATAAAGACAAAAATGGGTAAAAAAATAAATAATTAGAAAAAACTGCTTTTCCAGATAAATACTGAACTCTGTATTTATCTGAGATCAGATTGAGCGAAGAAACTGTTGGCACAGTTAGTGGTGGACATATATTTTCCACACCAAGTTGTGGAAGGTGACTGAGTCCACAATATCCCTGCATATTTTATCATAATCATGAGGCTGCACACCAGCTCTCTCCATGGGAAGCTCTCCCTGAACCACTGACACTGCCTGCTGAGGGAGGTGACACTTTCCATCAGCAAAGGAGCATCGATCTGGCTCAGCATTTTAAAGTCCCTGATGAGTTTACATTACCTTTCTGCTGGAGTCCTTTTATTTGCATCCACTGCCTGTGCTTTTACCCCTGCTGCTGCTCAGCTCAAACACAGCTGTGCTAATACACCAAGCCACACAGCTAATCCATACTCCTCTGATCTATTTTCATAGATTTGGCAAACAGAAGGGGGTGAGAGCAGCAGGAACACAGAGGAGAGACAAGCCCTCGAGGTGTGTCCTGGGCCAGTGTCCCAAGGATGCTGATGTAGGCTTTAGTTTTGTGAGAATCACAGAATCACTGAGGCTGGAAAAGAGCTCCAAGATCATCGAGTCCAACTTTTGGACAATCACCAGCTTGTCAACCAGAGCAGAGCATTGAGTGCCACATTCAGTCACTTCTTGAACACTCCCAGGGATGGTAACTCCACCACCTCCCTGTGCAGCCCCTTCTGATGCTTAACCTACCTTTCCATGGAGAAATTCTTCCTGATGTCAATCTGAGCCTCCCTTGGCACAGCTTGAGGCCATTTCCTCCCATCCTGTCCCTTGTTCCCTGGGAAAAGAGGGCAACCCTCACCTGGCTACAACCTCCTGCCAGGGAACTGTAGAGAGCAAGAAGGTCCCTCCTGAGCCTCCTTTTCTCCACCCTAAATACCCCCAACTCCCTCAGCCTTTCCTCAAGGACTGACTCTTTAAACCCTCCCCCAGTTCTGTTGACCTTCCCTAGACATGCTCCTCTTGACCTGAGGGACCCAGAATTGGACACAGAACTTGAGGTGTGGCCTCACCAGTGCTGAGTGGAGAGGAACACTGGTCAAAAAAAGAAACTACACTTGGCTGAGTTTTACAAAAGGTTCTGACCATCCTGAAGTCTCAGGTATTTTTCCAAGAGGAGCTATGATAGCTCAGTTGTCCTGGGTAAGTGTCATCATTGGCAGCTCCATCCTGCCAACAAAAACATGTGGATTGTGAGGATGGAGACATTCTTCTCCTCCAGTCTCACCCTGTCATGCAGTGACAGTGCCCAGTCCAACGCTCCTCAGAAGAACTTTGGCTTTCTCTGAAAGAAATTTGAGCCCTTCCACCCCAACTTATTTTAAATATGGCTAGTAGGTCTCATGAGTAATGTACCTACACAAAGAGATCTCAGAAAACGTAGAGATTGTGCAGGAACATAAATTTTGACTGAGCAAGTGATGAATAGAACGCAGAGCAACATCCTCAGATTTTGGGCAAAGAATATATAATCATTCAGTGGTGTTTGCGAAACATGTCAGGCTCTGTCAGGAAGAAGGGTTATAAATAAATGTGAGGGAGATACTTTAATAATGCTATTTCATATACACTCAATAATGAACTTTAATTATTTCTTTGGGTTTCTTTCTTCTTTCAGTGTAGTGGATGAGTCAAGCCCAGATGTGTAATGAAACTCATACTGGCATCACAGCATTTTCTTTAGAGGTGGCTGAAAGAGCTCTATGGATCAGCTGTCAAATCATTTCTCCTCCTGTGGGGTTTCCTTCATGCGTCTCAGCTAGCATTTAATTCCTCCACATATGGCATGAGTGAATCATAGTGCAAGGAATTTTCTTGATGGAAAAGATTTTGCAGACAAGCACTCTTCTCACATCACTGGTCCTGAAATGAAGCCAAAGTCATCTTTATCATAGGCAGTGGAGCAACCTGCCAAGAGGAACCAGTTGCCATGGTATGTAAGGCTATAACATCTACAACTTTGCATTCTGAAACTGTGAAAACTAATTCAGAGCTTATTGGTAACTTCATCACCAAATATTTGCAGCAGAGAATGAGGAGATTGATTTGTTTCCTGCTGTGATGCTGGGAATTAACAGAGGATATCAAAAGGAAAGCTCTGAGGTGTTAAATGTAATGATGTGGATAAATATGAAATATCCCACCAATTCCTTGGCTTTTCAGTAGAAACTCAGGGAAATGAACAGAGGAAGGTGTCACATCACTCCTTTTGTAAAATGACTTCCTGTCAGCCTCTGCAATGACTACACAACTTTCTTGAAGAGGAAATCACATGTGATGAATCTCACTGAAAGACTTTCATTCTCCCTTCCACCTTTCCTGCTCTATAAGCAAGGAAAATGACAACGCAATCCTACTGAAAGCAAGAGGATGTTCCCCAAATCCTCTCACCACAAAGAGACCGTGGTCAATTCCTCTGCTCTCAGAGACAGGAGGTTTCAAACTCACGGAGGGGCCACACAAAAGTGTCTGACTTCACCTGCCAGGTCTACTCCCATTCCCAATATTCCACGATAAACAGTGGACGAAAAAGCCCAGGAAACACATCAATTCTGCAGATTCTTTGTGTGTAAAAAGTCCTTGCACTTGGCAGCTACTCAACCTATCCCTCTTTATGCACACATCCAGGACCACCAATTTCCATTTCCTTCTGAGAATCATGAAGAAAACAGAACAAAAGAAACAGAACAAAAGCCCCAAGACAGAGGAAGGCAGAGAACCCTGGCAGGAGCTGTGGAATTGTGGAGATGAGCCTGTGCTGGAGCAGTTTCACTGGTGTGACTGGAGACCCCGTGGAGGGGCCCCACTCTGGAAGAGGATGAGGAGGAAAGAGCAGCAGAGACAACTTGTGATGAACTGGTCCCATTCCCCACCCCGTTCCCCCTGTGATTCTGGTGGGGAGAAGGTAGAGAATTCAGGAGTGATTTTTCCTGGGAAGATGGGAGGGGTACAGGAGAGATGTTTTAAGATTCAGTTTTATCTCTCTGATTTAATTGGTAAGAAATTAAACTAATTTCTCCACATCGAGCCTGTTTTGGCTGTGACAGTAATTCATGAGTGATTTCTCCTTGTCTTTATCTTGACCCATGAGCCTTCCACAACATTTTGTCTCCCCTGAGCAGCTTTGGTGGGCACTGGTATCCAGCCAGGGACAACATGCCACAAACGGGGATGGGTTCTTCCCCCTATGGGCAGAAACATCTCAGTTTGCAAATGTTTGTGATCTGCAGGGGCATCTACTAAAATTCAGCATGGGAAGGTTTCCCAACTCACCTCCTATTTCGAGTCTTATATACAATCACCAGTTTGTAAACAAAGGAGTTCCAAATAAAGCAGTTCCAAAAATAGCCCACAAGCTCCATACCACACTTTCAGAAACCTTTGTTTTGGTGGTCAGTTAATAATTTGCAATGTTTTCCAGCTCCTCACAGCTTAGAGGAGGAAAAAGCTGCACTGGTGAGCTCTGAGACTGAAGAGGGCACAAGGGGAGAGCCAAGAAGGCAAAAGGATGATTAAAGGGATTTTGTGAGAACTCAAGTCTACAATGGGTCAGTGCCTGCAGGCTTGGAAGCAACAAGCAGTGTCAGGAGAAGAAAAAGGTTTTATAACATTGGATGTCATCAAGCCCAAAATAAAATGCATCTCAAAATAAACAGGATTGTGTAGGACAAGAAAACAAATTACATCCCACATGTGAAGAATGCATTTTTGTAAAATGAGTCCCTTTGGGTCAAAACATATAAAAATATATTTAAAACAAAACAAAACAAAACAAAACAAAAGGCAGACACCAAAATATTTAAACAAAACATATGGTTCTCTATAAAGAAAAAGCCCTTTCCCCCTTTTACTTTTGTGCAAAACTCTCTTTCATACCCCACTTCTTCTGGGCTGGGACTGCCTAGGCTCTGACCAGGCTGGCAAGGGTCCAACAGATCACCACCATCTGCTATCACCTTTACCTGCTCTCACACCCATGAGCTGAGGTTTCTTGTCCATTTAAATAATTTTAAACCTTTTAAACTCAAAAATAGCAAACTAACATAGCAAATTAACACTGCCCCATGCTACACCAGAAGTGTGTCACCCTGTGCCATTTATCAGATGGCCTTCCAGACCCTCCTGTGCCTAAGGCAGATGTGCTGAGGAGCAAGACCTGTGCTCACCTTTGGGTGCCAAAATTACCTGAACTGGGTAGGGAGAGCACCTGCACAGCCCTGTGGACTTTAGTAAAGATGACAGCCAGACAAGCTGAGACTAAAAACTGCCAAACTCCCAGCAGATGTGACCTAAAGCTCAAATTCCTCCTCCCTAGGAACTTCAGAGGTCATATATATACACAAAATAGTTAATATTACACTTCTTCAAACTGTATTTATTTGTTTGTTCTCCTTAGTACAGAGAGGGACATGGAGCAGATTTCCACAACCGAGCAAGGGATTCTGTCTTCAACAGACACACAAAACATCCTGTTTCACCCCAACTCCATACAGAGTTTATTCTCACCTCAGTGATTCATCAGGGCTTCCCTGGCACCGTTTTCATGCGAGCAGTGCAAAACCCGGCTCCTGTATCCCACCAGTCCTGTGCCAGCAGATGGCACTCCAAAGCATCCACAGCCTCCCTCACCCCACTCCCAGCAACCGCTGGAAAAGGTGTTCTTTTGTTTGTTTGTTTGTTTGTTTTTTTCCTGTGCCAGCTTCTTCTGTGGTGTTTTTAATCATGCTTAAATATAGGGGCCAACTTAGGAGCTCCCAGCGCAGGGCCATCAAACTTCCCAGAGCTCAGCTTCCAGAAGAGGTCACTATGTCCTGCTGCACATAAAAGCCACATTCCCATTCTCTTTCCTTAAATCATCTAACCAGTTACCAACTGCTGGGCACAGAAAGGGAGAAAACACCTTCCTCCCTCACTCACCAGAAATCAGCTGTGATTGCAAGAAGATGCTTTGATTTTTTTTTTATTTTTGTTTGCTGGGTGGTTTTTGGGTTTTTTAGGGCAATCATCTGTGTTTCTCAGCACATCACTGCTGAGCTCTTCATGGGAATGTAACCCAATACAGAAAGGAGAAGGGGAAGGGAAAATCCTTCCTAAAGCAAAAAATGTTGCAGATCAAGGGATTCAATTGTGTCAAGTGTAATACTGAGTTAAGGTTCTAGGAACCACCTCAATAGTTTTATTACATTCAGGACTTTACAGACTCAGTGAAGGTAGAAAATAAAACATTGAAGCTTTTCATTTCATCCAAGTGAGGTGTGCAAACCACAGCTCACAAAAAATCCAGGGCTTGCCTGGATTGGAAACAGGATCTCTGGCTTTGCCCCATGGAAAACTGGGTTAATGGAAATAAACATTCATGGTTTCACCCAGTTTCTCCATCCAGCCACTGCAGGTTTCTCCATGGCACTCTCTGTGCCAAGGAAGACCTTGGGAACCCCTTGTCTGTGAGTTTGGCTTTGGGAAGTTGCACAAAAAGGGGCAGAAGATCAACTTTCATTTCTCATGAAGAAGAACCTTCCTTGCTCTACCATTCCCAGCTCCCTTCCAGCATCTGGAGAAGACAAGAGGTGAGACTGAGACCTTAACTGGCTTAGGGAGCAGGGAAAAGTCCTCTTGCACCAAACCCAATGAATCCAAGGCTCACTGGAGTGACCTAATGCTCATCCCAGGGTACTGTGTGGTTGCACAGCTTTAATTAAAGCAGATTAACGAAGGGGACACTGCAAAGCTTTCCTGTGTTTTACTGCAGGGGTTTTACACAGTGAGATGCAGTCCTGTCACCTGGCTGCTGAAGTGACAAACTGCCCATGTGAGCACCCACAGGAGGAGAGGATCTGTGGTGGCATGGCTGCATCACTTCCCCCAGGATTAACTGAGAGCTTACAGGGATAGCATGGGACAAGGGTGATGCTCAGCAGGCACCAACCACACAACCTGGATTTGCTGCCAACAGTGGCAGCGATGAGCAACACTCATGGCTCTGTTTTTTCATTCATAGAAATCACAGAATAACTCCAATTAGAGAGAAGCCCTGAGGACCATCAAGTCCAACATCTTTCCACTCTTACCTACAAAAGCATATCCAGGGATTTTCAGCAGGGTTTGCTCATGGTGCAGTCTCTGAACCACCACCTCATTTCATATTTGGGACAACTGAGCAAAAAAAGTCTCTTAAACTTAAGGGAATTGTTTGCTTCAGAGGCACCTTCTCAAATCAACAAGTTTGTGAGATTGCAGTGGAGAACCTCCATCTGTGTTTAGGTGAACACATTTATTTTATTTATCACGCAGGCTGTTGCTATCAGCTCAGAAATAACTACTTGAAATGTTATCTGCACCACATGCCTTATCCTTCAGAACCTGTTGTGTTTTGTAATGACACTATATATAAATTACCTCTCTGATACATGTCCAGCTTTATGAGTTAACTCCAAAGGAATTTCAGCATCCTGGATTGTCATTAAAAGTGAGGATGAAACTCTATAACAAACCAGTACATCAACGGGAGTTTAGCTTGGCAAAAACAACACAAATTTAGGTTACACTTTTCAGCTAAGGAACAGAATAAAGAATCAGAATTAGAAGTGTGATTCTGTGTTTCCTCGTGTTTTCATAAACCAGACGTAATTACGACCAATTCAAAGAGCCTTAGCAATCTTGTCTAGTGGGACTAGGAGTCCCTGTCCATGGCAAGAGGTTGGTATAAGATGGTTTTTAAGGTCCCTTCCAACTCAAATCATTCCATGAGTCTATGAATTCATAGGTGAAATGAAGTGTAGGGGAGGTAACAACACTGCTTTCTACACAGGAGTGAAAGGGGTTTAATATCTTCAAGTTTTATGGTGGATATAACTTTGTCTGTTTAAAACCTTGCAAACAAATAAGATGTGCCCTAGAAAGGTCAATAAATATAATTTTTGTCTTCACCCTGGTGCAGCAAGGGTTAATATATTTCCAAACACATTTTTTTAGTGGGAAAATACCATTGCTGTCCCCATTTAATCATGTGATAAATGCAGCCATCAAAGTGGGTTTAGAAGAATACAATTTCCTTCCTTTCAATAATTCATCTCCACAGGGGGGTTTAAATGTATTAAATAACACTGCATCCACTTTGGAGCAAGGTGACACACTCAGTGAGATCTCACAATTGTTACTCCAGCTGCTGCATGTGATCTTTGCCAGGGCAAAAGTCAATTTAGACTCTTGCAGTGCAACTCAGGGAAGAAGGTGGGGTTGAAGGAAGGGAGGTGGATGGGGTTGTACGAGCAGCCCCCTCACACCAGCAGAAATCACTTCCACTGGGCAGAAGCACTCACTGTATAATTATGCTTCTAAAAAAAAAATCCTATACAAGGGAGTCAAGCCCATAAAGTGAACAAAATTCAAGCTTTTAATTCATTTTTTAATAATTATAGTACTGCCATTGTGGCCACAGACGTCCTGCAGACCCAGCCAACGTTTCATCAGCTCTGGGATCTTGGCCTGTGTTTGCTCTCCTCTTCAAGTGCTGTCACACAGATGTGACAGAGCTGCCAGAGGTGACCCTCACTGCCCAGAAAAGCTGCACGCAAGGACAAAGCTCTCTGAGCAAGGTGAGTGTCCATCCAGCTGCCTCTATATTTGCAGTTATGTTTAATTTTATTTTTTATTTGTATTTATTTATATTGACGTAGGTGCAGATAGCTATAGATACATGTATATATTTGTAAATATACAAATCTGTGCCAGCAGTGCTGACTGGAACCATGAACTGCCCACACTCACGGGGTGAAAAGCAATGGTCAGGAGGAAAGAGGAGTCAGAATTCCTTGAGACCACATTTGGATCTCATATAATAGGTGAGAAATGCTTTTCTCATCTATATGGGTGAAGCGACCCTGTCCATGACTAAATCTATGTGGCAGGAGATGTGCATTTGAAGTATTCTTCAAATTTAGGGGCCAACAGTACTTAAGGGGGTAGAAAGGCTGGAGAGGGATTTTTTGCAAAGGTATGGAGTGATAAGACAAGGGGGAATGGCTTTAAGCTGAAGGAGGGTAGATTTAGATTGGATATTTGGAAATAATTCTTCCTTGTGAGGGTGCTGAGGCCCTGGTTGTGCAGAGAAGCTGTGGCTGCTCCCTCCCTGGAAACGTTCCAGGCCAGGTTGGACAGGGCTTGGAAGGTGTCCCTGTCCATGGCAGGGGGTTTTAAACAGATGATTTTTAATGTTTCCTCCAATCCAAACCATTCTGTGACTCCATGAGACACAAGCACAGCAACCACCCATGCAACCACCACAAGCAGTGGGGAAAAATATTTGCAGAGCTGTCTCTGGCTATGGAAGAGCAATAATGTGGGCACCAGCTGAGTGCTCTGTCCCAGCCTCTGGGCACAATATGGATTTTTTTCCCTGTCAAAGTGCTCTCTCCCATAGCAGGGCTGGCTCACGGCCGTGCTTCACCGCGTGGCCCCAAACGCCTCCACGCGACCCCGGTGTCACCGTTCCCCGGGCACAGCCCTCCCAGCAGGGTCTGTGCTGGCATGGGGTGACAGCAAAGTGTCTCCCAGGATTTGGGAGCATAAAAGCAAGTGGTTGCAGGGCTGGGGGCGAGGCTGGCACATTGCAGACAAAACAAGCCTTTGGTTTGTGGCTCCAGCAGTGACTCAGAGCCGGTGCAGAGGAGCCAGCGGAGCTGCTCTGGAGGAGGCTTCGTACAAAAGAACCCCTTCCCTCACCCTCATCCTCTGCCCACACAGAAACCTTTGTCCTTTCTCCCTCAAACAAAAGGAAAAATTAAAAAAAAAAAAACAAAACAAACAAAAAACCAACACACAAGGGAACAAACAAACTGAAAAAACCCCTTAACTAACCAAAACACAGCTAGTGAAAACTCAGTTCTGTGCCTGGGTGCTGATAGAGGCAGCTGCGGTTTCTGGTTCTATCAGCAGACACAGGCAAAGTGGTCCCTTGAAAGGCACTTAGTAGAGGATTGCCAAGGAAAACCCACAATGTTCAAGTTGTTTGGGCAATTTAGGAAATGGCAAGCTCCCCCCAAACCTGGTGATACACATTCCTTTTTTATATAGGTTTGGTCTTTTCTTACTTTTCTTCTCTTGTAAGGTAAGAAGATTGGAATGTTACTGGAAAAGCTCATACCTCCAGCTTTTCACAACTTTTTTAAAATTAAAGCTATAGTAGCATTTGGGGTGGTTCTTCCATGTTTTCACTGAAGCCTTGAGCATTCCTGGTGTCCCATAAAACCTGCCACCAGCAGCACCAGGAATCCGGGTGTTTTCCCAAGGGCTCTGCTGCAGGATTCTTCATTTTAAGTTTTACTGTTGAAAAATGCAGCCTCCCTGACTAAAGGGGAGTTTAATGGTTAGTTAGGGAAGTTCTGTGCCTATAAACCCACTGGAAGTTTTTTTCAAGATTGTGGGCATGCTGAGAAGAAAAGACCTTCCCTTCCCAGACACATTGGAAGCAGAGCAAGAATAGGTTGGGGCATTCAGAATAGATTCCACCTCCCTTGAAAATACAGAGAACAAATTAAAAGATTATGTGTGAATCTATTTCCATCCACTTATTAAATCCCTTTATGAGAATCTATTTCTCTGCCCCCAAAGAGGCAGAAAAAGAAAAGAAAATATTTAAATTTTCTTAAGAAAATTGCTTTAATGACTGCCTTAAAAAAAAACCAAACCCTTTAAAACCAAACAAAAGCCCACACTTGAGTAAAGTCAAGAAAAAAAATAACTGTGTGATTTAAATGCTCCATATTGACAACCCTAGGAACAGGGGAGTGGGTTGATTACAATATGGCTTTTAAAGGATGCACAGTCATTTAAAACAAAGTTGACATTATTGAAATAACACTTTTTACAGAAGTAGCTGTGTCCCAAATGACCTTGAAAAGACATAGCAATTACTACCACACATGCAAGATAAATTATCACCAAAGCTAAGGCTTGATTTCCTGAGATACAGCAGCCAGACTGGAACATTAGGAACTGGGATGAGTTCTGAGATAAGATGGTAGAGTCAATAAGACAAATGTGTAAATAAAAAGCTCCATTTGTCGGGACAAAAGCTGTGTTTTGATTGTGAGAAATTAAATTTTGCATTTCAGGGAAATACACGCCACGTCCTCTCACAAATGTGGAAGCTGGTTTCAAACATGAGGAGCATGAGGGGCATCTACTGCATGAAAAACTCATAAATTCATTATTAATTATTGCTCAAAATAAGCTGTTGATGTTAGCTTAACCTGTGAGATCCTCAGGGTGGCACAGTCTCGTGGCTCTGCTTATACAACACCTACCTTGACAA
This sequence comes from Irena cyanogastra, assembly GCA_013397155.1. Lineage (NCBI taxonomy): Eukaryota > Metazoa > Chordata > Aves > Passeriformes > Irenidae > Irena > Irena cyanogastra. Next base: position 224,336 of record VWZV01003697.1, read on the forward strand.
GGGCCTGGTAAAAATAGAAGCCCAAATAACCAAAGTCGTTACACACTCACACACATAGATGCAGTTTATGCAGACATTACTGCCAAAAAAAGTTATTCTTCCATAAAGACAAGGACTGGATCTTGCTGCCCCCAAAATGAGAATTTTACTCTAATCACATAAAAAGAACAACTTCATAAACACAGGAAGAAAGGGAGAAATGATGCTTCCCGTGGGAAGGAAGTCCATTTAAAGCAAGAACAAACTGATGCAGTCAGGAGAAAAAGAAAAACAAAAAAGCTTGTATATGCAAATAGACATTTATTACCCATCTTTGTGCTCCTAAGAAATATAATTTACTGACCTTTGAGAGATAGGTCAAATAGACCCATAGAATAAGAAACAAAGGCATCTTTTTGGCAACTGCCATGTTCCAGAGCAATAATTATCCTTTCCTCTCTCTGTGAGCAGCAGGAAATGAAGAGGGATGCCATTACACCATGACAATTACTGTAATTTTAATTTCTAAATATTGCTAGGAAAGTTTCCTCAAAAAAAAAAAAAAAGAAAAATGTCTCTTCAGATTTTGATGTGCTTTTAGATAAAATCTCATTCCCCAGCTAACACAGACTTTCCCTTCTCCCACTCCCCTGGGGCAACCACCCACAAAGTCTGCATGGTGAGAAAAACCCACTTTCCTCCCCATTAGTGGAGAAGAGAGAATTGCAGAGAATCACAGAATGGTTTGGGTTGGAAGGGACCTTCAAGATCATCTTGTCCAACCCCCTGCCATGGGCAGGGCCACCTTCCACTATCCCAGCTTGCTCCAAGCCCCATCACTTGAACTCGTTCAACCACAGGCACAAAACCAGATTCTTTCTATCAGAAGCAGATGATGTTGGATGCACAATAATTACAAAAAAAAAATTTAAAAAAGGATTCTTTTCATCTCCTGTGCTCAGAGACATTATTTGCTCTGTTGTGGATTCTCCACAGTCTACCATTATATATTTAAATACTATATATAATATAATATATTTAATATTAATATAATTAATATTTTAATTATAAAATATTTTAATACAATGCATAATCTATTCCTGCTATTAGAACATTATCAAATTATATCCAGTTTTTGCACTGTGGGATGCGTTTCACCCTAGAGGACATGTCTGGTCAGCTGTCCAGCCTCTCCTGCCACTGACCACACTGTCCCAGGCTCTGGGAGACACCTGAAATACTCCCACTCCTACACTGGACTCTGCCTGGGAGGAGGAGTTTGCACCTTGGTGCATCTGTTCAGGGGGAGAAGTGGGATTTGAAGTCCATCTGCCCCCAAAACAATCAGAGCAGAGGTGATCATATCCCCAAATCCTGCGTCTCCTGTAGGCTGCACCGGCAATTCCCATAAACTGGAAACTACCTTTCAGAATTCCCCTTAATGAGCCTTTTGAGGTCTCATTTTGGCCACTAGGTGAAGACTTAAAAATAACCTTCACAGATTCAAGGGAAAGGGCTTTTTTCCTTTTTTATTAATTGTTGCCACAAGGCACGTTCAACAACCATCATTTAGTGCAGTAAAAAGTTGTGTCTTTCAATATATGCACCTATAGAACTCCATTGATTTGTCTATACACAAACACATTCCTACAAACATATATTTGATTAAGAATTTATATAGCTTCAGGCTTCAAGGAGTTTTGGATCAATGCCTTTATAAACAAATAAACTCAATTAAAGAGTACTTACAACAAACCACAACGGGCAGGAAACTAATTTTCCCAAGCCTTGCCGTGGCAATTTTTACCTGTTACATGGGTCTAGGGAATCAATTACTCCCTAAAGGGAAATTATCAGGGCTTGCGTTACCCAACATCTCACCTTTCCCACTCACCAGTGGGAGAGAAGTATAGGGATGGGCATCCAGGAAAATGAGCACTCTTCAGACCTCTTACAATTCGCTGTAATAAATTAAAGTATAAATAAAAGAGAACAAAGCCCTGCAGGCAAGCTGTGTTTGAATCAAGGCTGGATCTGCACCAAGTCACTGTGCAGCTTCACAGGGCCCATAAATCAGGTCTCCTGAACATATGTAGTATTTTGCATTACTCTATAGGGTGTTAACTTTAATGCCTTAATATATTCACATAGTGGTCAGGTTACAGTTCCTGTGGGAACCATAAATTCCTATGTCCTGGCCAATCTGCTGCTGGAAAAATAATAATAATAAGTTAAAACTAACCACACCACCACATTGCCTTCAGCAGGTTTTATACCTTTAATTTTTCTCCTTTCTGTACTTGAGAGAGGAAGAGGAGAAGATGTGTGAAGCTGCAAACGTACAGGGAAGCTGAAGCAGATGTGAATTAATTTTCATCCCTTTCTTGCATGAAGGCTTATGTGTCCCCAGCCCAAGCAAATGTCACTGCATGAAAAAGATTTGCTCCTGGGTGTGATCAAGCCTATTTCTGAGCCAGAACCCTCTCACCTGGGACATGCTACAACCTCCTTTTTATTGATCCACCAAAACCACCTCACTTCACCTGCAAGCGACAGCTACAAGGAGAAACAGCCCGAGCTGATCCAGTTTAACCCAATTTCTGCTGATTCTGCCTGACCCACACCAAACTGATCCTGCTACAATCTCCCAGTGGTTGGATTCCTACCTGGTTAAAGCAAAGGGGGTTGTCTCTGTCTCATTCTTCCTCTAGCCTCCTTTTGCTCCCACCTCACCATAACTCACTTAAAGATTTGAGTATTTTTGTCTGGAATCCTATTTTTTTTTCCCATACTAAAACTCTGTTTACTTCCAAAGAAAGTTGGTTTTGGAGTCATCAAGCAATTTCAACACACCAAAAAAAGCTGGTTTTATTCAGGCTTGCTCCGAATGCCCAAAGTTCACAGTAATTAGCATTTTTCATTCTATTTGCACTGATTAATGGCCAGCAGTGTCCCACATTCTGTGGAGCAGCCATGGCCATGCCACCACATGGTAGTCCAGGCAAGGACAGAGCTGTTCCCTTCCTGAAACACACTCCACCAACAGCAGCCAAACACAATTGGTTAAAAGCCCAAGAAGTGATGCAATACAGATGGCGTGAAAACAAATCACAGTTAATTTGCACAAAATGACCCAACGAATATTTAATGTATGTGGGATTTGACCACAGTTAAAGGATGTGCTACTTATGCCCCTGCTCAACACAGATCACCAGCTGGTCGGCAAAACCAGACTGTTAATTTTTATAAACACAGAGCTGAAAAGTAACATCTGTGCACAATCTCTGCACAGGTAGCAGTGGGAACCCTCACTCTGGATAAAGGAATTCATCAGCCCTTTGGTACCTTAATTTCATTTCACTGACACCTACACCAACTAAGCAACAAGGTCTAAGGCAGAATTGTAATTGCTTGAAGCTTAGTTAATATTAAAGCTCTGGTCCATTGATCTGCACTAATGATAGGGTTTTCAGTGGCACCATTCCACTCTTTTTTACAGAGAATCATCAATTCAAAGTTACAAAGTACAAGTATTTCTTAATGCATTAAGGAAGTTTTAGAAAACCAGGTGGCACAAGGTAGGGGGAGAAAAATCATTAGAAAAGCAGAAAACCTGCTGACTGCCCCTTAAATGATAAAAAAGTATCAAAAATATCAGAAATAATCACTGAAATTAGACATGGAGTTCTGGGTTTTGGTGGTACAGGATCAGCTGCAGATGCATACAAGTTTCTTAGTCTGTAGGATTTAAGAGGCCAGCTTAATCTCTGCTGGACCCTTACTTCATCCAAATGATCTCCTGGCATCAAAACTCTCTTGGAAATCTGTGGAGATTTCTTAAAAACACACACACACACATACAGATATTAAATCTGTAGTATTTGGCATTACTTTTTATGAAAGACTACGCATTTTTCTGTATATATACAATACACTTACACAAAGATATCTTTATAGTCAATAATTTGCATATATTCACTGGCACACATGCATCTAATTATATTTTATATATATTCACATACACGTACATATGAAATTGAATATGTGCATCATATATGGAGTAATCAGAGTATATATGAATATGTATGCACAAATCAGAATAAATATATATACTCTGATTCTATATAGTATTTATTCACTGAAAAATGTCCTAATATGGGCTAAAAAAGAAGAAAAAGGCTCAATTTGCATATGTATACAGTAGTTAACCACAGTGCAATGTAGCCAAAGAAAGCAGAATACATAATCCCTCTTAAAACTGGGGACAGGCTTGATAAAAACTCTTCTTAATTTCTTCTATGAGATTGTCCTTGGAATGTGATTTCACCACACCTACAAGCCCAGCCTCCAGGAAAAGGGGGTGTAGGACTGCTTTTTGATCTATTTCATAGCAGACAAAACTCCCATGGAGAATGCAAAAATGGCCCCATGAGGACAGAAAAACAGAGAATAATTAAACAGCTCTTATGTAAATCTTTTCTCCCCGAGTCCTGTTATCCTCCACCTCCAAAGACAGCACTCACCTCTATTGGAAAATCACCTCACTGCCTCCAATGCAGGCAGTGGAGGAGGTCTCAGCTCCTCAGCATCATTAGTGGGGTTGGAAAACAGCTTTTTTTTAGTACTGTACTTACTTCCAAACACAGAGACACGTGTGAACTTACCTGTTTGGTGCTTCTCTGCCCAGTAGGAAGCAAAGCTTTGGATTTCTCTGCTATTTTCTGTTAAAAGGAAACAAAAAAAAAAATCAGGGGGAAAATGGCTGAGAAAAGAGAATCCAAATATTTAGGGAAGGAGTCATATGAAGCTATTTTCTTCTACTTTCTAAAGAAAAGGACATAGAGAAAGCTCCTACTCTTTAGAAAAAAACAACAAGGGAGTATAAAAGCATTGAAAAGTTCAGTCTTGCAGGCATTAAAAGTCTTCAAAGCTTTCAGAATGACAAGGTTATCAAAACTGGAACAGGCATTTAAGGAATGACAGCCAGGACGTGGATAAGTAGCAATTTATCACTCAGATTGTTTTCCTGACGCAGCCGGGCATTCACAAACTGCAGTGGTTAATTTTGGCACTTCTGAATTGATGACAGTTTTTAAAATAAAAGAAATCCAATCCTCTACAGTTCAGATGGACTGTACTCATGAACATTAGGGGAAAAGAAAAGAATAAAAAAGATGTGTGTGTGTGTGGGGGGGGTGGCGGTGGAGCTCTTTACCCAAATAATTCCAACTTCTCATTTAACACATAAAATAATTTAATTTAAAGACCCCACACTCAGTTTCTTGAATAGGACAGGTAACTAATTTAAAATATGAGGCAGCACTAGAGATGATGCAATTCTATTACACAACAGACACGCTGTTGAACTGCAATTTTATGTACATCTATTTATTTATTTAATTTTAAGGCACAGGCAGCAAGTGCTGGGAAATCAATCAGTCCAGAGTGTTTCTAATAGAGACACATTATTAAGTGCATGTTGCCAGCCAAATTTCATTACACCTCTCTAATTACAATATATCCTTCCCATTGCTGCAGACATGCGTCAGACTCATTAAAGTGATATAGCAAAGCCACCAGAGTTTGTCCAGGTTGTATTTTGATTAATCCAGATATATCTCCTAACTTGCACTGCCAGGGAGGGAAACAGTTTGGGGATGCTAAATTTAAGTCATTACTACAGTGTTTAAAAGCAAAGCAAAGCTGCTCATCAGCAGAGCCTCCCCAGGGTAAAGAGGGTGAGCAAGAAGCCAATGAAGGAACTTGCAGTTCAGGATTTGTTTGTTTTATTAAACAGCTTGATCTTGGTGACAGATCCCAACCACAAGACGTGCCTGGAAACTTTCTGGCACAGCCAAACAGCAAAGCAGAGCCAGAAGGCAGGGTAACATTTGAATTATCTGTGCTTCCCGCACATTTTCTGCAAGCAGAAAAGGTGAACTGCGCAATCACCTCTCCCCTGAGAGTGGAGGCACACCAAAATAATGTCATGGCCAAGCCAGGGGAAATACTTCACCCTGAACTCAGCACTGGGGGGCTACACATCAAATGCTGGGGTCAGTTTTGGGCCACTCAAAAGGAGAAGGACATTGAGAGGCTGGAGCATGTCCAGAGGAGAGAACAGAGCTGGGGAAGGCTCTGGAGCACAGGTCTGATGAACCTCAGCAGCTGAAGGACCTCAGCCTGGAGAAAAGAAGGCTCAAGGGAGACCTCAACCTCTACAACTCCCTGACAGGAGGGTGTAGGCAGGTGAGGGTCAATGTTCTCTCCTAGGGAACAATGTCCTCTCCCAGGGAACAAGGGACAGGACAAGAGGAAATGGCCTCAAGCTGCCCCAGGGGAGGTTTAGATTGGATATTTGGGAACATTCCTGCAGAGAAAGGCTTGTCAAGCACTGGAACAGGCTGCCCAGGGAAGTGGTGGAGACACCATCCCTGCAAGTGCTCAGTAAATGTGTGGATGTGGCCCTTAGGGACACGGTTCAGGTGCTGCTGGGTTGATGGTTGGATCTGATGATCTTAAAAGTTTTTTCCAGCCTTAATTCTATGACACTATGATTGCTTGACTAACAAAGAACAAAACCAGAGAGGAAACTATTCATGAGCAGCCCTGTGGAGATGCTCCAGGCTCCAGGGAATCCCACTCACACTTAAGACATTCCCAGTTGCCAGATGGGAGGGTGGAAGCAGCAGAGACACTCACTTTCTGCACAGCCCCGTATCTCTGGATGGCATCTGACAGCTGATTCTTCAGCCTGTCCAGCTGAAGCCGTTCTTGCTGTATTGGGGAAAAAAGAAGGCTGGTTAGCAGGTCTGTGAGAGATAAAGCCTGTAGTAGGCTCTGTCTGTGTCCATGGGAAATTGTCCTGGTGGGAGACACCAAATAAATAAGGTGGGCACAAATGGGATCATAAAAGAATCACACTGGGGCTGCCAGGATGCAGTGGGATTTTATTTTAGGAAATGTGATGCTTTGGTCTTTCAGGCCAGGTTAAATAAAAAAAATGCCACTTTGGATATTCAAGATAGCATTGGAGAAAATAACTGAAGGGATCTTTCTATAAAAAGTTCTTTTTTTTCCAGATGATAAATCATGATAGAGTTGATCACCTCATTTGGGAAGTTTACTGGATTTGAAAAGTCAAACAGCCACAACATCCTCTCTCCTTGGTCTGACTGTCAGAAACCAGCTTATCTTCATGTTTTCCAAAACATGAACCCAAATGTCACTGCCTTTATGGATGGAGCTTGCTCCAACAAGGTTTCAATCTACGTTTAAAAAAAAAAAAAACCAAAAAACTGTTCTTGGAAGGAAGAACACAGCCTGATGTAAGCATCCAACATCCTTCCAAATCTCTGCTCTCAGAGGGAACGCCCAAACCCAAACAGTTCTCCTGGAACTGTTCTACAGCCTGGATTTCAGATTTCACATATGCAGGAGCTCACATGTCCAGATTTTACAGAGGGAAATGCTGCAGGGAATGGGGATGTCACCTTAAAAGACAAGTGGAAAACAAAACCCAATCTACAGTAAAGCTACTGAGCAGAAATGTTCACTTTCCAGCCATTTCAGCTGTTTCATAAAACTGCTTGGGATTATGAAAGTAGATTTTATAAAGGATGGGAAAAACGTTTTTACTTTTAATGGCAGTATTTTCACACACAGAAGAATATCCCAGTTCTTCATCTGAAGATTTCAAACCATTTTTAGAGCAGGGCAAGTATCATTATTCCCATTCCACAGATAAAGGTCCATAAACCTTATGTTTGTTCCACATGCAAAATAAGATAAGATTGTCACCCTGGAGAGCAGATCTTATGCTCCAGCACTGACCCTACCAAAAGAAATGGAATTCCAGATCTACCTCTCTATTTACATCCTTTGAGGTTAGTTTGGAATGAAGCCCTTAAAGAGCCATTTTCCATCAGTCTCCTTCCCTGTAGCACACTGATCCACTTAGAGCAGCATCTTTGCTCCTGCAATACTGGCAATTTGCTCAGCTGGGCATCCTGACTCCAATACCTCCAGCAGCACTTGGAGATTTATGGGAAGTCAGGGAAAGTCCCATATTGCATCTCGTTGGCAGTGCATTACTGGTGGAAAATAAGGAAGAAAGGGGGGGAAAAGCGGTTTTTTTTTTCCTGTGGGTGCATGCAAAGCAGATCACAGAAAAATGGATTGGTGAAGACTAACTATAAAGCTCTGTAAGGCTTTTCAAACTGTGAGTAATTTATGGGAGGAGAGTTTGCAGTGCTACCCAGATTCCCATGAGAGACTTACTGATCAGCAGCCAATATCCACCAGAACAATTTATTCTATGTAAGGGACGGTGGCTACAGGCTTTCTATCAAAATTTGTAGGTGTAATTACTAAAACTCCACTGTTAGAAAAAAAAAAAATTGAATTAATTGACCAGTGAGCAGAAAAAAGTTATTATACAATGTAACAGAGAGCAGCAAGTTTATTCCTCATATTAGCGAAATTGTTTCTGTGTTTATTTCTCTTAGCTCTTAAATATTTTCCCTTCAATTTTCCATTTTTCTCCCCACTACAGTAAAATCTCTTCTCCAGAGAGTCCCCATGGGCTTCAAAGGCAAATAATGACATTCTTGTATGGCACTGTAATTGAGTTTAATGTGACCTTGCCTGATTCCCCTTTGGACCCAATTTATGTCACAAAATAGAGCCTAGAGAGTGGCAGAAAAAAAAAAAAAAAAAAAGAAAAAGCCCAGATCCAAGGTGGCATCTTCTGTTTCATCAAGCTTAGATGTAATTATGCAGGAAAACAAAAACAAAACAAAAACAACCAAAATCCCACCAACAACAACAAAACAACAACAACAACAAAAAAAA
>VWZV01003697.1:233263-278889 GCA_013397155.1 Irena cyanogastra
AAAAAAAAAAAAAAAAACAGTCCTTGCCATCCACCACAAATCAAAGCAATATGTTAAATTTTTTTATTGTATTAATCTTGATGTCTACATGTGGAAATAATCATTCAAGGCTCCCCTCTCCATTCTCTGGAGTAGACCATCACCCATTCATTTTTTTTTTAGGCAGGCTGAATTGCACATGGTCCTTTCACAGGTTACCAAGGTGGTCTCGGGTGATCCAAGTTTTAAATCCTTATCTCAACTGCCTGCTGGTAAGTGCCATAAATCCAGGCTGTAAAAACCACTTGGTCAGAGATGAGTTGTGTGTTTAGAGCAGTCTTATTTCCAGGTGGAAGGGCAGTGAGAACAGAGCTGAAGTAATACAAGACTTTGGGAAATGGCAGGTGGAGAACAAAACATGAACTCAGGAAAGCTCCTGACTCAGAAACCATGTGGATGCTGGAAGCAAGAGTGTAACAGAAATCAAGTAGAATTGTCCTTATTTTCATTTCAGGTGCTGAATGTGGGTGAAAATTCTCCTTTAACTCTCACACTAGTTGGAATCAGGTCCCCACAGTTTGCTTTTGTTCTTGCCAACAATGCACATCATGGGCCAAGACAGCAGTGACATCTGGGGTATAAAATCATTGTTGGAAGGTCAAAAATCTTCTGTTTGTCCTATCTTTGCACTGGGGACAATGGGAAGGGGATCATTCATACCCTGTGACACTGATGCTCACATGAGTTGAATCTACAGATGACAGCCCAGGCTGCACACAAAACAGATGGGATTTTCTGGGGCAAACTGGAATTCAGAGTGGGGTAAATTCTAATCTAAAATCCTGCTCTGATCTGGTCACAGCCTGTGTTTATGTATCGCCCAAGCTGCTTTTGCACTGGCACACAGCACTGAATCAGTGTCATATCCAGATGCATTCCATGGCTCTGGCCTTTCCAGACACTTAACACACCCCCAAACTCACCTGCACTCCACAACTGAGTCTTTAACCAATGCCAAACTCATGTGAAGCCAGATGATTTCTGCAATATTTTCACCCAAACTGAGACCCTGAGACAGATGTGAACTGGCCAAAGACTTTGTTGCTGAGTTCTTGATTTCCAATTTTACATGATCCAGTTTTGGGAGGAGAACTGGTGTCTGCGGCTGTTTTCCCCTCGGTCATTTATAAGTGAAAACTACACTTGTTTGAGAGGAAAGGAAGATATAGCAAGCCACAGAACTTAACAGCTTTAAAGCACCCACTGCCACTTCTTATTTTCATTATTCCTCCTTCCACAAAACCCATCATTCTCCCCCAACAGCATCTTGACTGACACATACCCTGGATGAGCCTCTGACAACCTCAGACAGCTGCTTGATGGCTTTGGTGCTCGTCGTGATGGTTTTATTAGTCTCCTGCTGGGTGGCATGCCTGCAGAAGAGAAGAGATGATAGCAATTGCAATTGAAATTAATTGCATAATGAGACACTTGGAGAAATCTATCAAGCTGCAGAGCAATTGAGACAACACAACAACAGCAGCACACAGAGGCTCGGGAGGGCCACAGGAGTCCTGGGTCTTCACCAGCAATGGAAGCCAGAAGGAAATACTGGAAAGGAGATGCCCAAAATATTCTTCCTGCTGTCAGCACAAAGACAATGCCTGTGGACCATTAAAAGGGAAGTGATAAGGTGAAAACAGGGGGTGGACAGGGAACAAGGCCATCACAGATGGTCAGTACTGCAAATTTTCAAAGAAAGATTGTACAGCAAAAGGAGACAGGAGTGAGGAGTTGCCTGATGGCTTGCCCAGGTAAAACATTGTTCTCAGGAGAGAAATCTGAAATTGAGCAGGACAAATTTACTTACCCTGGTCATCGGCCCCTTCATGACACAGTATCTCCAGGAAAGCACTGGGGATGTGAAGGTGCAGAGTGCTTTTTTCATTGTTTCACCAGCACTGAAACAGGCAGGAACGGAGCCAAACTAGTCACCCCTCCAGTCATGGGTGTCCTTCCCTTTTACACCCCAAATTCCAGTACCATTATTCCTTGTAAGCACTGGTTGCTGGCCTAGCCCTTTGAGACCATATAAATGAAGGGGAAGAAACATAAATGCTTCCCAAAGGTATTTTTTAGCTCAGTCCAGTAGCTCTCAAGCTTTCTAAGGTCAACAGAGCACTCTCAGCTTCTAAGCTTCTCCAGAGAGCACTTCATATCCTTTCAGTCAGAAAGAAGTGGTTTTCCATGAGGTTTCACTCAAAACCTCAAGAAATACCTGGAAAAGACCTGGAGAAAATGATGTTTTTTCTCCCTTAGAGGACACATAGGCGCATTAGCCACAGCTGTATCAAAAAGACTCATTTGTCAGTGCTTTTCTTTTTTTTTTTAGAGTGGTGAGATTTGAAGTGAACGGAAGTTCTTTGATTAAAAAATGTCAAAATGACTATTCATGGTCCCTCAGTCCTGAAGACCCAGGGCTTGTCCTGACTCTTCAGCTCCTTTCTTCTCCTCTTTCAGTTCTGATGGAGGGCACCTCTTTTGAGACCTAGGTCAACTCTTCCAGCACCTCCTTTGAAGATCAAGGCCAGTCCCCAGACAGCTTTTACCAAACACAACCTCAACTACAAAAACACCGAGACCTCTCTTGTTGAGGTCTTAACCCAAAGTTTGGCAGTTTTTTGCCCACTTCAATGTTTTTGTGCAAACAGCTCAGTTGGGAAAGCTGTCCAGGATCATGGAATCATAGGATGCCCTGGGATAGAAAGGACCTCCAAGATCACCCAGTTTCAACCCCCTGCCATGGGCAGGGACACCTTCCAGAGGACCAAGTTGCTCCAAACACCATCCAAACTGGCCTTGGACACTTCCAGGGATGGGGCAGCCACGGCTTCTCTGAGCAACCTCTGCCTCACCACCCTCACCGTAAATAAAATTACACTTGAGTTCATGCAAGGTACCTACAAGTGAAAGCTTAGCACATATGAAGACAACATCTCTTAGCTGCAGAACAGGAATTCAGATGTGTGTCAAGGGTTGAACACTCACGCAGAAGGCAGGGACTCCTCTGGCACCATGAAAGAAGGAGAAATAATCCCATATGAAGACAAAACCAGGTCCAATAATGAGTTATTACCTCTGTTCATTTAAATTAAGATACAATTTCTGTGCTTATTCATCAAAATGCACATCAGTTACTGATGATACCAGGACTCACCGCACCAGCTGAGCAATTACATCATTTTTAATTTGAGATGGAAGAGGTCATATCTGTCACAGACAGGTATTCCACACTGCCACTGAGAGAGAGGGAGCTGGGAACTGAATCCTGTCACATTGCTAACACTGAGGAGTGCACAGTCAGCCTGATCCCCAATCTCTTAATCAAGTACATCTTGCCACCAAATGCATGAATTCTATAAGCAGCAGATTCAAATCTCAGATTTCCATACCTAATTCCTCTAAATGAAAGCAAGATGCTGGAGTTGACATCCATTTTGCAGACCTCATTAAATTATCTGCCCACAGAATAACTCAGGGATTTACATACCACTAATTCCCCATGTCCAAAGTAAAATGGCTTGTTAGGCTCTTACATCTCATCCTTCCCAATCTCTAAAGTTAAATAAAGCCTTCTTCATTTGCATTGTAATGTAAATTTTATGTTAGATATCTTAGGTAATAAATTTGTGCTGGGCACGAACTTTACTCTGCTGCAAAATAAGTGGGAGCAGGAGTACCAAAAATAAAAAAAGTTCTGCCTTCCACCTCTTAATGCAAAATGCACTTTAACCAACATGCTGGTTCTTGATTTTGGCACTTCCCACTTGTCAGCACAATTAACTTCTTTTTCTTCAGTCTCAGAAATGCACTCAGGAATCAGACAATGATTATATTTAATTTACATTAAATGCTATTAAGATCTTAATTTTAAAAAAAGCCCTCTCAAAACGCTGCTTCCTGCAGTATTTTATTTTAATTTGTAATGGTAACAAGATATGTTGTTGTTGTTGTTTTCATTATTACTATTAACAGTATTATTAGTATTATTATCTATCTTTATATTCTGCTCCCCATGGAAGTGTGGAAGTGAATTAAAGGGGTGTCTCTGATGAATAAAATTTCTTCCTCGAAAGAATTCTCCACACAACAGTAACTTAATGCCCCATCTGGAGCTGCCAAGTACCTAAAACACAAATGTAGTAAAAGATTTACCTGTCTGCAGCTCTGCCCTGAAAACAAACCCTGGAAGGGTAAACACCAGAGTGAGCATCTCTTAGTAGGAGTAACATCTCCTGCTGAGCATTTCTGCCTGCACAAAGGCTGCAAAGACAAAGCACTAAATAATCCAGGAGATGCCAAACTGCTGCCGAGGAGTTCTCCATGTCTGCAGTTTCCTTTGCTGGCGGAGCACGGTCCAGCGGATCCGCGATCCCCAGCTGCTCGCGGTTTGTTCCTTGAACGATCATCTCTCTAATTTATTTATCCAGTTTTAAAAGGAGCTCTGCAAAGAGGCAGATGTGGCAGTGGCTGCTCCCCTCGTCCGCAGGGACATCGGGAAGGAGCTCAACTTCTGCCTCTGCTGCTTCTTTGAGGCACTCGACGAATGGCCAAGCCAGCGGAAAAATAATCAGACCCCAAGTGCAACAGCAAACACCAGCAAGGGAAGGAGTTCTCTCTGCCTGCCTCACCATGCCTGCTGATACTTACAATAACCCCAAAGAGCTTTGCTTTCCAGCTCCAGCAGGAAAGGCCATTTCCACTTATAAAACAAGACACAGCTTATTTTATTTTCATCTGATCTCTATGGAAGAGCAATAATGCATTTTTCGGGTACAGATCAAAGACACCTTTGCTGTAGTGGTTTGAGCATCATTAGATTCAGGATCCCCTTTTTTTAGCACAGGGCAGCTGCACAGCAACGGAGTCGTTTTTGCACTTAAGAGTGGTCAAGTAGGATTGGCAAGAATTAAGCCAGATAGCTCAGCATAACTCAAAACTTGTCTTTTTCACAGCTGCTATAATATTTACTGCAGTTTTCTTATCCAAAAAGAGGTGAAAATCAGAGTACCTTGAGCAGAGCACTGAGCTGCAGGAGCTGTGGCTTAAGCAGAAGTAGGTTGAGCAGCTGCATTTACATTTATTCCACTGCTGCTGGAGACAGAGATGCAAAAGGGAGCATCAAAGATGCAGAGGGAGGCTGGCACCACAGGACATCTCCTTCCTGTCCTACAGATGGATCCTGTCAAGGACTGGTGGCTGTGGGAACTGATAGGCCCCAGCAAACCACAAATACATGTAGATAAAACCTCATGCACTGCCCACAGAAACAGCAATGGATCCTAGGGATCCTATTCCTCTTTCTCCATCTAATAAAGGTGTTTAACTCCAGAGAAAATCTGATGGAGATTCTTTCTGGTCTGTGGAGGGGGGCACCTGTAGCATGAAGTTCTGCCCTGGAATGTGGTGAAAACCTCAAACAATGCCTTATTTTTCAGGCTATTAGTGGTGGGCTGAGAGGGGCACCATGTGCTGGGTTTTGGTGTTGAGTTGTATTAAAACCCACCTGCCACACCAGCCTCAAACCAACACCCTGAGAGTGAGGCAGAGGTTTGGCACATGACTGGCAGTCAGCCCCTGTAAACTACAAAAACCAGTCCAGTTTTCATAGGGAAGGTTCTTCTATCATATTCCTCTTCAGAGTGTGTGTGGACATTCATCCTTTGGGTAAAGAATGGATGCCCCAAGGACATCCCACAAGGCTGAATGAAAAAGATTTGCCTTCAGTCATTGGCCTGGGTGAGTCATATCAATCTCTAATAATTGTTTGTTTTGGTACCTTTAACATAATTTCTTTAATATTGCTTTGATTTAGTGCACTGTCCTATCTGATACTGTAATACTAGTTTTAGCTTTTATGCAGCATAATAAATAATTCTGATTGAGTTATTTTGTCTAATCATTTATCGTAAGAAATAATCCATTTTCACAGACATATATCTGATTTGCCATGATTAAAATCTGAGGGACAAAGTTGTAAAACTTAGACTTTGACAAAATCTGGGGACAAGCCTGGATCCAGCTGCCCCCAAGCTCCTCTCTGAGGAATTTAGAAAGCAAAGGGATCCTCTCTGCACCTCATGACTCAATGGCAGTTTCTCTAACAAACTTTTTCTGAAGCTCCCACTCCAACCTTCAACAGCACCTCCAAAATGATGCAGAGAATCCTCACTTGAGAGGTGACCCAGCCTTACAGTGTATCCTACACAGGCAGGATGATCCTACAGCAGAACCAGAGAATATCCTGAGTTGGAAGGGAACCACGAGGATCATCCCAGCACAACTGCTGGCCCTGCACAGGACAATCCCAACAATCCCACCCCGACCCTGAGAGAATTGTTCAAGTGCTCCTTGAGCTCTGGCAGTCTTGGGGCCGAGACCAGTCCTTGGGGAGCCTGTTCAGTGCTCAACAACCTTTTGGGGGAAGAACCTTTTCCTGATATCCAACCCAAGCCTCCCCTGACACAGCTCCAGCCATTCCCCTGGGTTCTGTCACTGGTCACCAGTGAGATCAGTGTCTGCCTCTCCTCTTCCTATCATGAGGAAGCTGAAACACTCATCTTTAGGATGGAAACCTTTTCTGCCTTAGGGCACTGCACTTTACAGAATCACAGAAAGCCCTGAACCTCATTCTCCAGATGTATGGAAAATCACGCTGTGAAAAGGAGACAGAGGAGTCCTGAAAGTTTATTTGAATGAAGGGAGAGCGTTCACCAGGGCACAGCCTGTGGGGTTTTCTCTCTCTCTCAGGGTTTTGGAGGGCACAGCCTCCTTTTATCCCAAACTCCTGGCTGCACATTGTCCTCTTCTTTCCCCATTGCCTGAGGTACCAGGAAGGTGCAGCCTTCCCAAAATGCCTGCTCCATATTCCCCCTTGAACCTGGCATTTTACCCCAAAGTTCAGAAACTCAGGCTTGTGCAGACCCGCTTGTTTCAGCAGTCAAACTGTCCGGGCTCTGTAACAAACCTTGGAGTTAACAGAGACATCAAGACCATTTCAAAGACATTAACACCCATCTCCTCACCCGTGGAATTGTAAAGGCATTAGCACACATCTTCCCTATCCAGGACTCCTGGCTCTCTTTCTGCATGATGAATACAGGGGGCATCTCTCATCTCTAAGCATTTATTGCAGATGTAAACAAAGCAGGAAGACGAACTAGGAGGAAAGGTTATTTTTCAGAATCACAGAATCAGTCTCCTAGGATGGTTTGACCTTAGAGACCAAACCCTGTGCTATGGGCAGGGATGTCACCCATCAGACCAGGTTCCTCAGGGCCCCCTCCAACCTGGCCTAAGTTGTGGCACTAATTTTCACCAAGCCCTAAAGTATATTTACTGTGTTGTTACAGTCATCAAAGGAAGAACAGTTAAATCTACTTATTCTGGCTCCAAACTGACTTTCTCAGCCGTTTTTTTCCCCCACTTTTTCTTCTTCAAGACCTAATTGTGCATGTTGAGGAATAGTTTACAAGAGAGCAAAATAAGAGCTCTAATTCTGATCTGTCAGCAAACCCCTTTGCACAGGTGTAAATCATCCAGCAGAGTAAAAGCCGGGAGAAATACAGACTGCTACTTCCAGGTTTCAAGCCACACAATATTCTAAAATAAAAGCATCATGGATTTCCAATTTACCTGTCACTTGAAAGTATTAGGAGACGTGGCACTATTTTTCTTACAGGAGCTTAGGGACGGTCTGTGGCTGTGTGGGAGAAGAAGGGGAGGTATTTCAAACCCACCTGACACAGGTGAAATACCATCTCTAGAGAGGAGCACGGTTTGCAGTTCTGCTGTTCAGTGGTTCTGCATTAAAACGCAGGAATTTCTGTCAGCAGCCCTCACAAATTTCATCACAGAAGTGCAAACCTTAGCAAAATTTTTCATGGCTTTTTCAATATCTATTTTTAAATACCTTTTTTATCATGGCTCCTTAAAATTAAATAATCATAAATAAAGAAACAGTTATTACTGAAATGAGGAGAATGCTTGCTCCCCTGCAGGATTTGACCAGCTGCAAGCAGCTAGTTACTCATTAACCACTACCAGCAATTCAGATTTGTGTTTTTCAACGACATTATCTTCAGAACAGTTTATGAGACCCCCCTTTAACCCTGCATCACCTACAGATTAGTTCAGCATCACCTCAGACTCCATCTGTCAAGTCATTGCTGACAGCTCTCAAAACTGGACCCCACGGGAAGCAGTTCAACAATGTCACTGCCATTAGTCACCTCTCACGTTGTTTTTCTTTCTCCCACCCATACTATTCCCAAGTAAGTTTTAATTTTAAAAGTTTCACTTTCTTTCCTAATGGGAGAGCTCCTTGAATCCTCTGTAACCGCCCTGCTAGCACTTGAAATACATTACACTTCCCTCTCCCTCATTATGCAGGAAGCCTCCGAGCTTATGAGCGGCAGAAATTAATTTAATTTGCCATAATTTTGCTTTGATGAACCCTGGTGCCTACTGATCATGATAGTTATATTTTTTTTTTCCCTCCAGGTGCTGATAAACTGCTTATTTCTTCTTACCTATACTTGCAACTTTGCTGGTGCTGAGATTAACCATCCTCCTGCACCAGAATTCTGCAAAAAGCAAACAGATCCCTCCCTTCCCAGCTCAAGGATCTCAGCTGCCCTCCGTGAGCTCTCAATATTCACCCAGGATTCCAGAATTGCTCCGATAATCCTTTTAGTGCCCCGGGATAAACGGCACCGAGACCGCGAGCGCTCCGACGGCTTTGCCCGCGCTCTCTAATTCTGTCCTGCCTTTCACCTCCCTGCATTAACGAGGGGGCCACGGCTCAGCATCTGTCACGGAAAGGTCCCCGGGATGTGGGGATGCGCTCCCGCAGCAATTCCCAGCAGCAGAGCCGGCGGTGCCTGCAGCTGGGATAGAAAGCAGCTGAGCGACGCGCAACCTACAGAGCTGTCATCACGCCTTCCCTGCAGTGATTTGCTGCTGGAGCTTGGATGGGAGCTGTCTTTCCAGGTTTTTCAGGGCTGGGACTCGATGATCTTTAGGGTCGCTGCCAACCCAAGCCTGTGGGTTTGGGTTCTATGGTTTGATGGTTCCGCTTCTGCGCACGGAAAGCTCAGGGCCAGTGCTTTTGGGGCTCTGTAGAAGGAGTTAAGTCAATTTGCAGGGAGAAATGGGGAGAACTAAAGACTTTCTGAGTCCTGCTTGTAGTCCAGAAATACAGAGAAAAACTTATATACTCTAAAAGAGTTTTAGAAAGTGGTAGAAGGCATCCCTGCCCACGCCAGGGAGTTGGAGCTAAATGATCTTTATGGTTCCTTTCAACCCAAACCATTTGATGACTCTATGATGAAAAAGTCCCCCCGCCCTGGAATGACAGAGATGTGGATTGTTGTCTTAGTTTCATCCTCAAATCTGTTCCTGTGTGACTCTAACAAATGCAAACTCCCTCTCAACAATGTGCTCGTTGCAGAACACGGGCTGGAAGCTACAGACTCAAAATCCAAAATATAACAAATCCCAAGGACTTCATGAAGATAAAAATGATGGCTGCCTAAACAAGTTTGCTCATAACTTATGTTTCTGTAGATTAGCTTGTGTGTTTCAGAACAGAACCACAAATATTGCTTTGAGGGTGCACAAATGGGCCAGAAGGTGCCCTGCACACACACACACAGACGTGTGCAGGAAAGACAGGGACAAATGGACAGGAGATAAATGGCACTGCAGATTAATGTAGTCTATTATACTTCCCACACTCCCTCTCTTGGTTTTAGCATTTAACATGCATTCAATACTCGATAGGGCACTGTGAAAAGCAAAGATGAAGGGTACTTTACTGATGTGAATGAATGATTGCTTCAGCTCTCCTTGAGAGATTTCAATGGAACCATCGTTAATAAAAGAGCCAGTACTTGGAGGATGAAAAGTTTTGGTGAAGAGAGATGTAGATTTTTTTAGGCTTTATTTCAATTTTAAAAGTTGCTTTTGCTGGTTCATGTGTTTTCTTGCCACCAAATTTTTTCAGTGGCGAGAGCACGCAGAGCAACCATCTGCAAAAAGGGAACAAATCACATCAATTTCTGAGATGTAGGCATTTTCATCCCAGAAAATATGTTTCATTGAAAAAAAAAACCAAAAAACCAAAAACCCAACATTGCTTAAACCCAGGCAATTTTAATTGAAAAATGAATCCATTTCACTCAAACGACTGAGATGAGTTTTGTTATTTTGTGAAGTGAGCAAGAAATCAAAGGCAAACAAACAGCTTGAGACACTTTTCAGCTGGCTGTGGTTATTTGTGTATTTCTAGTTAGGGGCATTAAAGCACAAATGCTCCTGTGTGTATGCTTAAATTAAGTGATGTGCCTAAACCCGGTTCCTCCATCAGGATTTAAGTGAGAAGGAAAAGGCATTAGCAGCAATTGTGCCCCTGGAATTGTCAATGTGGAGCAAACAGGCTGTCTCATACAGCCGTGAAAAATGTCCACCCTTGGACTAGCAGGAAATCTAAACAGAAAGGCAATGACCAAGCAATTCTTTTGCAGCCCAAAGAGCAAAGCCAGGTGGTTTATCATCTCCAAGAAGGCTTCAAGAACCAGCAGACAAACACCCAGGGCCCTGCAGCAGTGCAGACACAGGGTGGCTTTGTGCACAGCCCTGGCAGGAATCAGTTGCTGTGGGGTTCAGGAGGAAGCAGCTCAGCAAGGGAAACACGTTTGGTACCCTGATCCCCAATTTCATCCCAGGTTATAAATGAAGGAAATGTCACCATAAAGCTGACAGACCAAACTGGAGGAAGGCTTGATTCACACTGGTTTTCTTGATGGAGAATATGAAGACAATGTTTCAAAACGACAGCAGTGGGGATGCCAGGTTTGCTAGAAATGCACTTTTCAGGCATTACAAAAAGACTTCATAAACATCCACACTGATATTAATAAATAGTGCACTGTAAATACCAATTATTTAAGCTGTCTGTGCAATGCAAATGGATTGGTACTCACAACAGGTGTCAAAGATGATGAAAACTTCACTAACAGTGAAGCAACATGCGAAGAAACCCAGTATTTAGCCAGCTCCTGCTCTATTTGATTTGCTTTGGTACCATCACTGGCAGAGGCAATGGCATAGCTTTTGGCTTCCAAGACAGATGTTTATGGATCCCACAAGCTGGGTTTCTCCTGGCATCTCTTTCTTTTCCATCTGGAAACTCCATTCAGGTGGGACAAGATGATTTGGGGGTTATTCACCTAGGATTTAAATGCAACTTCACAAACAAGTCCTGCTTCAATATGGCTCATCCATAGAGTCCATATCCTTCTAAACAGAAAAGCATCTTTTGGACCTCTCATCACACAGACCCCTTTCTGTCCCCCCAAAAATCAGTCTTACTATGCTGTATTTATGTCCCACATTTCACCTCCCCGGTCCCAACTCTTTCTCTCACGCTACAGAGAAGGAACTAAATTTTCCCTCCATATCATTTCCACACCCCCAACAATATGAACTTCACCAAAACCAAACACCATCCACAAGTTCTCTAATTCCTAAAAAAAAAAACAAACAAAAAAAAAAAAACAAAAAAAAAACCGAAAAAAAAACAAAAAAAACCAAAAAACAAAAAATTTCAAACTAAAAATTTGCTACTGCACTATTTTTATATCAATCTCCCTAAACTCTGATGCTCAATTCCAAATTCCTGTGTAAATCTCCTCAGCCCTGGTGAGGAGATGAGGCACATGTGGAGTGCTGTGTCCAGTTCTGGCTCCTCAGTACAGGAGAGACATGGAGCTCCTGGAATGGGGCCAGTGAAGGGTGATGAGGATGATTTGGGAACTGGAGCATCTCTGACAAGAAAATGCTGAAGGAGCTGGGGCTGTTCAGCCTCAAGAAAAGACAACTGAGAAGGGACCTCATCCCTCTGTCAGTGTCTGCAGGGAGGGCTCAGAGCAGGGACCAAACTCTGCTTGGTGTCCCAGCAATGGGACAAGAGGAACAGGCAGGAACTGATCCCAGGAAGTTCCACCAGAACAGGAGGAAGAATTTCTTCCTGAGCACTGGAATAGATCATCCAGAGAGGGTGTGGAGTCTCCTCCCTGGAGATATTCCAGAACCCACTGGACATAATCCTGTGCCCTGTGCCCTGGGATGGCCCTGCTGGAGCAGGGAAGTGGCACCAGGTGACCCCACTGTGGTCCCTTCCAGCCTGATCCATTCTGTGATTCTGCATTCCCAAAACATTTCCCCAGCCACATCACCTGAGCTAGGACAGGACCTCCTGCCCCACGACATCTCCACACATTTATAAAGCATGGCCACTCCCACCCCTCACCTGTCCAGCTCCAGCAACTGAGGAAAGACACCAGGACTTCTCACTCTGGTCCTCTGATGACATTTTCCCTGATAGGGGATGTCCAAACCACTTCCTCACCCACCTAAAATTCATCCCACATTTACACCCACCATCATGTCCTGAGCCAGACCTGTAGCTCTCAGCCTGCCTGGTGCAAAAACATTGGGACCAGAGTGGGAAGCTGCAAACTGCTGCTGCTTCAGACAGAAAAAAAAATTCCCTTCATGGCTCCTTCTGAAGGTGATCACTTCTACTGCTGCTGAGAACCACTTTAACTGCTCCATGTCCTGTGGCTGGGGCTCTGCTCTCAGCATTGCCATTTCTGCTCTCACTGAATCTGTGCCTGAGCAGCTCCCCCAACTCCCCAGCCAGAGCAAACACCAAGTGCTCCCCAACTTCGGTCTTTCTCTCTCCTCCACCTCTTCCTCTGCTGGAAGGGGTTATGGAGTGCAGTGCTATGCAGAGAGGGAGGTCAGCTGGAGGAAAGAGACATTTTAAAGCACAAAGTGAGGCGTAAAAGTCGATGTTGGTAACAGTGCTGGCGCTTTCTGAACACACTCCCTTGAGGCACTTATGCCAAGATCTATTTTTTCTGATTCTTTTTTTTTTGAGCAGGAGATGGGAGAAGAGAAAAAACACGAACATAATATAAGGCAGGAATCAGCTTTAAAATATGTTTGCTTGAGAGCAGGATTTTTTTGTTGTGCTTTTATTTGTTTTCATATTGCACTTTTTACTCAAAAGCACAGAGATAACTGGAAGGAATTGTGCTGGGAAGAGAAATGGATCTCAGCAGCCCACTTGCCACCTATTGCTCTATCCCTTATACTTCATATGCCTCTTTAAATCTGACATCTCTGCAACTTTCTGAGCATAAGGCCAAGCTGTGAAGTACAAGGCAAATTAATATATTTATCCTCCACAGAGTGCAACGTACTCAAAATACAGAGTCTAATTCTCCAAATGCTTTTCTTTCTCCTTCACTGTCCTTTCCATTCACCTTACATTTCCCTCTGCCTGGCACTGCTTTTTGAGCAACACTTTAATTTAGCAGGCAGATAGATGTTTCTGTCTCTTTTCAGAAATGATTACCTTTCCAAAACAGGCAAAAATCTTAAAAGAAACGCCACCGGTGAGACTCCTGTGCTCATCAGCCCCACATTTCATTACTTTAAAGATCCTTCAGGCTCTCAGGTGACAATAATGCATAATTTCCAGCGTGCCAGAAGTCGCTCTTCCCCACCACCCTGCAAGTGACATCAGACCATAAAGCAGAGGAGCACTTAGATTACAAAAACACAAGGCACTTTATTGGCCCATAAAACACCCGCCAGAGCAGCCATGTGAATGAAGACCCCATTTTGTGGGGCAATAAATTTTGCACCAGCACCCAGAAGGCGCTGTTACTACAGGAGTTGTGCAAATCACCATCCCTGGTCCATGACAAAAACCCCTCAGGCTGTGGCCAGGAGGATTTGTGCCTCCACAACAATTAAAATGCACCACTGGTCGTCCAAAAAATTAAACTTCAAAGAGATCCTGCCCTAGTAAGAAACAGGTACAAATAGATAATAAAAGGATAAACAAACAGAATAAAAGACCTGAGGAAGTCCATTACAAATCACCAGGCTCTGAGGTTTGTTTCAGGTAAGGCAAGGCTCTCTTTCTGCTGGCAGAAGGCAAAGGATTTAATGAACTCAGATACAGCAATTCTCTGTTTACAGGGAGGGCCAAGGGAAATATCCAAGCTTTCCAATCCATTCAAATGTGAAAACTGTGAGCCCCGTTATCAGAAACCTCTGCTGCTGATAGCAAATTTGTTCTCTAACAAATTTGGGGAAAATGGATTCAGCTTAAGAACCACTGTTAAGAGTCCAATGCAGGTGCTTAAAAGAAAATTACCTGATGAAAGATCAATAATGTTTCTCCTCTCCCTGAATCGAGAGTCATGGGCAGAAAAAAAAATTCCAGAGACTGATTCTCTGTTGCCTTGCTTCAACACGAGCCACTGTAAATGTAACCAGGGTAGGAAATGACACATTTAAAATCATGTGGTGAAAATCACATTGCATTTGTGCAGGTAGGAACACAAAAAGGGAATAAAACAGAGAAAGTCACACTCAGTGCACTGTAAAAGCAGATGGAGCAGCCCAAACACGTTTCCTTGCAGCCTTAGTGCTTAAAACCAAGCTTTCATACAAAATGGTAAAGTGTGCTAAGTTTATGCAACAGCTGCCAAAAAGTTGAGCACATGGATCCAGCTGACAAGTTCCCTAAATGAATCCAGCAGCAATATCCTTTGAAGGACCAAAGCACCACAGGAGAGATGCTCCTGAAGCATGTGACTGACCTTTCCTTTTAAAATAAAAGGATTTTACATCAAAACAGGGTCAGGCTGAAATGCAAGAAGCTAAAGGGAGTAATCCTAAATATAATTTTTTCCTTTTCCTTCCTGAATGAACAGAAGAGTTTGTTCACCTGAAAATGGACTTCTGGAGTACAGTGAAAATCTGGAGAATTTCAGACACATAAGATCCTGGATAAATGGTGATGGCTCAGCTACTATAGAGCAGAAAGAGATTTTCCCCTCCTTGTCAAGTTGGTGTGTGCTGTGGTAGCAACAGGAGGCACAGGTCAGCTCCAAACTTCTGAGCTGCTTTTGAGTGATTTGAACCAATAATCCCATAGCTTTCTGAATAAAACCATTGAAATTAGAAGATGGGGATTATATTTATTGATTATATTTAAAGTCCTGCCCTTGGGTCACAACAATTATCTGCAGTGCTCCAGACTGGGGGCAGAGTGGCTGGAAAGGGATCCTTTCCTATCCAGTGTTAATCCTTTAACTGAGAGAAAACAGTCAGTATCAGATATCCCAAATCTCAAACCAGTTCTTGGTTTAGTTTTCTGTTTCAGGGCTTCTCTCAGCTGAACAGAACACAAACACTGGGTGAGATCCAGACTCACAACTACTGATGCATGTGACATCCAAGCCACCCCTGCAACCACCTCTTCTCCAGGACTGTGCCACCCTGGAGGCACCAAAACACAGACTGTGGCTCTCTAGTTACTTAAAAGCCTGTAGGAATTGAGTGTCTGTTCCTTCCATGGGTTTAGAAACACCAGCTCCATGGAGACAGGCAGGTTTCCTTGCCTTGAAGGTCTTTTGCTCTCCAGGCTGACAATTCCTGCACAGAGAACTCCACAAATCAGTTCTGCTGTCAAGCCACAAGTTGTGCACTGTCTTCTGGCTGGAGCATCCACCTGGATCCCTTCCCCTTGTCCCAAAATTGCTGAGAAGGTACAAAGATAAGCAAGCTGGAGGCATGAGGTCAGCAGGGGAAAGTGATAAGACATGAATGAATCTCATCATTTCCCTTAACTGAGGTCTGTAGTCACCTGAGGCTGCCAGGAGTTGGCCTTGTTCTTGTTGTTGGTGCAGATGACATCCAGAAAACCAGCCCAACCACCACAATTTTGTCATGTGCTGAGCTCTGCTCAGATTACTGGATTGATGCTTTTCCCCAGAATTTATCACCCCTTTCCTTTCACCACTTCATTGCAAGGGTAAGTGAGGGATACCTCTGGTCAAAAAAACCAAGAGTTTATCAAAATGTTTGGAAAGCCCTGAAGCATCCACGCAACTTAAATAAAAAAAAATAAAAAAAATCACTGCTTCCTGATTATCTACTTTCCCTTATTAATGACAAAAAATTAAAAGAAATTAAGTCATCACTGGGTGGAACAGCTGAGAGAACCAGTGATATTTTTAGCTGCACTGCCAAACAGAAATGCTCTGCCCATACATTCCACCCTGTCAGACCAACATTCAGCTGGGTATTTTGGGGTTCTCCAAGCAACTCCATCAGACCTGAGTGCCCACGATGGTGCTGGCACAGCTGCAGCCATTCCCAGCCCTGCCTGCTCCTGTCACAGGAACAGTCACGACTGCAGTTCTGCAAGATTTCAGCAGATTTCACACCCTTGGTGAGATACAATTTTGTGCCATACTCTCTTACCATCTCTTACACAAGATAAAAAAATCTCTGTCAGTGCAGGATCTTATCTACCCTAAAAACTCCCATAAAGGAACTTGCTGAGTCAGCTTTATTCCTTTGATTACTCCACATCAATCTCTTGCATAAATGTATTAACTTAATGCCACTTCAGAAGTATGCTTTATTATTATCATTATTATTTTGGAGGCTGGAAGATGTCAGAGGTAACTACAAAGAAAGGTCTTTGGTGCTGTCTCACTGAGAACAGCAAATAAAACCAGCAATCCACAGCAGCAGCTTTGGAACAATGATAGAGAATCAAATTGTCAAATGTCTGGATGTTTGCCAGGGAATCTGATCAGGGAACTTTCTTCTTAATAGAGAGAAAATATTGCAGAAATATCCTTCTTCCCTTCTGCCCTCCCTCCCTGGAGAGCTGATTTTTAACACTCCTTTACTGTTCCACAAGCAGCCTGGAACTGTCCAGGCCAGTAAATTGGAGATGATAAAAAGTTTATCAGAATTTAGACAACATGCCTTGTTAGAAGAGCCCAACAGTTCAGTAACAGCTGTTGTCTCTTGAGAAAATCTGTTTGCAGATGGGATGGTTGGGGAAAATCCAAGGTGTTTCAGTTAATTGTTAAAAATGCAGAGCAGCTTAGAAGCCATCTCTGAAACCACACAGATGTTAAGTAATAATAATAAAAAACTAATAAAACTGTGGTTTCAGGAGAAAGCACTGACCATAACAAAGCCTGTTTCATATATGCTGGCTTTTTCCAAGTTTCCTGTTCAGCAGAATCAGATTTTTTCTTTTGTTGTGGAAGAAAATAGCTATTCCTTACCTGCACGATAAGATGAAATTTAACATTGTGACTGCACTGGCTGATATTTGTTCAGATGTTGACTGGAGGAACAAAAAGATTTTTTAAAAGCTTGAGGAAATAACCTTAAAAAGATGTTTTCCTACCCTGCATTTTCTGTTGGATTCTCTTTTTTTTTTTTTTTTTGCAAAGATCAAAAAACTGAGGTCACCCAAGACTGCTCCTTTCCAGCCAGATATCCAACTGCCTCGTTCAAAACTTTTGGTTTTGTTTTGTTTTTTATTCCACAATTGACTCCAAGACAAGCTTTCCTCCCCAGTGAAAGCACTGGCCAGGTGCACACTGCTCCCACAGAGAGCACAGCACTTGCTTTTCCTTTTACAGCACTATTTTAAAAACACATTAACGAGCCAGGTTACTTCTGTTTTAACATTCTGGCTTCTTTCCTGCTTCAGTTCCCCTTTCTGCTGTACCCAGAACTAATTTCTGCTTCTATTCCTCTGTTTTCTGTGCCTTGTCAATGGGGCTGGGAGGTTCACCCAGCACAGCAAAGTGATGCTCTCACTGCACTACAAATGCTGGCAAACAATATCGAAATCTCATTTTAGGGCCAAGATGTAATTGGGTCTGGACTTCCCTCCGGTCCTACCCTGACGTAATTCCATTACCTTTAATGGAATTACTCTCGATTTGCAGCGGTGTCTTGAATTGAACTTTTGCTTTTCAGGATTTATATATCTTGTTTTCCTACCACTTAAAGCAAGAAGCCAGCCAAAGTCATTTCCAACTCATTTTCCCCTCCCCAATAAATTCAGGCATTATTACAGTTTATCTCTGTGACCTCCACTTGCTCTTGTACATCATCCATCTCATTATTCACGGTTCCTGCAGGACTTTGCATTCCATTATCTCCTATTTATAATCCCAGATGTCTGAGAACAAAAGAGGGCAGGGTTCTCCAGAACACACCTCTCTGGCCTTTTTAGAAATGTTCTTACTCATTTCCAGCTGCTCCCTGCCTCTCTGCTCCCAGACTCTTCTTTATCCTCCTGAAATTCGTGTTCTGTCCTTTAAATACAGCTTGCCATGACCTACCTTGTGACTAATAAAAGGAAGATCCAAAGAGATATTGCAGATAATTTGTGCAGTAGCAGAAACATAAAGAGACATTTGACACAATCCAGGTTTTAGTTCAGTCCAGGTGGGAAACCACAATTGTTGATGTGGTGGGTGATCAGAATGTGAGAGGGGGAAAAAGGCTTCCAGTTCATCATCCAAAAAACATTATTTAGCCCACACTCTGTAAATAACACTAAATTATTCAGCAATGTAGTGGTGGATAAATTTTGTAAATTAAAAAGAAAATGGAGTAATAAAAAAAAAGAATTAATATATCTGGATGCAGTCACCAAAAGAGAACATTCCAATCAAACACAGGCAGCTCTATGGCTTGGCTGACTAAAGAGCATTTTTGTGTGGCCAGCTCATGAAAACACCTCTGCTGCAAGGTGAGAATCCCTGAGTAGGAGAGGAGACCTTCTCACCTCCAGCCTCTGCCCATCTTCACAGGGTGGGAGCATTTCCTCCTGTTCTGGGAGCATCTCCTCAGAAAAACACAGTTCAAAAGTCTTTGAGACATCTGCTCAGCTTCTCTTTCATTTCACAAGTGGAGTGAGATGTGCACAGCAAAGCCTTGGTGATGGCTTTCCCCAGTAAAGTACACTCAAGTCTACTTGTTAATTGTATTTTTTTCTTTAAATTTTTCTGGTGTCAACCTCTTATCCTCTCTTCTTGTACTCCTTTCTCTGATAGAATTAAGAACTTTACCCCCTTGAAGGGGCTTGTACTCTGTAACAAGTCATTTCTCAGACTCATTCTAAAAAAAAAAAAATAAAAAATTGAACCCAACAAAGAAAAACAAACAAAAAAACCAGAACCTCCACAACCGAAAAAGACTGTGTTACAAGGTTCACTGAGAAACACCTTTTTTTTTAAAATAGATCTTAATTATGGCTTGTGTTTTCTCAGGATCTTTTTTTATACTTTAACCACAAATTGCAAACACTGAAAATATTCCACTCTGTCCTCCTGCATAATTCCTGAGTTATACAGAGATATAAAACATTGATTTACCTTCCCCAAACTCATTTGTTAAATAGTCAAACCTGGGAATGCACTTCCTGGGAATTTGCTGAGTCTCTTGACCCACATCAGGGCAGTGCTTTGCAGCCTGCATCTCTGTTTTAAAAATGGTTCAGATAATTTCCTTTTTGGAATAACTTTGTCCCTGGCCCTACTGGAATGTGCTGCTGGGCAGGACTCTGAATTTCAGCAGAAATATTTTCACAGCCACTTAGCGCTGACAGGAGAAATCACTTATGAGGATCAGGCCTGATAGCAAACACAGAGAAAACCCATTAGAAATGTTCAGTTTTGATTCCAGTTAATTTTGCAGAGAGCTGTCACACTCCTTATCCTGCCTTTCAGGCTCAGTAAACCATGGAGGAAAACTCTTCTGAGGCATGCCTGTGCTGGGAGAAGAGCAGAGAGATTTGGGTAATAAGAATGAAGTTTTTAGGGGACAAGGGAGAGTTTAGTTCTTCATCAGAGTGAGACCTGGCCATTTATCCTTCTCCCTTGAGCTCCCTCTGCCTTGAAAAGTGAAGCAGGTTGTACAAGCCACAGGAGACACAGGACATCCCAGCCACATCCCAGTGGCACCCTGGAATTCTGTGTCACCCTGGAATTCTGTGTCACCCATGTGTGGCCACAGGACCAGGGCAGGGATTGTCCCTCTGGGCTGGGCACTGCTGAGGCCACACCTCGAGAGCTGTGTCCAGTTCTGGGCCCCTCATGGCAAGGGCATTGAGGGGCTGGAATGTGCCCAGAGAAGGACAAAGGAGATGGAGAAGGGTCTGGAGCACCAGGAGCAGCTGAGGGAGCTGGTGAGGGGCAGGCTCAGGGGGAACCTTATCCCTCTCTACAGCTCCCTGAGCCAGGTGGGAGTCAGGCTCTGTTCCCAGGTAACAAGTGACAGGATGAGAGGAAACAGCCTCAAGCTGTTTCAGTGAAGGTTTAGATTGGATATCAGGAACAATTTCTTAACCAGAAGAGTTGTCATTGTCAACAGCAGCCCAGGGCAGTGGTGGAGTCACCACCCCTGGAAGAGGATGTGACACTTGAGGATGTGGTGACATGGTGGTGATGCTGGCTTGGCAGCTGGGTAATCTAAAATCTCTCTTCCTATCTGAACTGTTTTATGATTCTCTGACTGTCTACCACCACACCTGCACAATCCATGCTAGATTCCTGACACACACCTCACCACGAGGGTCAAATGCCCCTACAGCCCCGAAATTGCTCTGCCCAGTGTGTGATTGGCTGAACATCCTTCACAGTTTCACAGAAATCATCTTCTGCCTCCACAGGAGCCAGGGATTAACACCTTGATAGTGCATCTTCACCTGCAGCAGGCAGTGAGGAACATTGGCTCTTTGTCCCCTCCACAGACAAATTATCTTTCCTGGGACTAAGGAAAAAAGTGGAAGTGTCTGCTGTGGGCAGCACCAGGCCATGAGAAAACACAACACATACTGCACAGCTCACTGTTAAAAAACTGTTACTATGAACCACCAGCCAACCCAATTAAAGGAATTTAAGAAAATTAGTGTCACTCAAAACCTTAGGTCTTAAAATCCACCTGCAGGACAAGGGTGAAAATGCTTCATTTATTCTGTGTTTTTTATGCTAAATGTTTCTGAGCTCAACTTCCCATTAGCTGAGAGCACCAATCCTTGCCAACTTTGCTTTGCTTCTTCACCAACCTCAGCCAAAATTGGAGTGATCTGTCGAAAAGACCCACAAAACCCTGCCTTGATGTCTGCGTTTCCCTGGATTTTGCAGGGATAGGGACAGAGTTTCCTTCTTCTTCGTTCTGAAAAGGGATGGCTTGAAGAACTCACGTGCTGCTGATGTAATCTTGTTGATTTAAAAGAAAACGCACAAAGACCTGATCCTCAGGTTCAGTAAAATGAGGGAAAAAATGCACCAACAAATAACACTAAACCAAGCAGCAGCTTTTTTCCAAGCTGCCTCTCTGGGAAGCTCTGTGATTCTAAAGCCTCCTGCCCATCCCGGGGCTCCCACAGCCACCCCTCCATCCCTTTTCCTCTGCCTTCTGCAGGGTGAGAGCTTTTATCAGCTGCACAATGGAGCTCAGCTGTTCCTTCTGGTTAGTCAGAGGGAAAAGCAGCCTGAATCCCACCAGGTTTGGAAGATTATCACTGATAATCACCTGCGGGAAACAGCCACGCATTTCTAAACACTCAGGTTACCCCTGCAACCTTTGCTGGCTTTCTGTTGCTGCAATTACTGAGTGCTGAAATAAAGGTGCTGCTAACCCTGGGCTGAAGCGTGATTCCACTTCTGACTGACTTCACATTTCTGCTTTGTCTTTTTTTTTAAATTTTTTTCCCCCTAATGTTCTCCTTTATGCAAGACCTTGAGTATTTATTTTGACAGTTTACATTATTCAGCAAGCAATTAAACTTTCAAATGTATTGTGTTCTCATAGCTTAAAATAGCTTTGGCAACATCAGTAGGGTTTCTCAATCCCCCACACAATGCAGATAAAGAACTCCTCTGTTGAATTTTTTTTTTTTTAGGTTTTTTTAGGTTGCTTATTTTAAGCAAATACAGTATTTTAGAGAGTCTTCACGTTTTGATGTTACACAAACAAGGCAAATGCTACCCATGGAATTTTCCCCAAAAAAGTTAAAATTGGCAACAGGCAAATAAAATGTGATCTAGGATAATGGAAGCAGACACAGTGTGAGGAATAAACCAGACTGATCAGCTCCAGGAGTTCCTCTCGTTCATGGCTCTGCCTGTCCCCTGTACTCTTCTGTGGAAGGTTTTGAGGGATGAGAGAGAAAAATATTTCCAGGATTCAGTTAAAAGAGGTAATTAAAATAATTGTGAACACCCCCAGCTCTCCCAGCTTGTCTAAAAGCAGAGATTTTCCAGCCCTTGGAGCATCTTTGTGGTCTATTCTAAACTTCCTCTAACAGTTCTACATCCTTCTTGTCCTGGGGGCCCAAAAATCCAAATCTTTTGTCAGAAGTCCTTTGGAGAACTCAAGGACACACAAGCTACCAAACACAAACACTTCCAGTTTTTCCCATATTTCCAAGCACAACTCCAATTCTGGTTTAATTCTTTCACTGTTTCTCTAAACCTTCACATTTTGCCAGCTGAAAAACAAGATTTTGTGTCATCCAGTTTTCCTTTCATGCTGGCAATTGGAAGAGCCACCTCTGCTCACTGCTGAGTGCTCACGTTCCTGACCTGCCGATCCACAGAGAGCCTTTAGCCAGAGAATTCCTGTTCAATTCCAGGACCATGGCAAAGTGCTCCTCCCATCAGTAGTGTTTCAGGAGAGCTAGGATGGCTTTGAGGCATTCCTGTGAGCTTTTAAATGGAAACGGGGTGGGATCAGCAGGGAAAGTGTAACACCAGATGTGCGGGTTTGGTTCGGTTCTGGTTTGTTTGGTTTTGGTATTTGGCCTTAAATCAATATCAGATGTTTTGGTTTTGGTGTTTGGTTTTCGGGTTTGGTTTTCAGTTCCACATTGTTATGGAGGAGAGGAAGGGAAGGGAAGGGAAGGGAAGGGAAGGGAAGGGAAGGGCTGCATGAGATGCACATGATGACATTCTCTGGTTATTATTTCTTATACCATTCAGCATCCTGGTGATGTTGGACTGCAGGACTCATACCTAAAACTGCTTATTGCAATTGTCACCACTCTGTAAAACACAGCTCAGGTGTCTCTGCTCAACAAAGCAAGGATTAGCTGCTATTTTTTTCCCTCTGACAATCTCCTTTACTTTCTCTAGTAAGCCCTGCTCCCCACTAATTTATTGTCCTACTCCTCTTGGCTTCAACCACCCAGTGCCAGAGGAGAGAGGCAGGCAGTGCTTCAGCTGACAGCCTTAAAATGTAAAATTTACTTAGATTTTCCACCTTTTTAAGTCGCATTTTCAAGTGAACGGATGTCTCTGCAGAGACAAGCTTGCAAGTTTCTGCACTGCAATCCAGTCCCACCCAGGAACCACAGCAGCCCCAACCACCTGCAGAAAAAGGAGTTTTTTTCTTCCAGAGTACTCTGGACAATCTTCCTCCTTTCCCCAGGTAACAGAGAGTAAATTGCTGTAGTTGTTCTGGTCTGACAACAAATGTAGGACACTTTTAGGCAGAGATAACGTTTTTTCATCAAAACAAGTGGTAGAGCTGGAAGAAGCTTTAGGCCTACAAGTGAGTTCCTGTACAGCTGAAGGAAACTTATTTATTTTTACAACACTAACACTTGGTCTAATAAAAGATGCCAACTCTTTAACACCCAGACTGAGCTAGGCCAGGTCTCTCTGAACAGCACACTGCTGAAATACCTAGGCAAAGCCTAAGCTTGGTCTGCTCACACAACTCTCCTCCTCCTCATTTTATACCCCTAGACACAAAGTGCTGCTTTTCTGACTTGCTTTGCAAAGCTGCCCTCACACACAGCATCACAACTCTTCTTTTCTATTAATACAAGAAAATTAAGGGGAAAATAGAAGCCATCTCTACTTTGAAGCTCATCAGAGGAAACTCATTTGCAAAACTGGCAGGTCCCCCTCACTGCCTTGTCCCCTGTGTAGGAGGTGGCCACAGGGATGTCACCACAGCCCAGCCGTGCGTGGAGGGGAGGAAGGGGCACAGCGTGCTGGGGACTTCCAGCTTGGTCTCTGAAAGGCAGAGTCACAAGGCAAGGTCACAAAACCTCGGCAGCCCGGATGAGCCATGAAATTTATGTCCACCCCTGCTGGCATGTCACAGCCTTGGAGGAAGTGGGAGATGGTGAGAGATGTTTTGAGGCAGCCTGGGAATGTGTGGAGGGAATGGTTTGTTGTTTAGCCCTGCTGATTTTTCTCTGCTGTATTCACCTCTCCGAACACTTTGAATCCTCAGCACCCCCCTCAAATCAAAAGAGCTTTGCTCCACCAAGAGCTGTGCTCAGCCCCCAGGGCTTGTTTAGGTAAAAAACTAAAAAACTCCAGCATTCCCATGGCTGGAGCTGGCTGTTTTCAATCCCTGGTTTCCTAGGAGACATTTTCCATGGAATGAGAACGGTGACTCACGGGTTGCAGGAGTGTCCCTCTTCCCTCCTCCTCAGAGATCAGCCCCATGCTCTTTGTCTGCTGTGAACACGCCAGGACACCACATCAACTCACACTTGGCTTTGAAGGAGCCCCTGGGGATAAAAAGCCTTTTCCTCCCATCTCCCTCAAAGACTGGATTGTGGAGGTCAGTCCCACCAAACCCATCTGCACATCCCAAAGTGACTGATCAGCACCCAGGCTGTCCTCAGATGAGGAACGAGCCACCAGCATTAGTGACGGAGAAAGTTTAATTAATAAATTGTGGGTTTATGTGAAATTTAAGATCCAGTGCGTGCAGATGATAATAGGGAGTTTGAGTACCACCCTGCCTGGCAGAGAAAGACAAAATGTTTTAACTCTCGTTGGTTTAATCATCACCCAATAGTTTAGTTCAGTGCCAGGACAAGCGAAAGGCTTAGGACAGAACAATGGAAGATCTTTTGAGGTAAATCAAGAAATGCAGGAGGAATTGGAAGAAGAGCCAAAAAGATGAAGGAAACTCCAGAAGACTTCCAAAAGTAAAAAACCAAATCAAACCAAACCAAACAAAAAATCAACGAACCAACCAAAACAAAACAACAAAAACACACAAACAAAAACCCAAACCTAAACCAGCCTAACCAAACCAATGAAAAAAACTCAAAAAAACACCCCAAACAAACAAACAAAAAACCCTACATTTTCCCTCCTCTCCAAAAAAGGAGTGAATTAGAAGCTGTGAAAGAGAGAGGAGAATTATCCTTCCCAAAACCCTGACACCTCCATCAATCATCTCCATCACTTTATGCCTATTTGCCACTTACAAAAGCAAAGGCAAAACCCAGTCTGGGAAGATGGGACAAAACACAGAAAAGCACAAAACTGAATGCACGACAAAAGGGTGGGGACAAACCAAGTTAAATCTGTGTTACTGAAAGCTGCACATGAGCAGCATAATCCTTTGGAGAGGAAAATCTTTTATTAAGAGCAGAACAGGTAGGATGAAGAGAATCTTTGCATGGAAAAATGACAGAGCTGATGTTTTCTGTTTAATATTTCCCTTTAATGGGAATAATTTCAAATTTATCAGACATGAAAAAATAGGGGTCATTGCCTACACCACAAATTAAAAACCAGAAATAAATCCAGCTTCAATTAAACTATGCAAGTCCTCAACACTCTTTCTCTAGAGCACATCCTTCTTTTTGTTCAGGGACACACACCTGTGCAAATACTCAGTGTTTTTTATATCCACTTGAAGAAGAAGAGGAGTTTTTGCCAATATAAAAACCTACAGAAAACCTTTTGGTAGCTTGTGCTACACATTGAATAGTAAGTACCATTTGTTGCTTGCCCTCAGATTAAGTGAGCAGATTAAGTGGAAAAGAGGGGCTGCACTCCAAACCTCCAAACACCAGGATTGCACCTTTTTAGGACTATAATTCTTGGTCCTCAAAAGTAATTTCTAATTTGTGACACATTGGTCAATCACTCATTTCTTATTGGAAAATCATTTCCCAAATCTGGAAGGACTGGGCATAGCACAGAGACATTTATCACACTGACCTTAGCTCTTAACACAGTCTCAAAATGAGCCTCAATCCTGTTTGCTGGGACTACATAGATTGTCACTTTTTTTTTTTTTTTTTTAATTAGTCACACCAAAATTTGTTGTTTCTGCTTGCTGGTGTGACCAGAAAAGTAGTTATAAAATACAATTTTGCCATCATTCAGCAAAAAGCCACAGTTTTTGGCCTGACCTGACAGTGCAGGGTCTCAAGGGGTCTGAACTTGTCTTGACCTGAGCTCATCTGAGCTTATTTCAGCTGCAATAACAATGGTCTGCATGATTGCCACTGACCAGATTTGTTCTGGTTTTGCATCAGCTCACAGAAATGACAGGTAACTGCTCTGTGTAAAACCTGGATTAAAATGAGCTGTGGATGAGTGCCAGCACAGGAGAAAGCTGCAATCCCAGCCTGTAGCACAGCTCATGTGGTTCATCACTGCTCATGGCAGCAGCACTGCCCTGTGAACCAGGTAAGAACTTTGGGGAAGGTAAGGACTTTTTATAGACAAAAAAGGAATAGAAAACCTGAATAACTGGGAACCAACAAAACAAAAGCAGCAGCAACAACAATTTTAACTCTATTATTAATTAATGAACTGTAATTCATTAATTCATTCAGAAATTAGGTAACTTGGACAATAAGAGTGCAAAAAAATTCACCAGATTAACAATAAAACAATAAAACTGGACTAAAAATAAAACCATTTGCTCCCCTTTGTCCCCAGCAAGTTTTGGAGAACAACAAAATGCACAACCCTGTGGTGCTGCAAGGTTGGGATAACTGGAAGATGCCAGGGACACACTGCCAGGAAAATTGATGGGATTGATCTGCTGGATCCTCCAGTCCCCAGATGACTGCGACAGACCTGCCCTGGGAGACACAGCCCTGCTTTGGAAGGGAAATGCTGACCCTGACAGTGACCAAAACACCTCCCAGCAATCTCTCTCATCCTTACCACTACCACAGCTGCTCCTGGCACAGCTGCTGTCCCAGCCAAGCAAACACTGTGGGAGTTTTACACCCCTTGTTTTGCTATTCAAAGGACTGCTGACTAAAGCCATAATAAATACCAGCAGCTCGGACATCCTGCAATGGAGGCAGGGTGGAGATAAATTTAGGTATGTGCCAAACCAAATGCTCAGGCTGTGATGAATTATTTTAAGCCTGGAACTTTACTTGTAATATTTTACCCAGAAACACTGGCTTTAGTCAAGAGCTCGAGTCAAAGAGCAAATTTAAGCCTGGCTACTTCCCCAGGGTGAAGGGTAAACCAAATTAATTTTATAGAACATTTGTTGTCATGTTATAATATAATTTATTTTGTTTGTTTCTTGTTGAAATGTAAATTTACAGAACAAACTATTTGGCAATAACAGAGGTTTTTATCTGAGGAACAAAACCAACAAGAACCATAATGGGGCAGGGACACCTCAGGAGGGCTGCAGAAATACAGGCTCTAAGTTTATGCATTTTCAAACAAGTCAGGTTATTTATCAAAGCAAAGAAATGAATAAAGCACCCAAATAAATAAGTAAATAAATGTCAGCAGGCCTTTTTCAGTGTGTTTAAATCAGGTATCCCCTAATTACCCCATTAAGGAGTGCTCTACACCCATGAAGTGCAGTAATGCTTCTGTCAGAGGACAAACTGGAGACTGGGAATGAGCAAAGGGGTGGAGAACAGGCTTGACATATCCCTCTTTATCCAAGAATCCCCGTTTTCCTCTTACAGAGGTGGCTGCAGACTGGATGGCTAAAATACCTTGGACAGTTGTTCCTGAATCTTTAAAAAGGGAGGCGCCAACATCACCTAAAAGTTTAAAGCCTCAAATATTGTCCATGTCACATTCTTTGTTAGGGGCATGAGGGTGCTCAAGGCTCCTCTGTTTCCCCCTTTGAAAACCAAATTAGTCATTCTGCATTACTGCACTTTAAAGACATTGCAACAAATTGTTTAATAATAAAATAACTTTGGGTTATACGCGGAGCACGAGGTTGAAGAAATTTCAGAGGAATTGTTTTACCACATTCCAGTTCCATGGATGTACACAACATTTTTTTCTTAAAACTTTTCCTCCAAATAAAATTGGGATTGGGATGGCTGTGGAGCTAGGAAATAGGAAATAAAGAATTGTATTTTTTTTTTTTGCTTGTTTGTACTTACTCTCGCCAATCTGGGTTTGAAAAGCCAGAGTTTAATGTTCCACCATACACACAGCTCAGACTGCACAGCCACGTGTTAACAGCAAAAAACCAAAAAGGGCAAAATGATCAAAAAAAGATTAAAAATGATCTGTTCATTGTTGTCTTGCATACTGAGTAATCACAGCTGTGACAAGTAAATTGAATTAAAAATCACTCCAGTCCTTAAAAAACCTCAACAAACAAACCCACAAAATAGCCTGAACCCACTACTGAAGGAAAATACAAATCATCACATTGTGCATCTTCCCCAAGCCCTCAGACATTTATGTATCAAGCAGCACCTCTTTAAATAGTGAAAAAAAAATACAAATGGCTGCATATAAATGTCAAACAATCCCAGGTGAGCAGACACCTGCCTATAGGTATGTGCTAAGCTCTAGTCAAGGGACCATTTATAAAACCAGTAATCTATTGTCACAAGGAACTAAAGTATCCATGAAATCAGCATTTAATTAAGAAAATCATAATATGCGATTATATTAGATCACAGAATCATCGAATTTTTAATGTTGGAAAGGACCTTTAAGATCATTAATCAACCAGCCCCACCACCATGTTCACCATTAAACCATGCCCTCAAGTGCCACATCCCCTGTTTTTGAACACTTCCAAGGATGCTCACTCTACCACTTCCCTGGGCAGCCTTTTCCAATGCTTGACAATCCCTTACACGATGAAATTTTTCAAAATACCCGATCTAAACCTCCCCTGGCGCAACTTGAGGCCATTTCCTCTCATCCCGACACTTGTCACCTGGGATAAGAGGTTGGCACCCACCTCACCACAACCTCCTTTCAGTTCATTGTGGGGAGCAGTAAGGTCTTCCCTGAACCTCATTTCCTCCAGGCTAAACACCCCCAGCTCCCTCAGCTGCCTCTCATGAGACCAAATCTTTGAGCCAGCAAAATATTAAGAAGGGTGCCCCAGAAAACACAGCAAATTCACAGGCACAATAAATAAGGATGCACAGGATACAAGGCAGGTAGGCCAGAGTGTAAATCTGCTGCTGCATCCACCAGCGTGGAAGCAATCGAGCTATAAAAGCCATAGGAAAGGTCAGGAAAGAAGGCAGTGATTTTTATTAAGCCCATTGATGAGAGAGGGAAGGGCCTGAAAAAAGCAAATATGATGCTTATGGGTACAAATGAAAGGATGGTGTCAGCTTTCTGTGTTTTATCTGACTTCATTATGCGAAGCATTCTTTTGAAGCCAATCCTGTTCTTCTTGTTTCACCCAGGAATTATTCCAAGTTTGTGTTTTCTAGGCATCTTTGCAATTTTACAATCATCCTACACTGTGCCAAGGGTAGTTTAAAATGTCATATGAGGTTCTTTACTCACGTTATTTATTTTTTTTCCTGGTTTCTCTGAACACAGTTTTGTTCCTGCTTAGGCAAAGTTGGATTTCAGCTGGAAACTCTCTCCCTCCACGAAAACAGAAGGCAATGGGGGAAACAGTGAGCCGTTCACACGCTCATCATAAATCTCTCCTCTCTCACAATAAACAGTCCATCATGTTCCAGCTCCCCCTCATGCTGATGATTTTCCCACTCCACAGATGCCAGATTTAATGCCTCCTTCAGCTCCTACTCCCCTCTTTGTGCCCTCATCTGCACCATCATTTATGAATAAAAGGCTGCCTGGATCATCGTTTATGAAGCTACCACATTTTCTCCATAGGTCCAACAGCTCCTGGTGATGTTAATGAAACTCTGCACAGAGAAACCTCACAGAGGGATGTCACACCAGCAACTGTGGAGCCTCTCACAGGATGGTTTGGGTTGGAAGATCATCTAGTTCCAATCCCCCTCCATAAATTCTCCTGTCCAGGTGTTAATCAGCATGCAAACGCAGCAGATTTGGCCATGATCCAGCCAGGAGGGTTCCTGGTGAACTATTCAGAGCATCCTGCATTATACAACAAAGGAAACAGCTCTTTGCACCACAGCTTTATTCTCTCAGCTTGGTTATTCTAAGCATAAATCAGCATTGAATAATTTCTTAATGCTTTAGAAGATAATAAGAAGTTAGAGCTGAGCAACAAAGAATTACATTTTGATTTTGACCAGTCTCCTCCAAAATCCAGGGAAAAAATCCACCTGAACACAGTCCAAGGCAAAATCCCCCCTGAGCAGCAGACCTGTAAACAATAGAACCACACTCTGTGCAGTTACCAGCAATAAATGACTTTTATCCTGGGTAGCTGTCACCTGCCTCGAGTCCTGCAGAGCACGGAGGGAAGGGATGAGAGAGGCAATCCACCAAGGTGCATTTTTCAGGAACACTACCCACCTGCACAGGAATCATCTCCTTCTGCTGAGCAGGCACAGCAGCTCATGCATAAACCAGATCTTCCCAGCCCTCCCCACGTCGCAGCCCCTGCTGAATGCAGAGAGGGAAGCAGGTGCTTCTGTGGCTTTGTGTTTGTTATTTGGATGGGCAGATTGGGAAAATTGCTCGGACCAGTCTGGGGAAAATGCTCTTTCTCTGAAAAGGAAATCTGGGCAACGGCAATGAAGAGATGCTCCGGATTTCTGAGCAAAACTATAATGATAATTAATATATATAGACTTATTTATGATTTTTTTTTCTACTACACAATGACTCTGTGGTCTAGCAGCTGGATCCAGGAATATCTTCACAAGAAAATATAATGTGGTTTGCTTTTAACAGAATATAAGCATCACTGACAAGTACGAGCATCACTTTTTCTCCCCCTTTATTCATCATTTTACCAGTTGACAAGTGTGAAAAGACTACTCAGTACATACTCATTTCACTTCTAAACAATAGAGAAAAAAAAAATTGGTCAGCAGTCTTGAATGAGAGTAGAGCCCAATACTAAAATATTCAGTATTTAATGAACTTTATATACTAGAAATAGAAAAGGGGGTGTATAACTGATCATATATTGTCATCCAAATAAAATTATCTCTTCATTAGAATCATGGAATGGCTTGGCTTGAAAGGGACTTTAATGACTGTCTTAACCCTCCTGCCATGGGCAGGGAACCTTCCACTAGAGCAGGCTGTATTCTTACATCTGTTACCTCTATGTTGAAAGCTGGAGCAGAAGAAATCTTTCAGTGGGAGCAAAAACTGCTGCAGCAGGACCAGGAACTGCAAGTGCTCTGTTGGCCACAAAATGTGGCCCTGAATGGGGGTTTAGATAAATGAAAATCCCAATCTTTTTTCACTTCATCTTTTTCCATGCCTCAATTTATGTGTCTTTCTAACAGGCCCACCAACACACAAGACACTTGAAAATACAAAAAAACAAAATTATTGTTTTATATGGATAACAAGATGTTTTAGATATTTATTTAAGAATGTCTGTGTAGCATATACAGACACACATATATATGTACACTCCTACATAAATAATTTATCACTAATTATATACTTGGAAAAAAAGAAACAGGTAAATGCTAAACTAATTCCTGTTGGTTGCACTGCTTGAGCAAAAAGAAAATGAGCCCCAGTGGCTTCATAAAAATTAGGATGAAACATAGCTGACATTTCCTTGGCTGTGACTAATGAGCACTGAACAGCAGCAGTGACTGGAGCACTTCTCCTTCAGGCAGTGGCCAAGGCTCTGAGTGTGACTGGGATTACTGGGTGCCAGCATCACATCCCATCTCCCAAATTCTCCTGGCTGGGCATGCAAAGTGAGCTCAGATTTGGGAAGAGATGAGATCCAAAAGCCCACACCTGCCTATACAGAAGAAATCACAGTGGGAAGTGATGCATTATTGGCAGTGGGTGGGTTTGGGGATGAATTTTGTGTGGAGTCAGCTGTCAAAGCTGAGATCAGCTCCTGGAATCAGGGTGTCTCATGAGCCAGCCCCTCAGTCCAAAGGCTTGGACACATGAAAACACTTGACAAATATTGTCCTATAAATTTTGGCTTCTCTTTCCTTCCATAGCAATGAGCCACGTGGAATTTCCTACAAGGCAGGACAGGGAAAAGCAATCACCCTACACTCCACCACCTCTAACTAAAGCATCAGTCCATCCCTTGCTTCTCCAGGGCTGAAAGGATCCTTTCCCTCCTCAGGCTGTGTGCCTGTCACAGGAACTGTGTTGAGTGACATGTGCCTGGTCTGGTGCCCAAAAACATTTCCAGTGCCACGACCCAACCTCTTA
The DNA here is from genome assembly GCA_013397155.1 of Irena cyanogastra. Taxonomy (NCBI): domain Eukaryota; kingdom Metazoa; phylum Chordata; class Aves; order Passeriformes; family Irenidae; genus Irena; species Irena cyanogastra. The sequence goes on from VWZV01003697.1 coordinate 265,555, forward strand.
TCCCAAGAGGATCAGCCCCAAACCCCAGGGACCAGCTTCCCACCAGCCCTGCTGTCCACCCCTCTGTCCAGCATTTTGCTGTGTTCAAACCAGCCAGGCAGCTCAGGGGGTGCACACTCAGCCAAGAGCTGCTAGAAGAGCACTTCCAAAGATTTCTTTTTCTTTTTTATTTCCTTACAACCACGTTTTCCATCCCTCATCTTTCTCCCCTAGGTACAGACCCGCTATGGCACATAAAATGCCAGAGGCAGCCGTGCTCTGCTGTAAAAACAGATGCTTTTTTAATTGTCCATCTCACAGGCATAATTGGTGGAACGAAGAAACACATAAAATAGGCTGCAGCACACGTGTCAAGGGAGGCAGCTTTCCTCAGCCGCTGCGAGAGGAAAAAAATCTCCCTCTCCCAGCCTGAGAATGCAGTAATTTACACAGACCCATTCAAATCCACTTTTCAGGGCTGTAATTAGCATGTTCTGGCCCTGTAATGCAGCAACCTTTACCCTGTGACCCTGCTGTCTCTTTTTATGGCTTGTTAGCAGTGTGGTCACTCAGGCACAGCCAAGAAAAGCAGATTCAACAGAGCCATGGGATTGCTGCCATCCGTGGGAAGGGAGTGCCCGGGTAAAGTGCATTTCCTCGCCTACCTGAAACTAACATTTCTTACCCTATTCTGAGCTCTTCTATGCAGGAGAAAAGGTTATTGCCTTTTTTTTTTCTTCCCCTTGTCATTTGCTCATTGCAGGAAACCTTTTCTCTTGTCAGCTCAGTCAACTCCAGAATTAACCAGGATGCAAGGAGCCTGCACTGCCAGGTGTGTGTGAAATCATATTCAATAAAGACGATTAACAACCAGAATGCTGGTAAAAAAAGAAGAAATAAACAAAAATAAAAATGGGTCATGGCTTCTTTTTATTTAAGCTTGGTTTGGTATCTGACTTTGAACCTTTCATAATAGACTACTCCCCAACTTTGTGATTAACTCACTGTAGAACCTTAAAAATTCACAAGGCTTCTTTTCTCCATCTATAAAATGGAGAAATAAAATCCAGGACCTAGATTTTCAGCATTTCTACTGAGGCTTTTAAAATGCCTGTTGCTATAGTACTGTGAAATCTTTTTACAAATTAGTCTGAAATATTACCAGCATTCCAAGAGGTAATTACAAAAGAAAAAAATAAAAGAAATAAATCACTATTTTTTGTATCCTTTACAACCTTTAAACCTGCATTTGTAATTGAAGTGCAAACTGACCTTTATAAACTGTACAGCATCACTAAAATACATTATTCTTCAAGGCTTGGGGGAATTTTCCATGCTCAGCAATTCAATAATCTCACTTGCTTTCATTTCTGCTCTCCAGACAATGTGACATAGCTGGATTTTCCTTCTTACTCCAGTGGCAAATCAAGCAGGAAAGACTAAGGAGCTTTATCAATGTTATAATCTAAATGTCCTGTCAACTTGCTGCTGTCACCTGCCTTTTGGCAAATAACTCATCTGTCTTGCCCACCTTCTCAAACATCTCAGCAGTTAATGCCAACCCAGATTAAATCCCATTTGCAATCTGCTACCTCAGAAGGTTCAGTGGTCTATACAGAGAAATGATCCATCAGCACCAGCTGAAATAGCTGAGATGATTTTATCTCTAACCTGGCTGCACAGTAACACAACTGCAATCGTGTGCAGTGCCATGAACACGGCCAAAATTTCAGGCACAAGGCTTTGCTGCAGGGTAATTCACTGCATGGGGGGAAAAAAATGAGTGCACAGAGAGCTGCACGTGGGAAAATCACTGCAATCCTGCACAGAGCAGGAAGCTGCCAAAGCAGTGATTTTATAAAACTTTCAGTTCTTGGGAGCCCATCCACAGACAATCCCTTTAGCAGTGCCCAAAGCCTTGCTCTGCCCCAGTCAGCTCTGCTCTCTGCAGTACAGCCCCAGCTTCTCCTGCCTCAGAGGGGTTTGCACTGCCAGGGCTGTAGAATCACAGAATTTCAGCTGGAAAAGATCCCTTAGATAATCAACCCCAGCTCTTAACCCAGCACTGCCAGGCCCACCCCTAAAGCATGTTCCCAAGTGCCACATTTGTGTGTCTTTTACATCCCTACACGGGATGGGGACTCAGCCACTCCCCTGGGCAGCCTGGTCCAATTCTTGATAATGCACAGATTTTCCTAATATCCATTCAAAACCTCCCCTGGCACAACTTGAGGCTGTTTCCCCTTATCCTATAGCTTGCTATTTAGGAGAAGAGATCTCTCACCTGTTTACAGCCTCCTGTCAGGGAGCTGTGGAGAGATAAGGTCTGCCCTGAACCTCCTTTCCTCCAGGCTGAGCTCCCTCAGCTGCTCCAGAGCCTTCCTCAGCTCTGTTCCTCCTCCCTGGGCACATCCCAGCCCCTCAATGTCTTTCTTGTTGTGAAGGGCTCAGAAATAAACCCAGAATTTGAGTTTGGAATCTGCATTTGTGCCTGCACCTGCAGTGCAAGGCTCTCATTCTGCTCTCATCCCCTTCTTTCCACCAGGGACAAATCACTAAAAAGTGACACCAATTTACCTCCCCCCATCCTGCAGGCAGCATCCTTTGTGTTGATCAAACAGCAACTTGTGCCACCTTTTTTCTTTCTTTCACCTTTTTTCTTTCCGACACCTTTTTGCCAGTCCTCTCCATCAGCTTCCTCTGGAACCCTGAGGTCCTGCACAAAGCCATGCTCGGGAACACATCTGGGAGGAGCATTCTGATCCAAGGGTGGTACAAGCTCAACAGGCAGCACAGATCAGTCACATTCTATTTTTGGCCATAACCAGGATTTTTCAGTTTGCACCTCCTGGGATTCAGCACCAGAAACAAAAGCTGCTGCTCCATCTCCTGCTGTTGTGTTTGTATTTCTCCCCAGGTTTTGCCTCCAAGAAGCAAAACTGGACTCCAGCCATAATCACCTCCTCTCAAGGCAACAGATTTTTCCATTTTTTGCTCAAAAGGGGGTATATTATAATTTATAACACTCTCCAAAAGGGTGTTAGACAAGACTTTGGCACACAGGGTTAACATTTCCTGCAGCTTAAAGGAAAGAAAAAGAGAAATACAGCTGAAACAAAACACTCTTGAATGTTGTAACAAATTTGCTTTGTCTGCACCTTTCATAGCATCATTGTTGCCATGGGACCAAGTGGCAGAGCACTTGTGGCACTCAAAACTCAAAACCACTCAAACTTCATGGAACTGTTTACTGCTGCAAAGAGCAGGGATTCAAGTGTGCAGTTTGAACCTTCTGTAATTACTTACTGTATCAATACTAAAAAATAACTTCAAAAGGTGGTTGAAAACTCTCCCTCAGCTAGTTTAATCCCTAAGGATGTACACTGGGGAAGTAAGATTTCTTTTTTTCCCATTCATTATCTTCAATCTAGAAAGAAAATTCTCATTTTGTGACACTGCAGTCTAGGAAAGAAGCATGATGTTGCTTGTTCATTATTCTGCAAGACTGAATGCATGAAGATCACAGGATGCGAGCAGGGAAAGTCTCCATGTACAAATTGCATCTGTGTTTTGTGAACAAAGAATATAAGCAGACAGCAATATAAAATATCCTGGTAAACACATATAATCCCCTCGAGGTTTCAATTATTTCAAAATAAAACACATCTGCTGTTGAACACTTGACCTTCAGCTTTGTTATTCAAGATGTTGTGGACCCGTGGCTGATCACAATTATTTTCTGGAGTAAATTTCTTAATTCACATGCTATATGACAAAAAGCTGTGACATTAGTGACAACCAGTCAATGTTGCATTAAAATCCTTTTCCCTGTCCTTTCCTTTCCCTTCCCTTCCTCTTTCCTTTCCCCTTTCTCTTTCCTTTCCCTTTCCTCTTTTCATTCCCCTTTCCTCTTTCATATTTTCTATTTTCTTCTTTTTTTTTTTTTTTCTGTTTTCACCTGGCATTATCCACTTCTATTTCTCCAAGACATTTTCGCAAAGACCATCCTTATCTGCCTTACCCAGTTTCACTTCAAACAAGGCAGGAAAAGGGCTTTAAACCAAATCCCCTATAAGATTCTAGCTCTAGTGAAAGGTGTCCCTGCCCAGGGCAGGGGGTTGGAAACTGGATGATTTTTAAGGTCCCTTCCCACCCAAGCCATTCTATGGCTCAATGATTTCCCTCTGACCTCACAGTAGTGCTGAACTTGGAAGTCTCATTTGCCAAAAAACATCTCCTTTACTTGGTTTAAGCACCCAACGTCCACACAAATAACATAAAGATCTGCCTAACCCCTGGTGTGCCTCCTGCAGTGGGCAGATGGANCTGAAACTCTAACTCCATTAACTCCATATTGGTGTTCCTTCCTTCCATCCTTCCATCTTTCCTTCCTTCCTTCCTTCCTTCCTTCCTTCCTTCCTTCCTTCTTCTCTCTTTCTTTCTTTTTCTTTCTCTCTTTCTCTCTTTCTTTCTTTCCTCTTCCCCTGAAGCCCACTAGACCTTCCAGAGGATGCCAACAGCTCCCACAGGCATCCTGCAGAAACGTGGGATGGCTCAGGCAGAGCCACAGGTGACGACACGCTCAGGTCACTCTCCAGGATGGGACCATTGCTCCCAGCTCTCCAGGCAGCACCAGAGGACACCAGCCCTTACACAAAGCCAACAGGAGGATTCCAACAATCATTACCACCTTTGGGTTGCTGTGCCAGAGCCCTGGAGGAGCCCCTGGAAATGCTCAGCCCTGACAGATGCTGGCTCCGCATGGGAATTCCCAAACAAACCTCATCCCACAGGTGCCTCCAGCCAACCTACATGAACTGCGTGGCTGAATTTGGAACTGATGCCATTAAAACCCACCATAAACACGCAGTTCTCCTGTCCCCCCTCCAAGAATTTTTTTTTTTTTGGCCTTAAAAAAATTTACAAAACTTGTACTTAACCAGAGGGAAGTCGCTTCAGTCAGGATCTCAAGTCATTAGATAAACTTCCTGCCTGTGGATATTTCAACTGAAACATAAAATTATTTTCCCTCTGCAGGCTATGCTAACAGAATGTGATNATCACAATTATTTTCTGGAGTAAATTTCTTAATTCACATGCTATATGACAAAAAGCTGTGACATTAGTGACAACCAGTCAATGTTGCATTAAAATCCTTTTCCCTGTCCTTTCCTTTCCCTTCCCTTCCTCTTTCCTTTCCCCTTTCTCTTTCCTTTCCCTTTCCTCTTTTCATTCCCCTTTCCTCTTTCATATTTTCTATTTTCTTCTTTTTTTTTTTTTTTCTGTTTTCACCTGGCATTATCCACTTCTATTTCTCCAAGACATTTTCGCAAAGACCATCCTTATCTGCCTTACCCAGTTTCACTTCAAACAAGGCAGGAAAAGGGCTTTAAACCAAATCCCCTATAAGATTCTAGCTCTAGTGAAAGGTGTCCCTGCCCAGGGCAGGGGGTTGGAAACTGGATGATTTTTAAGGTCCCTTCCCACCCAAGCCATTCTATGGCTCAATGATTTCCCTCTGACCTCACAGTAGTGCTGAACTTGGAAGTCTCATTTGCCAAAAAACATCTCCTTTACTTGGTTTAAGCACCCAACATCCACACAAATAACATAAAGATCTGCCTAACCCCTGGTGTGCCTCCTGCAGTGGGCAGATGGAGGGGTGTCTGCTCCAAGGCTTTATTCCTGATGGAGCAGAGTGTGAAAGGAGTCATCCATTAAATCACTGCAGGAAAAAATGTAGATATTCATCCCAGGGTAACTTCCCCAGCAAGCAACAGATTGGTAAATCCTCATACTCTGCTCTGAGATTGGACTCCCTTCCTTCCTTCCTTCCTTCCTTCCTTCCTTCCTTCCTTCCTTCCTTCCTTNCCACCATAAACACGCAGTTCTCCTGTCCCCCCTCCAAGAATTTTTTTTTTTTGGCCTTAAAAAAATTTACAAAACTTGTACTTAACCAGAGGGAAGTCACTTCAGTCAGGATCTCAAGTCATTAGATAAACTTCCTGCCTGTGGATATTTCAACTGAAACATAAAATTATTTTCCCTCTGCAGGCTATGCTAACAGAATGTGATCTTGTCTTGCACTTTCCATAACTCTCAGGGAGGAGGGAGGCAAAATATCTGAAGTTGGTTTGTTTTTCAAGGTGAGGGAGGATGAATTTTTCTCTGTTCCTTGAAACACGAATTTTTAACCTAATCATATCCCACATTTCATTGCTAATACATGAAAATGTCAAAATGTAAACCCTAAATTAAAAAGTTACTATTTTGGTAATATTAACAAGGGAAATTTGCATATTTTTAATGATTAATCTCAGAAACGCTATTTTTTAATGATTAATCTCAGATTAATATGATTTAATGATTAATCTCAGAAACGCTTCTGAAAAATTAGCAAAACTATCGTGGTGGCCCAAGAGATGAAAAGAGAAGGAACATTTTATTCTATTTATTTCTTTGTCCTTCTGTCACCCACAAAACAAAGAAATAAAAACAACATCAGTGTGAAATCAGCATTTCCCAGATAAACATCTAAGAATAAATTTATGAAAAAAACCCAAACTTGACAGTATTTTTACACATTGCGATATCCAGCCACACTTCTGGTAATGTAAAATTTTCATGCCACAAATAGAGTGCTCACTGGGGGATGCAGTTGGCTTCCAAAATGCAAAATAGAGGACCATAGAAGATAAGGGGGATAATGTGAATGTCTCAAAAACTGACAGCTGGATGGTCCTGGAACCAAGCAAGCATTGCTGGTAACAATATGCTGTGAGAAAGAACAGGATGTGGCCATGCAGAGGTAGGGCAGCACTTTTCTGGGAAAAACATCCCTGTTCTGGCTACTGGAGATGAACCCAACACAGAACAGCCCTGGCACTGGAATGAGGTTGGGAATGGGGAACAAATTGTAGGGGTCAAGATCACCTGAGATTCCTGAAGGCTCTGACCCAATTCCAGACAGGTCTAGAGGAACAGGCTGTGTGTGACAACTGACTTGCATGGAAAGAGAGAAAATAGCACGGAAAACTTATTTATAAAGGTAACCCCATGAAGCCTGAGCATGGAACACCCCAGGATCCTGGACACCCCACCAGCTGGATCAATGCTGGAACAAGGACTGGTGATCTCTCTCTTTCTCCTTCTCTTTCTCCCTGTTTAATGCATCTCTCTCTCTTCCCTTTCATCCTGCCCCCTTACCCAAAACCCACTGCCTTTTGCTTAGACAGGCAGTCAGGGACAAATTTATACTGATTTCCATGCTAAATTTTCAATTTACCAATGAATCTTTGTAAACTTGTGTGGATCCTCTGAGTTTTGCCACTCCTTTTGACCACAAGTATCCACAAATATCGGGTGCTCCCTTCCCCTTCAGGGTGGGATGCCACAGGAGCAAACACTTTTCACCTGGGGCACAAAAGGGAGGAATGGGGTGAGGACAAGGATTATTCTTCCAATACCTGGTCACTGGCAGAAGACCAAAAATCATCTCATTGTTTACCCAGATCTGTGTTCCAAACGGCATAAAGACCACGGGACACTGCTGCAGATCCTTGAAGCAGAGGTGCAAGGACATGGGCTCACACAGTGGTAACTTCTCCTGGTGTTTAACCAGCTGGACCCAAAGCCAGTGGGCAAATCTGCAGACTGGAGATGGGAACAAGGCTATTTGGGCTCCAAATTAATGCAGTTTTCACCAGCATGGAGTGTGCTGCTCTTCCCTTGACTCTGCAGAGCTCTGAGAAGGAAAACCAGGGGGTCCTGGTGGACAATAAGCTGTCCATGAACCAGCAATGCCCTTGTGGCCAAGAAGGCCAACGGGATCCTGGGCTGCATTGGGAAGAGCATGGCCAGCAGGTGGAGGGAGGTGATCCTGTCCCTCTGCTCAGCCCTGGTGAGGCACCTCTGGCACATCTGCTGTGTCCAGTTCTGTCCAGGACAGGAGGGACAGCGAGCTCCTGGAGTGGGGCCAGTGGGGAGCCATGAAAATAATTAAGGGACTGGACCATCTCTCTTACAAGGAAAGGCTGAGGGAGCTGGGCTTGTTCAGCCTCAAGAAAAGGCAATTGGAAAGGGAACTTCATCAGCTTCTGTCAGTATCTGCAGTAGTGTCAGAGCAGGGACAGGCTCTGCTCTGGGGGGCCCAGCAATGGGACAGGAGGAACAGGCAGGGACTGATGCCCAGGAAGTTCCCCCTGAACATGAGGAAGATGAACACAACCCACTGTGGTGCCTTCCAGCCTCACTCAGGCTGTGATTTTCTGTGATTCTCTGACCCACCACTGTGCTGAGGAGAGGACAGAAACCATAAGCTGAGACCTAAAAGCATTAAAAAAATTACTTAAACAGCAGCAGCACTAAGAGACCTTCAAGAGACTATTGGTGATCTCCCCAGACGCCACCATTCCTTGTCATCTCCTTTCCAAGGATCCCATCCAAGGATTCCATCTCCCATCCAAGGATCCCTCCCTTGCCACAAACAATCACTGCTCCATTACTAAAGGGTTTAAAATTCCCAGCCTACATCCACAACCCATCCTCATGTGGGAAGACACTTTTGCTTTGGCCAAGGTTTCTGGCCACCTCAGAACTCTGGCAAGGACAATTTTGGGAGAAAAACACTGAAAAGAAAAACTTTGCTGACAGATTGATTTGTAGTGGCCATTAGAAACTGCTGGAGCATGTGAAGGGATACTCCAAGGACCTCTCTAAGCAGGGCAGGCAGTTCAAAAGTGTATGAATTTATCATCGTTGGAGGATTCTGCAGTTCATCACCAGCTTTTGTAATTTATCACAGAGATGTCACATATCTGGAGCTCTGGGATTCTTAAGGGTGAGCTCTGTCACATAAATACAGTTATTAAGGCAGCGAGTGTATTATACAGTTAAATGCAAATGTCGCAATCTGGCAACCCATTTTTACTGCCAAAACCTGGAAGGTTTTTCCTGTCAGGAATTGATGCCAGTAGCGATAAATGGGGGATAGATAAAGTTAATCCGACTGCTTTGAGTTGAACAGGGAAGGTATTGCTTTGAAGGGTTTAACATATTAACGGAATCAAAACGACATTTCAAAATATTTATGGAAATTTTTTTTTTTTAAAGCTTCTACAAGCAGTATAACAAAACCATATAAAACATTATTAAATTCTACCCTTAATTAAACATGCTGACACTTAAAAGCTTCTGTCTGATTTACTTTAACAAATCTTCTTTCTGTAAATTACAACTTTAAAATATCATTCTGCTCCAAATGAATCTGCATTCCAGAGGAATTAGAATCTTTTTAACAAATGCCTTAAAAATAACAAAAATTTAAGCTATACTTCCAACTTATCAATCATAATGGTGAAACAAGAAAAGAACAAGGAAACAATACACATAAATGATAAAATTAACTGAGGAAGAAAAGCTTTTACTGTTTCATGTCAATTCAGAAAGCTGAGAAGCACGGATTCATCCACCTCTGCAGTAGGCTGGTGAGGCTTCAGGCCATGAGGAGAGCTATTCAGGCTCCCTGGAGCACCCAGAGCAACAGGGGAATGTCCAAAGATCACTCTGGTCCAGCTAAGGTACAAATGACCCCACAATTCCCCTCAGAAAGCCAAGGGTTTCTACATTTCTCAGTGTAATTTGAGTCAGGTGGGAACAAACTCAATCATTCACCCTGAAGGTGAAGTGCCAGTGCCAGTTCCCTCATTTGAATCAGGGGGTCACAGAGAGTTACTTGAGATGTCTCAGTGTGCCACCACACCTAATGCTGCCATTTCAGAACTGAAAGAACTGCAAGACTTGTGCCAAAATTGCCAACCTGTCTCAGACACCCTGGGACACCTCAACAGCTCCAAGAGTCACCAATCACATCCTGGGCTGCATGATAAGAAAGCATGGCCAGAAGGTCCAGGGAGGGGATTCTCCCCCTCTGCTATGACCTCGTGAGACCCCACCTGCAGTGCTGTGTCCAGCTCTGGGGTCACCAACATCAGAAGGATGTGGAGCTGCTGGAGTGAGTCAGAGAGTCCAGAGGAGACCACAAAGATGCTCTGAGGGTTGGAGTTCCTCTGCTCTGCAGCCAGGCTGGGAGAGCTGGGGGTGCTCACCTGGAGAAGAAAATGCTCCAGGGCCTTTCTCAGACCTCAGAGCCCCTTCCAGAGCCTAAAAGGGCTCCAGGAGAGCTGGAGAGGGACTTTGAACAAGGGATAGAGTGGCATGACAAGGGGGAATGGCTTTGAAGTGAGAAGGGCAAGTTTAAATTGGACACTGAGGAGAAATCCTTGGCTGTGAGGATGCTGACACCCTGGCACAGGTTGTCCAGAGAAGCTGTGGCTGCCCCATCCCTGGAAGTGTCCAAGGCCAGGCTGGATAAGACTTTGAGCAACCTGATCTAGTGGAAGGTGTCCCTGTCCATGAAAGTGGAGTGCTGGAACTACACAGCCTTCAGGGTCCCTTCCCACCCAAACCATTCCATGATTCTCTGAGCTTGCCAGGATGAGCTGAAGCTTGACAGAATCCACAGACCAAGAAAATGCAGGCAAACACCTTCAGGTTCTTATCCATAAGAAGGTGTAACAACCTGTGCCAAGCAAGACTCACAGATGAGTCCAATCTGTCACAAACTTATTGATTCTATCCCGAATGTCAACCTGTGTCAAAAATACTTCTACAAATCCAGCAAAGTCCCCCAGACTGAGCCTGAGAGCCCTGAAGAGCTTGTGGCTTCAGCCTTGGACAGGGATGCCTCTCTTCCCAAAAGCACCCCAAACTGACAATAGCTCACCCTAGGCTTCCATCAGTTTTAGGGTGGCAAAATGAACTGATGAAGTGATTTTACTGCTTCCAAAAAAATCTGCTGGTGATGACGCAAATTTCCTGGGGAAGGGTGAGGAAGATGGAATTCCCTTCAATCCCAGCAAAGAATACAGCAATCTATACATGCATGCCCAAGGAAAAGAGGTCCTCAGTGAAGTTAATATTTGACCAAAAAACAAGTAAGAGCAGCAATACAAAAGCTGCACTTCCAGTCTCTTCCAGGACTGTTGAGTTGTGTCACCCTGAAGCAGCTCAAATCTCAAACTCAGCTTCCCCACTTGGAAAATGCTTTGAAACTCCTTTGTGGCCTTAGGCATTCTCTGCCATGCACCACCTCAACCAAGATTTTGTATCAGTTCGACCAGAAAAGCAGGTTTGTTCTTTCACACTGTACAGATGTAGAACTGAGCCCTCTCTCAGGCACAGGAAAAAAATCCTACGTATTTCAATGATGTGCACTTTAAAAAAAAAATTAATGCCAGTGGGAAAAGTGAGGTGAAAGCTAAAAGTCTTTTTTTTTTCCTCAAATCAGGAGAAATCAACACTTTTTTTTTTTTTTAGTAAATCTCATCAGTGCTAAAATTTCATCAGTGCTAAAAGCCCCCAAAATATCCTTCTTATAACTCCTCCTTAAACAGGCAAATTCTTCTGCTAGTGACTAGTGAAGGATCCAAAAATGCCACGGGGTGAAGACTCATGGTCTACATCCCAGGCGCACCAGAAAATGGTAAAAAGCTGTGATTGTGACTCAATGCTCTTATTCCTCTTGACCTTGCAATGACACAAGGTCAAACGTCCAATAAGGTGACAAACTCCTGTCTGAGGTAAGCAGTGCAGAAGTCTGGTTTGGAAAGCCTGGATCACCTCTGCATCCACCCAGCCTCCAAGGAAAGGACATCAAGGACCTTCCATTGCCACTTCAAGCTCAGTTTCACGAGCCTGGTTTCCAGGTAGTCAGCAAATGCCTCTTGCAGCCTGCATGGCCACTTGGCTTTTTTTGAGATCACAATAAGACAGGATCAGGTTGTGTGAAAATGAAAGACTTTTAATTTTTTTTTCTTCTTCTACCACACCTCTCAGAGACCATTGTCCAGGTTACAGGGAGGCTTTCATTTCCAGTCACTTTGTGGAAGATGTTGGGAGACCAAAGAACTACAGGAGTCAAAAGAAAGGAGACTGGTTTTCACTGTCTCTTGGAGACAGTGCTCTACCTGGGTGTTTAATTTGATTTGCCTAAATTAAAAACTCATTACCTTCAGTGCCTAACGTTGGAGAACCCCCTCATCCCACACACTCTGGCTAAGGAGGCAGATAAATGCCTTGGAAGCCTGGATTATTAAACCAAAGGTCAGAGAGGAAAGAAATCAGTTGATTTTTCCTGCATCACTGGAGAAAGACTCAGCTTTGCCTCCTGGCCTTAGCTCCTCGTCCCAGCTCCTTGCACCTTTTTTCCCTTTGCTCCCACTCCCTTCCCAATTAATCCAGGGTCAGTTGCATTCAGCCAAGAGCTTCATATGGGCATTTACATTTCACTTGCCAGCACATCCAGCTCCAAGCATGCAGCACACGAATATTTGTGCTGGCTCTGGGAAGAGCTTCGACCAGGATTATTCTCTTTGGGTCTGATATATACCCTGCCCACAGCAGCAGCCAAGTCTGTCTCACTGACTAGAGCTGGCACTCCATGTGGGATGAACTCTCCCAAATTTACTTGCCACAGATACAATCCTTATTCTGAAAGACTCGGCTCTCAAAAGCAGATAAACCACTTCAGAAAAGGGAACAGACCAATTTGACAGGAAGAATCCTGCCCTCATCTGATGTCTTTGTGAGTCCTGTGCTTAAGAGGCACAAAGTCTGCCCGAATTTGGCAAGGAATCAGGTAACTTTGGGGTTTTCTTCTGTTTTATCAGGACCCTGCAGCTAGGCAAGCAAACACTTCTGCAGTTTACAGTCCAAAGTAGCTGAATGTCCTGTGTGGCAGAACAATTCACCATTAATCCCTAGTCCCAAATACCCTGCCTTCCCTCATCTGCCTAATTTTAGGCAGCCTCATTTTAGGCAGAGTGACAGCCACTCAACAAGAAAGTAGAAATTGTGGCAATTTTACTACTTAGATACCCAAAACCATTATCATTTCCCTAACAGCCAGGGCTATAAACCTGCCAAATGTTCCCTCACTGCTCCCATCTTCAAAGCTAGAGGGTGTTCAAGGAGAGACATGCATCAGCCTCTGAAGGAGAGGGGTCAAGTGGCAGAGGAGGGAGATTAAGCCATGATTTGCAGCTGTGGAAGCAGAAAGCTCTGCCCCAAAGGTCTCACCTGAAGAGCTGGCCCTCCTGAGCAGAGATCTATGCAGCCCTGCCAGCTCCAGTGATTCATGGCACGCTGCTTTCTGCTGGTGCAGCTCTCAGGAGGGACAAACAGAAGTTCTTGCAGAGCACTCGAGGCTGTTTGCCTGGTGATGAGAAAGGGGGCAGTGGAAGGACAGGCCAGCACTAGGACAGGATGGCAGAAAGGGAGGAGGGGAGGGAAGGGAAG
>VWZV01003698.1:0-56294 GCA_013397155.1 Irena cyanogastra
CAGCGGCGGCGCCGGGCGGGCGGGGGTGTCCCTGTGCCGGACCGCACCGAACCGAATCGGACCAGACCTGCCGCCCCGCCCCGTCGCCCCCACCAGATCCCCCTCCCCTCACCCTCTCGGCGTCCTCGGGGGCAGCGAGGCCGTGCTGAGTCACAGCGGTCCGGCGCGGCCATGGCGGGCTTCCTCACGGGCGCGGGAGGCCGGGAGGCGCATGGCGTCTGTGGTTAAAGCCCTTCCCTGGCAGCGGGGCGGGACGGGGAGCCCCGGCGGTTCCTAGCCTCCCGCAGCCAGCGGCTTCGGCGGCGCAGCTCCCGGGGAGGGAGGTCACGCCTCGGCCCTCCGTGGTGGGCAGCGGCGCTGGGGCCGCCTCAGACGGGCCGGGTACTGGTGTGACTCGAGAGTGTTGCTTCTGGGCAGTGTTTCGTGGTTTTCTCCGTGAGTTTAACTTTGGTCTTTCCTCTTGTCGCGTCCCCTAGGTACCGTGTCTCTTTAATGACTGCTGTAATGCTTTCATTTACAGCAGTCTCAAAAAGGTCTGGTCAATGCTGAGTGTGTAAATTGGTAGATGTGTTATATGCATGGAACAACAGGCATGTTAGGACTGTCCTACAGCTCTTATGTTACTGAGAGCTCACATGTTGGTACAAAAGATCTTAGCTGTCAGCATGAGTTTTCTGTTGGATCTGACAGTACTGCTGGGGGAAGCCCTTGCTCATCACTATCATCTTCCAGAGATTATTGCTGTCACCTTTTGCTGTTTGTTGGACATTGCCCTATTGGTGGAGTAATTTTTGTGAACAATTTTAAAATCACTTCAATAAATTCAATAAAATCACTTCAATAAATTCAAGTAGGTTAGAGTGAAATTAGTGGCTTAAGTTTCTAGTAAGCAGTATTTACTAAGTCTGTGGACTTCTGGTGATCCACTTCCAGTTACTGCTTTCCTTTGTTCTTTCAGCTAACTGGCATACTAGACTGCTCGAATTCACCTTGTCCTCCTTATGGCAGCCTCAAACCGTGGCCAAATTTGGTCTTGTGTCAGTATTTCAGTAAATGAAGAAATGCTTCTTTCTGTCCAGTCAGCTGTCAGGACTTGCCTCTTTCCTTTCCATCCCTGCAGCCCAGGGTGGGAACAAACAGGGGATATATTGTGGGTTTAACTTGATCTGGGTCAGCCAGATCCAAGAATGTTGTCAGTACCTTTAGTTTTTATCAGACTCTCTGAAAGAATTTGCCTCTATTTTAAAGAAACTCCAAAGTCTAGGACTTGTCCAGGGGTACTTTAACGAGTCTTTGAGCATTTTCTTTCATTTGGCTGGCCTAATGGCCCAAAGTGATACGGTTCTGTTGAAGTAATGCTTTTTCTTTTTTTTTTTCCCAGAATTCCAAGGCACTGCTTCTCTGTTAAAGGATAGTATCTCATTTACAGATGTTTCAGCTTCAGGGCTATACGAAGGTCATGATCTTCTGCGCAGAGGGTATGCTTTACTTTTGCTTGCTGAATTGTGTCAGTGTTGAACTTCAGTATATGTTAGATGTTGGCTTTTTATGGAAGTTTCTTGCAAGGTATGCTGCAAACAGACATTTATCTCTCTTCTTTAGAAAGGAAATAGCGAAGTATTGATAATTGTGAAATATCTGATAGTTTTAATTATACATTTATATAAGTGTGCCATAACACTGTGGGAAATGGTTAATTTCAGTATTGGGACAAACCCCAGAAGTAATATAATAAAAATAGTTTGGAGTTTGCCATTTTTGCGTGAGTGCGAAACTTATGTCTCTGTCTTGGATAATGAATGCAAAATAAGTTCATGGAGTTTAAAATGCCGTACAGCTGGCATTGGGAGGAAGGTGTGTACAATATTCCATTGCAAAAGCTTTGAGACTTCAAAATGAGATACAGTGTAGTTTGCACATAATTAAATATGTAATGATTTCATTTGTTAGTATTTTCGTCTCTTTCTGAAAGGAATCAAGGAAGAAAAACACACTCTTTTGTCAAGCATAAAGGATGTTTGAAACTCTTCTGGTAGTGCTGTGGTTAGAGGTTTTACTTGGTGCTTCACTATTAATCTTTTTCTTTGGACTTTGCTAGTTGTGTGTCTCTGAGGGCTGGTGTTTGTATCTGAGATTGGTTTTGAAATGCAACTTAAAAAATCATATCCCAATTAATTTGAAGTTAATGTCTTTGTCTTTTTTACTTGTTCTTCTAGCTTTACAAGTGTGAAAAATGAATTGTTGCCCAGCCACCCACTGGAGTTGACAGAAAAAAATGTAAGCATAAAATCAAATGTAGCCATCTTCACTCTTAACTAATTATGAAGTTTAAATTAACCGTGTGGTTATCTAGTCTGCTTTGTATGGTAGCAAGTAATGAGCAGAGTCTTTAACAGAATGAAGGTGTTCAACAAATAGTAACATTTTATTTATACAAATAACATTGTTGGCAAGTCTGTTTAATATTGATCTCTTACTTACATCTCTCCCCACTCTAAGTGTGTAAGCAGGCTTCCAAGTAGGGACTGGTGTGGTCAGGTTTAGTCATCTGAGAGTGTGTGTGCAGCCGCCATAGGTAGGCCAGAGGCACACCTGTCACCTCATGAAGGCTCATCTCCCATTTTGTCTGTAGATGTACCATCTGTCTTCATTTCCAGACTTTCAGCTTGTGAACATGTACATATTCTTCCATAAATTGCTCGATCCCATCTAGACATTTTACACCTACAGTTTTATCGTAAGTGTTTGCAATCTTGTCTGGCTCAGTCATCACTCTTGGACCATTACAAGTGGTCTGTGGAAGGTAGAGGGAGGCCAGACTTGCTAGTTGTACTGAATGTCTGTGGTGCCTGTTTTGTCAGTGCAGAAGATACGATGTATCAAAGTGTCCTGAAGCAAGGGTGTTGTTTTGATAGAATGTTCCAAATTACTAAGTTAAACAGCAGGACAAGGTCTGACTGTAATGTCTAATATATTCTGACTTTAGCCAGTGTTAGCATTACCTTGTATTAAAAGGATGATTTTATTATGACACCAAATTTGTGAGTTTATTTATAAATACTGTTAATGTTTCAGATCTATTTGTCTTTTGATTTTTTTTAACTGATTGCTATATAAAAACTTAGTTTTTAACTCTGTTCTTGCTATACAAAAACTGCATAATTAAAAGATCACATGCTAAAGAGACAAAAATGCACAGAAATAAAACAGGGCATGTGATCCCCTAAGAAGTAGACGAGTCTTCTAAATTGTTTCTTCTACATTTGGTTAATTTTTCTGTAAGTTTAAGGCCAGTTTAATAATTATTTTCTTTTAATAATTATTATTATTATATTATGTACATTTTATTATATTATGTACATTTGAATGGGAAAATATTTAACTTAGCCTGAGATAGTTATGGTTGTTTTTGCTGCCGTAAATATTAAAAAGGTTCTTCAGGTAGCACTGGTAGAAACCAAATGTCTCTGCTATCCAAAAATCCTTATCTCTATAAAACAAAAGAAATGGAAAAATAATGTAACCAGAATTATAAGATTAGGATGAGGCAGACAAATAATACTTTCTGCTACCTTGTGGAGAACATTCAATATAGATTATCAAAAATAAAATGCTTGTTATGTCTTTGACTTGTATTTTTCTGTTGGTTTTTGAGATCCTTTCTTATAAATATGATGTTCTCATAATAATAGGCTTTTGTCACAATGATGGAGTACAGATTTTAAAATTAAAGATTTGAATTTTTTTGCTTATTCAAGCTTAAGTATAACTTACCTCTTTGTACTCCAGTATACATGAGTGAGCGCTTTTTCTTTAAAAAGCCTCTACTAAATAAATCTTCTTTGTCTTACTGATAAGTTTGAGAGCAGTTGGGAAAAATGAGTTTTCGTTTGCTTTTCACAATCATAAGGGGTGTAAGTGGGGCTCTGTTTTCCCGCTTGATCAGAAAAGAAGTACATCAAGTGTTTTCAAGTAGTGTTTGGTGACTAACTAATGACATCAAATTGGCTTTTGTGATTTTTAAACTGGACTTTAGCTTCCTATTCATCCAGAAAATGTTGTAGTAAAGTAGTGCAAAACTGTACCACTTGGTGGTGTTACATCTCCTGATTATCAAAAATAACAAAATAAAATTTCTGCTATTAATTTGGGGTAAAATCTAGCAAAAAAACCATTTCAGCTTCATAGAACAAATCGTACTGCATCACTGTCTTTCCTGTACATTTGAGACATGTTTGATGGTATCACTGAATTTTTACACACAAATTTAGTAAGCAGGTTTCTTCTATGGCTGTACTTTAAAGTAACTTTTTCTAAAATAAAAATCAATATTGTTTGTGACAGTTCCAGTTAAATCAAGATAAAACAAACTTTGCCACACTGAGAAACATCCAAGGAATCCATGCACCTTTAAAGCTGCAGATGGAATTCAGAGCAGTGAAACAGGTAGGCATTTTTATCCAGCTGGTATAATTTAAGCCATTTGAAAAAATGTTTACCTTGAAATGTGCTTTCAGAGACACATATTTCTTTCTTGAGATACCTTATGTTTCCAAAATAAATTAATTCACTGTTTAAAAAGTGCTGTTAAAAATGATGATCCAAACAGTGCAATTACTAGTTTTTAGAGCAGTCAATATGCTAAAGTCTCTTAGCTACTGTTCTTTTATTGGTTATTTGGTGAAGTAGTAACTGCTCTAGCTTTGCTGTGGAATAGCTTCCTGTAAGCCTTCAGAGAAAAGCAGGAGGAATTGAGTATTAACTCCTAAACTTAATACTGCATAACATATGACCTTCACGGGAAGGAGTCTCTGCAGCTGTAAGGAAAAGAGACTTGGGGGTCTGAAGCAGGTACTGATTTGGGGGTAGATGTAGAGGTAATGTGAAGCCTGAAACAGAGTTTTCTATGTGCTTATTGTTCCTCAGCCTTTGTTGTAAGATCAAGAGAGCTCTACAGGGAGTTAAGTTCAAAGGTTTTAACTCTTAATTGAGAAGCTGAGTCTGTCTCCTTTTCCTTCTTTTCTCCTAGGATTGAGGGTAGCTGGAGAAACAGAAACATAGCAAGCTCATAGGTCCTAGTAAACTTTTTTGTCTTCTTGAAGGTTGTCAAGCTACTAAGAGTATGTTTTGCAAGTGAATTAGAGCAATTTTGTACTCTGTTGAGTGATAAGGTGCTACTAAACCATAGTGAGCTGCATTAAGCTTGGCAGAAGTTACTGGTCCTGAAGGTGTGAAAGTCAGGATGTGAGATATGCAAACATCCCTTGGTCTCAGCTGTGCTGTCTTGAGGAATCTTTTTCCTAACTAACATTAGCACATTGCAGAGAATGAGGGCGGTGAGAATATCCTATCAGTCTGTCTCCAGAGGTGATTTTGGGAAATGGGTGGGGGAAATACAGTGATCAGAAGGTTTTTCACTTGAAGATTCATGTTGGGTATACGAGTTTTCTTGTAGTTTAGCTGAAGGATCTCTAGTAGCAGTGAATGCATGCTCTGAAATCTGTGTGCACTGCTTGAAGTTTTTGTGGAAATACTGTGAGTGAAGGGTACAGAAGACTGTTGAAAGTGACTGGGAGTGGACTTGAAGCTTAAGAATTGGTTGAGATCGCAGACATAATTATGATTTAGATTAATTAAAAAGGATTATGTTTGAATGTGAAAGTCAATATAGCTCTTTCACTTGCATTCCTGATCTGTGTCAGAGATGTACGAGGCTTAGAATGTAGTTCCAAACTCTGCAGTATACATCAGTTACCCAGTACTTACCTCAGGGTCTGAAGGTTTGCAGTGAACCTCCCCAACTTTATGCAAGAGCTTTAGAGTAGACAGAAAGTACTTCGTTATTTTTTAAAGTCAGTATTTGCTGTACTACCTACACCACAGTGAAAACTAAAAATCTATTAGAAGGCTGTTCTTCTCAAATAGATAACCAAACAGATGGTGGTGTTTGTGTGTCTTTGTGTGCCAATAGTTCTCTTATTCCAGTGTTGTTTTTTCTGCCTGTTGACTTTTCTAAATGACTTCCGACTGAGAAATCCAATTATGAACCCTTTCTATTTCAGGCTTGCAGAGACTTGAGCTCTTGCTTGAACTCTTTTTTACAGGTCCAACGTCTACCATTTCTTCACAGCTCAAACATGGCAATGGATATTTTGAGGGGAAATGATGAATGCATTGGTTTTGAGGATATCCTTAATGGTAAATACATTCTGGCTTTAATATTATGGAAACATTTAAAGGTAAAATTTGGGAGCTGTGCAGTTCTTTGCCCCTACTGAACAAGAGAATTAAACTCCCAAAATGCAAAGAGCAACATTAAATCCTAAAAGCAAAGCACTGGGGAAGGGGAAATAAATGTAATTCACGTGTAAGTTATGTGGAAATTCCTCTGAAATATTGAGCAAGACAGTATTTGATTGTAGGCTGGGTTTCTAAAGGAGTAGATTATGCATGTATGTTGTATGTGTCTTTCCTCAGAAAGTTTTAAAGTACTTGTGCAGATTTTGTCAAGCAGAGGTTACAAAGTTTTTCACGTACTACAATTAAGAAAATGGTAGAGAAGAGGTACAGAACTAATGAAACAGTTACTTAGCAGGGGAAAGGCTCCTTCAAATGACTTCAGCAGGCTGTGGTTGCATGGTAGCCTGCTGACTATTAGTGTGTGTGGAATAGAATAAACCTGGGAAAATGGCTTTTGAACAAATTATTTCTAGCTTGTATTTAATGACATGAACGGAGACAAGGAGTATTTTGAACTGGGATTGGAAAATGGAAATAGCTGGGGAGATAGGAAGCTGGAAATAATGGAGGAACAAATCTGAATCTAGAGGCATAGTGTAAATCTGGGTTTATTTTCTGAGATGGATGTACAGGGACCAAGGGAAGGAATCTTGGGCTATTGTTGTTCCATAGGGGCAGAGTGATGTCGAACATCATTTGTAGGAATTTGGTTATTTACCATTGCTCACAACAAACTGTTAGATTTTTATAGAGTGCTGAGGAGTGAGTAGGTTACAAGTGGTTTTGGTAAGGCTTTATTTATGAGGAAGTGGACTAGATATTTTTGTTGTCTCTGGAGGAATCAGAGGCATTAATATGTCTTATTTATAGAAGGAAAACATGATTGATGCACCCATAAAGAAAAGTGTATTTCTTCCGAACAATCTCAACGTGTGCTGGCCCTGGGTTTGATTTTATGTTGTTGTTGTTGTTTTTTTAATTTTAATTTTTTATGTAGGAAAGAAGTCCATACTGTCAGTATTAATCTCTCTTGTGTCCTCTGCACATTCCTTGGTAGCCTTTGAGTACAGTGGGTAATGTCAACCATACTTTACATAATGGAGGAAATCTCAGATATTTAGGGGTGTAGAATTTCTGTGAAACTAGGCAGCTGGGTGGAGAAGAGAAACCAGGAGTATGTCCCAGCTAACAAGGGAGGACTGGGAGCTGCTGTTGTGCAGAGAAGTTGTGTTGGAAAGAGGTGTAGGGCAACTATGGAGAAAAGCTTCAGTAAGACTTGAGTTTTTTCAAACACTAAACTTGTAGTGTAATCTCTTTGAGATTCAGGCATTTGGAGTCTGTGCTTATGCAGAACCAGTTGGTTTTACTTGAAATGTGTGTGTCCTTATGACAAGCTGTTCTACAATGTATGTGTTTGTTCTATGATCAGTGCTTTGGATAGAGGCTTCTGAGTTACAGATCTGCACTCTGCAACACTGTCAAAAATCAGTCAAGTAATTGTTGCACTAAGCATTATAATGGAAAGTGATGTTCACTTTTATTAGTTGTTGTTAGTCTTTGTAGCTTGGTGAAGTCCTCATGCTGTCAACTTTTCTTTTTTCAGATCCTTCCCAGAGTGAGGTTATGGGAGAACCACACATGATGATGGAGCACAAGCTCGGTTTATTGTAACAAAATATACTTCACAAAAATGTTTAGTGTGTGTCTTTCTAGCACAGATCTAAGTACATGGTACTAAATTGACACTCACAGTGTTAAGCAGACCTAGTTATCACTTGCCTTCCTTAATGAAAAGGCACATTAAATGTTTAACGTCCCTAAATTCTTCTGTGCTTGTTATCAATCATACAAATGTCCTGTAACTAGGTAGTTTAAATAATGCCTTTTCATGAACTGCTCAGGACAATAGCTTCTTAAATATGGAAATGCTATATATGTATACAAGAAATTCAAAAATACCTAGGCATTTTAAAACTGACTACTGTGGTAAATGCATTTAATGGGGGAAGAGGAAGGTATTTTCCGTTGCATAACTCTTTGTTCATGAAAATTTCCATACACTTTTTAAACTATTGAATAAAAGTTTGCTATAAATGCTGTTGCGTTCCAAAATATATTTAATCCTAAATCAAGACTCTCTTTTCCATGACCCAGTGTTGTCCCTTTTATTGCAGTATCTTTAAAGGTCTTTAACTTCAGCATTGCCAGTTACATACATTGTATCTGTCTCTTGACAGGTATTTATGCGTGAGCCGTTAAGCTTTTGTGTGGAATTGAAAGTATTGCTGTAAGAATGGAGTTAAAGGTCTAGATTTTTTCATGTGTGTCCCTGAGAGGGTATTTTGGTTTCTTAAAGTAGAAGCAGGTTCCACTTGGGGTTTAAAGAGATGTTTTAAAATCTGTTTGAGCATAATGCAAAGGAGTGCTCCTAAGTCTAGGTATTTTAGTATTTCATAATTCTGCATTCTTTCTTATAAAGCTCCTGCAGTAAGAACATGAAGATATGGTGGTACAAATACAGAAATAATTATTTGTGGGTTTACAAAAACCAGGTCTTAATTAAGGGAGAATGAGAGATTTATACTTAAATACACCTTTAAAAGGAGCAGACCACTGGAAGTGTTTTTGTGTGCCTAAGTGGTTTTATTTATTATATTCAGAGTTGTAACAACTGTTTCTGGTGTCATACATGTGTATATTTTATATCAATTCTGCAAGGCCGCTAATACAATGTGGTATATCAGGAAAAAAGTCTGTGATTGAAAAAATGTTATTTATTGTCAGATATGAAGAACTTGAAAGTATTTCTAAACCAGGAACTGTTGTTACTCAGCAAGTTTCAATGACTTGGTTAAATGTAATTAGTGCTCTGTTGTAGATAATTTTAGCAGGAATGTTGCTGTAAACCTTTTTCCACAACTGCAAACATCCCTTGTGCTTTTTAGTGGGCTTATAGCTACTACAAATTCCCTATCAGTGGGCCAAAGCCTCTAGCTTCTGTCCTGTAAATTTTATAGTGCTTTTATATGCAAAACATTGCAGCATTTTGGGAATGTATGACTCACTTTAGTGGTGGTCTTATTTGGTTGTATAGTTAACCTTGCTTCATTTAAGAAATGAAGCTTCTAAAATTTTCTTTTACTTGAGACTTGTAGAGATTAGAGGCCTGTGCTATGCAGTACAAGCTGTTTATTTTGTTAGGGTTTTTTTCCTTATAGAGGTTAAACAGAGGATCAATAAATTCAACATGCAAGTGTAGACCTACTCACATTTTTGTTTTCTACAGCTGTCCTCGTCCATGAGCTGATAGTCTTTATTAAATATCAAAGTTGGCTGCTGGTTTATAATTGACAAGTTCCTCTGCAGTTCTGTGTAAAGCAAAATGAAACTGTTGTTACGAAGTGGGCTTGGGGTGCAGTAGGCTTTGTACCTGCTCAAGGCTCAGACCAGAAAACCTGAGGGATTACATTGCCCAGTCTGGGACAAGTCAAAGGTGCTGCCATGGATTTTTAGGAGGTCTGCCATCTTACCAGCACTGTTCAAGAAAACAGGGAGCCATCCAACAATCGGACACAGTTACAGGTACCTTACAGCTCCCCACTTCAGTGTATTGAGCTGGTTGGCCTTTCCTAGTCTTGGCTGAAAGATGGATACTGTTGCATCTGAGCAAAAGTAATTAGGACAAGTAATTTACTAGAGTTTTTCATTAGTGCAGTGTAAAACCAGAAGCAGATTAGGAGGCTGCATGCAATTTCTAGGTGGTTTTGTTCTATGATTAGTATACTTTGTAATAATCTTGGGTGAGATCAAGCCATATTCAGAGCCAGGAAGTTGCATTGTTCATTATGTCTGTAAGGAAGCTAATCCTAGGGGTTAGCCAGACTGGAAGCAAATAGTATGTGTAAGAGGCCCATGTGGGAATTTATGGTGTTAGTAGGGAAATGGGAGTCAAGCAGGACTGAGGCAGAAATCTTTTGAAATAAAAAAGAAGGGTTGCATTTTCTGAGTGCTGCAGGGGTTTGGGCTGTGGACTGGGCTTCCTGCCCCAGCCCATTCTTCCCATTTATGCAAGCCTCATTCTGCAAAGCAAATGCTGCATGGAGCAACCACAGAGGCAGCTAAGTGGGGTGTGCTGGGCACTGGAGCTGGGACAGATCTGGCCTGGGTAAGGGGAGGAAGGCACTTCCAGCTCCACTGCTCTGGCAGGTGCAATGCAAGCCCCCACCATGATTTCTTGCAACTCCCCACCTCCTCTTGGTGCTGATGTTCTGGGCAGCATCCTTTCCTCTCCCCAGGCACAGGAGGGAAGCAAAAGCACATCTTC
The DNA here is from genome assembly GCA_013397155.1 of Irena cyanogastra. NCBI lineage: Eukaryota > Metazoa > Chordata > Aves > Passeriformes > Irenidae > Irena > Irena cyanogastra. The sequence continues at coordinate 10,565 of VWZV01003698.1, forward strand.
TTGCTCTGCTGTGTTTGTTTTATGGTCATAAAAAAAATAGATGATAGCATAGTGCTGCTCCTGTTTACACCGACAATCCTCTATCAGTCATGCCATTGGCCATTTGTCAAAACAAAATTTAAAAGCACAAGAACTACACATGCAACAGAGTTTAAAAAACCAAACTTTATTATTATTATATCAAAATAATTTGTATTTATACACAAATAAAGAAATTATTATAAACTTAGAAGATTTTGCTGTAATAATCTGATGCATATTAGTACTTGGTTCCTCAGCTTGCACCACGCGAGGCATTTTAAAAACACAGTTCATATCCTCCGTGTGTTTTGGCCTAAATTTATAGCCAGTTCTAAATGCTCCATCTACCAGAAATACTCTGCCAGCAGCATGTACTTTGTGCAGTTAAACCATAACAAAGCCATTCCTGAGGTGTATGTGTTGTCCTCAGTTGGACTGACACAGCACCACTGTGGAAGTGGCTCTTTTTGTTGTGAGTTTCCAAGTGCTAAAGAGGTGTGCACTGAAGAAGAGCAAGGGAAGGTACACCCCCCTTCTTGGTTTGCTTTTTTATTTCCAGGCAGTTTTGTGTGAAATAGTTAATTTCATAAAGCCTTACATAACTGCATAATGAAGAGGCAAGGAAGACAATGTAATGTTTGTGCTAAAATCCTTTACATCAGTGTTTTCTTAATCTCTCAACAAGTACTCATTATGTTTTGGACCCACTGGTTACTGTAGAACTCAGCTCATGTTTCCAATAAGTTGGCAGTAGCTTGAGCACCTCAAAGGTGTTAAGCAGTTTTATTTTCTGGCTCTTGTCTAAACTACTGAGAGAAAGCTAATGATCTTTAATTCCCAACATCAGTCTTGGGAGTTCCGGACAGAAGTATAAGAGCTAGCTAGAGGTGTTAGCACATTCCCTCTGGCCTGGATAAATGGCCCTGTTTTTCACCTATGATAAGCTGGTAGTGGTCTCCTGAATATTGTAAGCTCTCCCTTTTAACTTATTTGAACCTTCTTCCAGGCTTCTCTGTGATCATAACTTTGAAAGAATGCAATCATTCAGTTATAAAGGATCTATAAAAGTATCATCACGATTTGTTATTACTAATTTTTGGTGGAGTACCACTGAGAAGTTCTGCAGGAGTCTCTGTTCATAGGATGGGTATCAGTGGCTGTAAGCAGCTTATGGATTACACAGCACATGCTGTGTCTGTCTGCATTTTTATCCTATGCTGTGTGTGTGTGAAGTCATTGTAGTTGCTTTCCTAGAGGTTTCATTCTCTAAATGGCAACCACTTTATATTGTTTTGCTTTTTCTACCTAATCTGTTTTGGGGGAGAAGAGTCACACACAACTTAGAGATCAGAACAATATTGGCTGTCAAACTCTTAACAAAATCAACAGATGGGAGTGGTCCTTAATGTGGTATTATATTCACGCTTTGGCTGTGCTGTGCTTTCCAGAACCTAATACTCAGGATAATTTCTACTTAAAGATCTTAAGGGAAAAGGTAAGTGCTGAAACTGATTCCTAGGTTTGGCAGTCTCACCAGTTTGCACCGGGCATGTCACTTGTCCTCTCTGTTAATTTCTCTCTATGCAACAGAGTGGATAGGATCTATTATGGAAGGATGTTTTGAATAGCATTTGTAAAGTGCTTTGAAGATTACAAGTGCTGTTCAAATAAATTATGCTGCATTTATTGCAAGATTATTAGATTCATGATTCTGATTTTGTCACCTCATTTCAGGGTTGTTAAAAAAATAAAGATCTACAGATAAGAAATGCTGTCACAACTTTTCACTAAAATAAAAATTTAAGCTAAGTATCAACTTAACTAGAAAACAAGAAGTATCTCTGGGACAAAACAGATGTCTGTACGCAATCCTTAATATATGGAAAATGATAAATGTGCAGTATGACCTCTGAAAAATGTAGGTTTCAGCTGAACTTCACACTCTGCAAGATGGAAATTTTCTGACAGTTTTGTGTGAAAATCCATTTCAAGAACTAAGTCACGGGCAAGGTCCACATGCCTTGTGTTAAATTTACATGAAGACTCTGCAAGCTGCAGAACAGTAAGTGTACTAATGGCAGGTGTAAGTACTGCCTCCAGTTTGCTTTCTTAAAAAAACCTATTTTTTAGTTTAGTAATTTTAGATAGTTTGGGGGCTTCACTGTTAGGACAGGCCTTTCAAGATGTACACAGTGGACCACATCCTCAGCTGGCACAAGCTGCAATGGCTTCAGCAGAATTGCCAGCGTCCTCTGGGTTGCTAAGCTTATCTCTGTTAACCAGCTTAGAGTGATAGAAGATGTATCACAGTCCACAGCTAACATTCTCAAACTTGAGAAAGGGTAAGTGGAAAAAGTACCTTATTTTTTCCTTCTTACTGAAGCAGCATTAATCTCAATTGCCAGCCTATTTCCATAGTTAAGAGCTAGCTTTAGTCAAGTGCTAAAAAGAGACTGGGTATTGAGTGGTACCAATTTAGTGATTATTGCTGCAGGGCTACTTGGAGATTGCATTGTGTTATCTCTGTGGTTTCTGTGTGACATAACTATCTCTGCCACTGCACGTCAGATTAGAAATGCGGGGTATGTGTATCGTTTGTTCAACTATCGGCACTCTCTAAGCTGGATACTTCTTCAGGTACCAGCAGAGCCAAGTCCTCCCCATTCCAGCTTGTGCACAGAAGCCAGCTGTAAGACAAAGGTAAGACAGGTATCTTTAGCTGAGATAGTTCAGTATAGCATGCTGATTCAGCACCAACAGACACACAGGATAGCTCTGTGCAGCATCCATCCTCTGTGGCACAAATGTGTCTTAGTAAACAAAAGCAGTGACACTATTTGCCCTCATTACACAAGTCAGAAAATATCATTACTGCTGACATTGAGCACAGTACTAAACTACTCTGCCTGTTGCAGACTGGACAACTACCTTTTCTGCTCTCCAACTGTAAGGGTATTCAAAGGGTCAGATATCTGAAACTAATGACAGAAGGTAAAGAAATAAAAATTCCAGAAATTTGTGGTGATGACATACTATAGTACTGAATGCAAGATGGACTGATTGATGGTAAATATGTTTCCTTTTCTGCAGTAGAGTTTGCTTTCTTAATAGACACTTTCTCTCCTTACACTGAACTAAACTAAAGATAATATTTAATAGGTATTTAATACTTACTGTGCCTTTGTTAATATAACTGAATTTCGCAATTGTTTTATTACTTTACTCAAAAGTATTCTACTTACATGCAAGACCCCTTTGCTTCAATTCCCTCAGGTCTAAGACCCATCACTACCTTAAATTACCATTAGTATAGCTTCTCTGTAAAGACTCTGTAAATAGTTATAATGAAGCAGGAACAGACTTAAAATTATGTGAAATGTTCTAAATCTACAGCATTATCACTGCTTATTTAAATCTTAAAATGCAGCTGATGCAGAGATAAAAGGTGACCGAGGTGAAGTCTAAGTATTAGGAAAAAATATACAAGTCTCCAGCCAGAGTGTCACCCTCTTAAGAAAAACATCTTTTCCCCCAACTGTAAATCTATCTAATAAAAATTGATTCTTCTGTCATTTAGATTTTTGTTTCAGCATCCTAAAATGAAGTAATTTATACTGGAAATAATGTAAAAATAATGGAAATAATGGAATAATGTAAATAATGTAATAATAAAGTGATTTTCGCTTTACTCATTAATGGTGTTTCACTGTCCATATTACTAGATGGTCCCTAGATATGATTAGACACAACTGCTATGGAGGCCTATTTTTTAAACATGTTTAGAGGTTTATTCTTTTAGGCTTTAAAATATTTTACAGATTTTAATGGCACTGGGTCACAAGGTACCCATGACCAAAGACCAGGACATTAGCTTTCCATTAAACCCAGTGGGTGACTGTCATGTTTATAACCCTCATTAGCATGTAGAAGAGCTCAGATTGCAAAATTAAGCTCATGCCTTTCATGTGATCAGTGGGAAAGGCTTTCCTGGAAGAAAGACGACATAAAGGTCTCAAACCAAGGGAAGTCACACGTGCAGTCAAGGGTATGGTGTGTCCTACTGGCAGGACATTCAGGATAGGCTTCAGTTTGGGGGAAAGCATGGAGCTGAGGGAAGGTAGCTGTGTCAGGGAAAAGGTGTGAAGCTAGAGCTACTACAGCACACTAGCAGATAGGAGAGTTTGGGAACTGCTGCACTAAACTATTCAGCTTCAATTCATGTCAAAATAGAAATTACTGGCAAAGGCAGTCAGGAGAACTCTCCTGAACCATACTTACCACAGGACAGACAGTGGAATTAGACAAAGGCCTGCCGACAGGAGGAAGCTAAAGCCTGAAAACCATGCAACAGTAGTTGCATAGAGAATATTAAAAAGTGCAATTGACATTGTACCGGTCACAACTTCTAAACAAGCAATACAAGCAAACACAGCACCTGCCAAAAAGAAATGGGCAAATTACAAACCAAATTAAAACAAAATTTCTTCAAAGTACTGAAGTTTTTAAACATGGTTCAAAAAATATATCTGTTGACAGTATTTTTACAAGTATGCAAGTTACAAGCACTAGACGATCATACTTTGCCATGAAAGTGTCTTCTGCGGCAAGTCCTACAAAATGCTAATTCTTTTAAATGAACAAAAAAACAACAAATAAACAACACATTTTGTTGATGGAAACTATTTTTCTTTACTATTATTCTGTCACCATGCCTACTTTCTTGCATTTGCTTATCACACCAAGTTTAACCTGTTCATCCTCGCTAGCCATGTTGTGCACATCTCCATCCTTTACCCCTTCCAGCTCTCTTCATTCTTACTTTTTCCTTGCTTGTTTCTTCCTTCTCTAACCTTCACTCCTATATGTGGAAAAGACTGACTCAACAAGGACTGCTGGTTCAGCTTAAAACCACTTCATTTTTGAAAAGAAACAAACAACATTTTTTGGACTGAACTACCCTTTAGGGTGGCAGTCTATCCCATGAGTGTCTTGTTGAACACATTTTCCGGAGCTGCATTCATAGTCACAGGACTGTAACCAAAATCACACTAAGTAAGCAGAAAAGGATGACAAGAGGCAACCTGATTGCTGCATCAAACTACTCAAGTAGCCAAAGCCCTGAAGAATGCCAAGAAACTCAATAGCAGAGCTGCATTTTAGCACAGCTAGTGCAAAGAGATCTTTGTTTTAGTGTTTGAAGATTAATCTTTTAAAAAATAAGACAAAGCAACTCAAGAAAATGTTTCTAGGAAGTATATGTTTCCCGAAAATGCACACTCCCCAAAAGCAAAATATGGGATATTAGAGCCATATTTTGAGGCCTGACATGCTTTTTTCTGTGTTCCATAAGGAAAGGACTTTGAGAAGTATTGTGTTACATTTCCTGGGACATGTTTAGAAGCCACAGGCCTGAAGTTGGGTGCCTGCTCTATAGCTGAGGATACAAGTCTAATTGTTTCCAAGTGCTATGAAGATTGACCACCTACTGCTTACCTTTTTAAATCTGTAAGTGAGAAATTGACTAAATAACAGAAACATAGCTTTCTCTGCATGCCAAAATCTTGTGAATGTAGAAGCCCTTATGAAATCAAACTTGTATAAATCTTGGGCATTCTTCTGCTTCAAGTTTCCCATGGTCTTTAATTTAAGAACAGTATTTTCTTTGAAAGTTGAAACTTGCAATAGTTTTTAACAGTGTTGTTTATATTTAATTCAGAACCAGAAACCATTAATGTCAAGACACAGGCTCATATTATACAGAACTCAAAAGAAAAGCAATCTTAAAGTACCAATATAGATCTGTTTGTTTAAAGGTAATCTTTGTGCATCTCTGTTCTGAAGCACCATGTTATTTTATTGTTTAAAAACAATTCTACTTACCCTGTTCACCAGGGAGAACCACTTTTGACAGCATGGATCGGAGAACAGGAACAGGCATAAAGCAGAACAAAGATGGCACTCTCACTGTAAAGCAGCCATGAGACATTGAAGTAATTAAAATCCAGGAATTTACAAATATATTGCAACTGCATTAGTCATATACTTTTGAACACTTAGTTCCCCAAATAGTAAAAGGCAACAGAAAAGTCAGACTAGATGTGCACTGAGACACAATTCTCCAAGATCAGAAAAATTAATAAATCAAATATATTTCTACAGCATTAAAACCATAAGCAGGTGATTCCATTGTTTCTCCACATGGTTCATCTTTTAATCAAATCCTAGATCAGTCTGATCAACCATTTATATTTTACCTCTCTATGATCCTTTCGTTTGGCACATTCAATATCCAACAACTGCATTCACTACAGATAACACAGCAATATTTTCATATACATTGTTGACCATGGAACAACTGATTCTGAACTCACCTAAAAACATGAGCAGAGTAGTTTTGGCAAAGGCAGCCATGATCATTCCTCCAATGTAAGAAAACATCCCAATAAAGACAATATAAATGTCTTTGAGACATTTGGAAAATAAGTAAACTCCTAAAAAGCTGGTCAGCGAGATAGAAGTGGATGCAGCTGCTCCATATCCAACGTATACTTCATTCCAGCAGAGCGGCTCATCCAGTTCATACAGTGTAAAAAGTGAACTCCCACCCAGCACAGTAAACAAATAAGTCATAAATGTGAAAAGCAACACAATTATTAAAATTCTCTTTTTATAAGGGGCAGTTTTAAAAAGCATGTAAACTCCAGAAAATGTCTCCCTAAGAAGTTCTTTCCAGGATACTGGTGCTTCATGCTGGAATTGAGATATGCCTACGGTATTTTCCAGAAAAAATACAATATAGATTATATTAATGACATGGAGCAGAGATGCTATCACAAATGTCCATGCAAAGCCTATTCCTCTTAGAAAGTAGCCAGATGACAGTCCTGCCAATCCAGATACAACTCCAAAAATCAAATCCACTACAGCTATTCGTGTTGTTTTCTGCTTCTCATCATGACACTCCTCTGCTATGTAAGCAAAGCCTCCTCCAAGGAAAGTTGCTATACTCCCAAACAATCCAGTAATAAATGCAACTGCAAATAGGACAGAGAGTGACAAGGAAAAATATGATATTCCAGTGAAGCTAATAGCAGAAATCAAAGCTCCTATTGATGGTAAAACTAAAGATCTTTTGTGTCCCTGGCGATCCCCATTAGCTACAATGACAAAGGCAACTATAAGGCTGGGAATGGCTCTAGTTAAGTCCAACTGCATATTAAAAACAGAGGCTTTTTCTTGAACTTCCTGCAAAGAGAAAATAAAAATAATTGTAAATACTATAATAAGTTGGGGAAAAAATCTGTCACAATATTATATAATTATTAATATGCAATTATTAATATGCAATATAATGAATATCACTGTACATGTTTACAGATTATAAATGATACTATTATAAAACATAATACATGCAATGTAGTTTTATAAGATTATATGACATTTTGATATACTAGGCTATAAAATATATTGCATATTCGGACTTTCATAATTTGATCTTCAATAGACCTCAAACATTCCCTGTTACATTTTAACCCAGAACTTAAAGCTTAAGACACAATCTTACTAGTACTGTTGACAGTTTCAATGCAGACAAGAGAGCAATCCTTTTGAACATGCACTTATAAGAGCTGTAAGTATCTTTAACTGCAAGTATCGCCTTCAATACAGGGTATGGCAAAAGGGCACTGGGCTATTTTAATACTACTCAGAAATCAGTAGTAAGCCAGTCATCGATTAAGGAACACACCTCATGCTCCCTCCTTACAGAAGATCATTTTTCCTCCCAAATAATTCTACTGAGGGGGTTACAAGGAACAATTAATGGACTAGAGCACACTATGCAACTAAACAGATTTGGTCTGACATCCCACTGTACAATCTTACTACTACTACTACTAGAAACAATAGTAACAACCAAAAATGTGAAATACAGCTTTAAATATTGTCCTGAGTCACAGGTATGTAAATTAATGGATTTTGCAAACACTGTAAAGCTTTGGGCTCAGAAATTGTCCAAATTAGTGATGTCTCTACGATACACCACAGGGGGTATTCACATAAGGAACAGAATCTAACACTATAAAAATAAACTGTAAACACCCATTATGGGGAAAGTTTCAGAGTTCTTTTTAGCAGAAGTATAAAAATAAAATGTAACTGAAAAACAACCATTTTACAGAGCAGGAATGGCTGCAGAAAAAAACCCTAAAGAATGTTTAATTAAAAAAGAATAAAATTCTTATGAAGCCAGCTGCTAAAGGACACTCAGCAAGCTAATTCAGATCTTGTTTTTAATGCACAGATGCAGACCTGACGAGAGCAGCCACAACAGCCCTTTCCAAGACAACCACCTGATCTGACGGAAGAACCACCTGATCAGACAGCAGGGGAAAAGGAAGCAACTTTATTCATACAAACCCTTCATACCAGCTAAGATAAAATTTCAGGTGCAGACAGTAAAGTCATGCTGAAAGTCTTCTCAGAGTTTTCTGAGGCATAACACTACTTGGGCAGGCATTGTGCTCTTCAATCAGCAACAGGAGCACTTCTGCAAGTCTGCCCACACTGTTCTCAGCCTGTATTCAAGCCACGTTTCAGGCGTCTCCTCTGTAGCTAACATAATCCTGACTGAGTAGGACTCAAAATGATGAAAAACCCCTAAAACTTACGGGAATGTACTTTGGGCAATTTTAAAAGCCGCTGAATGCTTTATAAATTCATATTTATATTTATAGGCAGAGACCATGAGTTTCTAGTTCAATCTCTGCCTTTGCTTACAAGATATCAAGTTTTATTACAAGAGGAAAATTCAACTGATCCTGAGGTTCTCAAGGAAAGCCTTCAAGATACTCAGTGCTCCAAAGTCTTTTGCTCCCTTCCCTTATGGTGTTTGACTGCCTTAGCATTCATGACATCCTGGTAACTGGCCAGCAGTGCTGTCACCCAGGAAGGGTCAAAACCATGAAGACTGAACAAACTGCGATGGAAAATGTTATTCTGATCTTTAACTCCTCTGCTGCAGACAAAGAGAACTCTATATAGTTGCAGACATTGCTTCTTTACTAGGATTGTCCAGTTCAAACACATGAGCATCAAACAAATGCTACTACATTAAAAGTAAAATTAAATGTTAGTATGTATCATCTCAACCCACGTTAACCACGTAATACAAAGATTATTGCCAGACCATAATGAAGTGTAAAACTGAAAGAATGAAAAAAAGCCCAAAACTTGGGTGTCCTTGATTTGGAAGAAGTTGTGCAAAACAAAAAACATGGCTACACATCCAGGTACCACATGTGACCATGAACTTGCTGAGATAAAAAACTTGATGTCTACTGAAAAGGAGACTACAGACATAAGTACAGGAAAAATCCATTTAGAGTGTAAGGCATGCAACTGCTCACTCTATGGTTTTATAAAGTCAGAGGAAAAGAATATAGAAAATGATAGGTCAAACCTTCAGCTGCTTTAAAATCACATAACTCCATTAAATAATCAATGGAACTACATATATTTGAAGAGAAAGGTCTAGTTTTTTAATTTTCAAATTCATTCTACTCTGAAAAATTACTCACGGTGGACAGAAACTGATATTTCAATCACCTTTTTCAAAATTAAAAGAACGAAAATTAAGAAGCAAGTAACTTACATAAGAATTAAGAGAGAAGTGCAGCACCTGAGATTGAACAATATAAAGGACACGATAATCTCACAGGTTTATAAGATAAAATATTGCTGAGTAGCAAGGGGAAAATAATAGATTGGATAAGAAATCAATGAGATGATAAACACTGTTTAATGATTAATAATATAGCTCTTTCTGAGATATTAAAAAAACAATTATCCAAGTTGGTGATCACAATGCTTCAGTTTATATTCAAATTACCTTTAAACTTATTTTATTATAAGATGACTATTTTTTTCAAATTGTAAGAAATAATCTGAATTCTGCAACGACTAACCATTTTGAATTATATTCTACTTTTTATTCAGGCTCCAAGTGATTCTTGTCTTCAATTTACTTTTACATTTTGCTTTGAAATAGGTGAGATTAGTATAAAGTTTCTTCATTCTAAGAACATAAGGACTTACACTAAATTAACTGTTAAGAGAGATGTTCTTTTAAACATTAATGCCAAACAGGGCCTTACAGCACAAGTTACAACATCTATAAACCTAATTCAGTTAGGAAGGTCTTGGAAAATCCGGAACACCTACTTCACACTTCCTTGCGAAAGGGCTTGGAATTAAGTTACTGGATCTAGCCTTTGGCCCATACACAGGAGTATTACTCAGCACAGAGGCCCATTTGCACTTAAATTAATGCATGTTTTGAGCACTTAAATTGTTACACTATGGTAACTAGAGTGGTATAAAAATGCAGCAAGGGATCCAGACAAGAGTGCAATTGTTCAAAAGCTCATGCCCTACTGGCAATCACTGAAATGCAGGGAATGGAAATTTGGCAGGAAAGGGAAACTAAGAAGTTCTGCTGGCCATTATTCAACTGCTGTCTTGAAGGACTCATGTTCTCAAATATTAAATTAACTATAATTTGTAAACAAAAGACCTGTGCAGTGTGAATATGTCATCGTATCAGAGACACTATCTAAACTTCAGCTGAAATTAAGCACTCTGCTTCAGTGTTTTGAGAAAAGAAATATGAAGTCTTATATCTTGAACCATAGATGATGGCAATTTGAAAATCAGGTTGAATTTGAGGCGGTTGCAAAATGCAAAGATGTATTTGAAATGTTGATTTCTTGATGGGCTCTGCAATTGTATGCTTAGAGAAAATGGCCAGACACAGCATCAAATGGGGAGCTAATACTAAAGAAAACACTTTTTGGGAGTGACTTAAAAGCATTACTCCAACACACTAACTGGTAATTACCTCCACAGGTGAGCCCAGAAGCCATGTTGGACCACAATTCTATTCACAATTTCACTTTCACATTTTTTCTACTAAGACCAACTTCTGTCACATGACAAAGAACATACACCACACTAAAAGTCCTGAATTATTTCCTTGATCACCTTCACTGGAAGCATGTATCATTAACAATCTCCTTTTATACATGACAAATGAGGCAGATAAGCTCAGGCATCCAGTCTTGCGCATATGCAGCACATCAGAGGTTCAAACATGGGATGTAAGCAAAAGTTTTCAAGTACCACCTTTTCAGCAGTGTAAGGGAATGCTAGCTGACTATTTTTGTAACCCCAACTTTTATGTAATTTATATGGTGAATCATTTATTTTTCTGACCCTACAGTGTTGACAAGTATGGTTCTATTGCACCTCTTCTGAAAATACGTTCCCTCTGCTATTCCCATGTTAGACACAGAAATGTGGCCACTGAATGTGCCAGAGCAGTGTACTGCTTCAGAAAAAAAAAACCACAAAAAACCAACATTCAAAAAGCAACAATCCCAAAACAAGAGGTGAGCTTTCTGTTGAAATAGTGCCCCACTCAAATCCAAATCATAACTTGTAACTGCAGAACTCTGAGATACAACACATGGGGTGAGAGAGGAAAGGGAAAGGGAGAATGACCATCTTTTCTGCTTGCAGCTCACAGCTAGCTCTGCTTAAGTGTAGCATTAAAACTACCCTGGAAGTGCAATGGAAGAGGTACCAGTTAACAACTAGCTATCCAGCACAGTGAACTGTGGAAAAGTGCTAAAAATGTAACTGAACCATGGGATCCTGTCCTTGTATTCCAACAGGGCAGACTAGTACTCTGAATGGCAAACCATCAACTGTATGTGATCGTGCAAAGATCAGTTAATTTTTTTTCCCACGTTTTAAAACCACAAAAAATTTACTTTAATTTCCCCTGTTCCTCGTTCTTGTAATTCCTCTGAAATACATGTATTTTAAGCTAGATCCTAGTCTTCAAAATTACAGGGCATTTGCTAAACTTCACATGCTTACAAAGAACAGTAGGAGCCACAGAGACAACGGGTGGCTCACAAACACAACACGCACAATGGTCGTGGGAGGAGGAGCCTCCAGTTGTACCCGCGGTAATGTCAGCCCGATGCTAATTTAGTCCCCATTCTCTCAGGCGATGTTCAACTCCCGCTAAAATACGAATTTGTCTCAGTATCTTCCTGGAGACAAATCTTTGTCTTTAAAGCACTATCACTACCTACAGCATAACAGTAGAGCGAGGAGACAGTGAGGTGAGAGCAGGTTACAAAACTATGGCTTTGCGGAGAATTAAAGGTTAAGCTTATAAAACAGGAGGTTATACTGAGGCAGCACCTCCTGGCTGCAAGTTTATTTACAATTATTATTCCTCCCCCGCCACTTGCCTTCTGTTTGATATAAGCCGGGCTGCTCTTATTCTGCTCGCAGTGACTGACATTGCTGTCGCTCACGAAAGTGGAGTTGTACTCCTGCTCCCACAGCCGCCGGTAGATGAACTGCTGCACCAGCGGCATCGTCAGGGAATACGCAAAAATGTAGATGAAAATGACGGGCTCCACGCACAGAACCTTCCTCATTTCTGGGTCTGGGCTTCAAACCCTGAGCCGGAAAACAAACCGCAAGCGCTCACGAGTTGAAAGCAAAAGCCCCGAGCGGCAGCCGGCAGGCTGACAGCCCCATGCACAGGGGAGACGCTCCGCCAGCCCCGTCCCGGAGCGCAGCGGTCCCGGCTGAGGCCCCGCCCCGCCGGGCTCTCCCCTGTGCACCGGCCCCGTCCCGCAGTGCCGTGACACCGGGAGGCGGGACGGAGGCGGCCGTGTCCCTCAGCGGAGGAGTGTCCCCAGCCGCGCGGTCGCCGCCCCGCCGGCCGCGGCCCCCGAGAGGACGAGGCCGGGTGCCGCCATCTCGNCCCGGCGGCGGAGCGGGGTCCCTGTGCCCGCGGGTGTCACCCGCCTCGGTGCTTGTCCCCACGCCGGGGACGCGTGGGGTTGCTGCCAGAGGTCAGGACACATCAGCACCTTGGCGATTTCAGCACCGCGCCGCACGCCGCCGCTCAGCGCTCCCCGGGCCCGCGGCGTGTTCGGGCTGCTTACACAACGAGGATCTGCGGCGTCAGCGGCGTCGCTGGCCTCATTTAGCACCGCGACGCCGGCCTGGAGCTCAGCCCGCACAGGGTCGAGGCGGCCCTTCCTTGGCCGAAGTGGAGCCCGCGATGTGCTGCCCACCGTGCTGCCGGGCGCTCCGCTGACGTAGCCTAGAGGTTTTATTGTAGCTGCTCCCCTTCCGTGTGCTCTCGGCTTGTCAGTGTGTGTAAAAGCAACATTTATTAGCCATTAGCTGGTCTCATTAATAGAACCGTGACGTTGTGTAGGTTAGAAAAGACCTCTAATATAATGAAGTCTAACCATTAACCCTGCACTGCCAGGAAGAGATAGATCTCGTTCTCTCTGGGTCATAGCTGGTGCCGAGTGTCAGGGGCAAAGCGTCCTGTCCCTGTTGGAACAGCTGCTGGGGCACTGCTGCATTTCCGCATGAAAGGTTGTGCTGGTGCGGAGCCGCAGTTGTGCGGTTTAGATACGGCCTCTGCCTACCCTGCTGTACGTGGCATCCACAGCGCGGGGAGCACACAGCTCTGCACTGTCCTCCCAAGACGACACTGAGTAATGATTCTGGCTTTGTCACAGATGTGGTATGCCAAGGAGAGGTGACATAGCTGGGGAGTCCCAAAGGACCACCTTTCAGTCTTAAATACTGGTTCTCCATTACAAGTACTGCAAAAAGTCCCTTTTACTGAAAGCACATCAGAACTTCAAGGTTTCCCTGATGTATTTGCTCTATTAAAATAAGGGCAGTTTAGAAACGTCACGAAAATTAAGTTCCTTGATAAAATGATTTGAAGACAGATTGTCCATAACATGGGTCATATGATCTTGAGTAATGCTTTAACTTGTTCACTGCCATGTGTCATTCAGTCCCAAATTTAGGGACAACGCTGGTTTGTCAAGTGTCTCTTAGCATAGGATCAACCCAGTGTACAAGCTCAGTGGCCTTGATCATTTACTTGAGCTTCTTTGGTCTAGCATATAGGCTTACTCACAGACACTCACAGGCAAAAAAAAGTGCTGCTCTGGCATGAGATCAGCTCGTAGATAGTGGTGCCCTTCTCCTGGACTTGTCCAAGTCCAAAGTCTGACTCATCCTCTAACAGCATTTTGTTTGTCACAAGATAAAGCCAAAACAATCATGTGAGGCTGCTAGGTGAGAAGGGCTGTTCAAGTCACTTATCTGGCTGTTAACATTTATTTGAGCAGGGTGAAGAAGGGATTTTAAGCCTATTGGAACTTTCTTTTGCTCCACAGAGGGATATTGTCCAGAGGCCCATTAAGTTTCTTGCCAGATCCGGCTGTGCTGAAGAGGCTGTCACTTACAAAGGAACACAACTGTCTGAGTGCAGTCCAGGTTGCTGGCCAAACTTGCTTTAACACACAGCTCCTTCAGGACAGCCTTCCCAGTGCCAAAGAGTGGAGCTATGGTTCTGTGCTCTGGAGAGGCCCTCTGCTTCTCTCCTTCCTAGTAACTCTGTTTAAGTTTGGGCTTGGGTTTACAGTGCCAAGTGGTTCCAGCAAAGCTGTGATCTCACCAGTGCTGAAGGCAAAGCTGCAGCCTGAGCTGGTCACCTGGAAGCACCTTTGCACAACAGCTCGAAGCCTGTTCATTAATGTCTTCCAGTGCTGACACAACATATTCCCCTCAGGCAGCTGCATTAGAAGAGACTTGGCCCACATTTGAGGGGGGTTTCCAGCCCCCCTCACTGCAAGGGGATCTAAAAGCAATGGATATGATTGGACTTTTAAGATCAGACTTAGCTGGGTGATGCTTATTCTTTGAAGTTCAGCGTTTCCAAATAAAACAATACATGGCAAGCTACCTTCCCCTCTCCCCTGCCACCAGTATTCACACTGCCCCAAATCTGAGTGACATACCCATGAACAGATTTCACAAAGATCACAGGCATGTGGTGGCTGTAGCTCTGCAGTTTGCACTGGCTTGCATTTTATGACGTCCTCAATTTGTGAAGAATTGAAGATTCTTTTGATGAAGATGAAGATATTTTGGAGAAATGCTTTGCTGAAATATTTTGCTGAAAACTTCACTAGTGCTTTACTAAATAATATTGACATATAAAATATGAATTTAATTGCCTTCTAAGAAGTTAAATAGTTTTAAAAATTGAGTATGCTTTAAGTTACAGTGCTAACAATCTATTGACAACCTTAGCCCTCTGCATATCATTTATGGATTACAGAGTAACATTACTGTTTGTACTAATGTTCAACTCATGTTTTCAAGGCTATCTTGAGAATAATGGTTAACACAAATTTAAAAAAAGGAACCTAAAAAACGGAAGAGAAGCATAGTTTTGGCAGATTGTCAGTTTTATACAAAAATACAGTTCTGCAGAAACCTTTCATATCCTGTGTCATGCCCATGAGCAGGGCAAAGAAAGATGTGTGAAGGAAGTTCTCCAAATATTGGAGGAAGGAAAAGAGAGTAAGTAATGTAATTTTGCAGAGGCATACCTGAGTTTAGATGTAACCATAAAGATGCGGGCAACAACATCCCGTTGACTTTGTGTTCCTGAAAATGGGGTGCTCTGAACACCTCTGTCACAGCACCAGCTCTACTGCAAACTGTAGTCTCCATGCCATATGGCACTTTTTACTCTTCTGAAGTGTTGTGTTGAAAATTTGTGCTTGTTTGAATCCTCAAGCATATGTAAGGCATCAGGGTATATTTATTTTTTCTGAATAAGAAAATCTTAACAGAACTGGTGTTCTTGCTGGCATCTCATATACCACATAACAGCATCCATTTCTAAATGGTATGGTTTATTCAGTAGTTTTGCTTTTCAGTTACTTACCTCTCGTACTTCTGTATTTGCAAGTCCTCCTTGCTCATCTCTGATTACTTCATATCTCAGATTTAGATATTTCAATTGAAAGCCCTTCACCCTGGTGGCTTTTCTGTTTAGATGACTCAGTGGAGAAGAATTTAGCAGCTCCCTTTATGCTGTGTTGAGGTGTAGCTTGTGCAGAGAGCCTGTTGTGGTTTTGCCCAGTCCTAAACAAAGCTACAAGAGCAACTAGATCTGCTGTGACTGGCTTTCAGACTACTTGAGGATTTGAAATTTATTTAATGCAGCTGTTTGGTTCTGTTTGAGGTGGTTTAGTCTTTTATCTTCCTTCCTGTTTTGCTTTCAATCACATTGATGTACTAGGCATGTGATAGCCCTTCACTGTAGATAGCTGATGGAAGTTGTTTTCGTCTAACTGGATTGCTTCATACAGAATTTCTAGTGAGCCATTTTACAGCTCCAGTTCAGCACCTTAGACCTGCTTTGAAAAGTAACTGGTGGTACTGGTAATGCTGTGCTGCCTGCCACTCCCTGTCCCCTCCCTCCGCAGCTGTGTATTGGGTGGTGGCAATGATCAGCAGCAGCGCGCTGGAGATAGCCCTGGTTACCGTGACTCAGCAAAGTGCTCCTCTCTTCGGTCTGTATTTTACTGCACCCGTTTGCAGAAGTGGACAGAGGTATCCTTCTGCCTAGACGCATCTTTTAATCTGAAACAGCAAGTTTCTTTCCTTTTTTAAATTTCCATTTTTTTAATGCAAACAGTTCCTTAACGAGGAACTGAAAGTAAGCAGCTGAGGCAGAGCTGGAGTGGCTGCCCCTGAGTCACACGCTGTTCTGTTGCAGGAGGCTATTAAATTTCATCTGTTCATAAAATCTTGCTAGAGCAAAGTTCTTTCCCCGTTTGTTAAATGAAAGTGCTTTTCATTCCTAGTAAGTTGTTGGGACTGGCTGGCTGCATTCCCTTTTTAGAGATAAGGACTCATCGTCCACCATTGCCCTCACGAGAAGCAGCAGCTTTTTGAGGAGCTTCACAAAGACCAATAAGCAGAATGCAGTGTGCTTAGGATACAAGTATTTAAGGTGAGTATCATCAGCAAGGTGGTGACAGATGACGAGCTGTTGTCATCTTTCCAAGTCCGTGAGAGGTTTGCTGCTGTTCTCCCAGAGGACTGTGCATTAGGCTTGAGCCTGAGCAGTCCATCTGAACTCTTGAGATCAGTGACAAAGTCTTCATCACTTGAAGGAGTTTGAATTAGGGTGAGACTGAGTCTGTACCCCAGACAGGGATTTCATGTGCTTTTTCCAGTTTTAGATTCTCAGGCGAAAAAGGAAATAGTCTCAAAGGCGAACCTGTGAAAGGTTTCAGAGGAAGCAGGACTTCAGTCTGCTTAGCTGTGGTTTAGGAGGTAATGCCATTTTTCCTCCACCAGTTGACCACCAAAACTATTCTTGACATTCAAAGCAGCAGGGGACATAGTTATCAGTCCTTATTCCTATCCATCCAAAAATAACCAAATACACCCTCACCCAAATTTTCCAAACATCTGCCCAGATCTGTTCAGAAAGATCTGCAAAGTGATGTTCAGTATGTCCTGTTGCTTTAACTGAAATAATTCCTTCCCTGGCATGATTCTGCTGTATATTTGTGCACATAACCATCACTGGGTATTTATCCCAATTACACTTTTTTTTTTTTTTAATAGTTGCAGGGACAATCTCCTGGTGGTCTCTAAGGTATCATAGAACAGCAGCAGAAAATTTCTTTCAGATTATGAAAATACCTGAAGCAGATTTGTCATGTCTTGTTTTCAGACAAGTGCCTTGCAAGATTTCTCATACAGGAAGATGGGACAATATTGCTGAAAATAATATGGCACTTCAATCCAGCTTTAGGCATCATTATAAATTAATTTATTCTAGAATAGTGTTGAATGCTATTTATTACTCCTACAAGGAAAGTAAATAATAAACCAGCTCCATTCCTTTGGAAATTGGAGCTCATTAAGAGGAGGTATTGAGTTTAGCCAATTGAATGATAAATGTGAAGACTCAGGTTAAGCACCTTAAACAGGTCCTTGAGGGACCTATTAAACCCAGTAACCTAGCCATGACAGATGACATTCCTGGTTCAAGAGGTTCCTGAGCTGATGATTCCTGGAAGTGGGGAAGGTATGCTGAGAACAGCCAGCAGATGTACTTGTTCTTTAACCTGTTTTCTGAGCATCTGTTATTTGCCCCTGCCAGAGAAGGGAATTTGAAGTAGGTGGACTTTTGTCTACTCAATGTGGCCATACGTATTTCAGTAGGACTCAGTGCTGACAGAAGTATAGAGTTAGCATTTTGAAAACATTTCATGGGAGCATAAAAATGGAAGCATACAAGGCAAAGGCTGTACGAATTAACAAAAAGGAGAAGCTGCTCAAATAAATTTGCATAAGATACACACTTTGGGCTGTAACATGTACAGTTAGTTACAGGTAGTTTTGCCCTGAATTATTCAGCTGTATAAATGTATGAGTTTGCGTAACAACCTGGAAAAACTTTTTATTTTCACATGGGCCTAGGGGTGGTTGTTTTTTTCTATGAGAAGGTACAAATAATTTTCAGATAGCTTTGAAAGTGAGCTGAGCCTGATCAGGAGTTTTAAGCTTGCTGAGCTTTAAGCTTACCTCACTGCTGTGAACAGCAAGTTTTGTCTTCTGTCTGTTTCAAAAATTAGGTTTGTGGTAGGGAAATGGGAAACCAGTTATCAAGTGGTTTTGCATAACAGAGTAGATAGTGACAGCGTGTCTTACAGACACTGAACCTCTTCTTCATAACGATGCTGTCTGCTTTCCCTGGACTGTATTTATATGGCATGCCCATGGCCGCTAAAACAGCTTAATGAGAAAAAGAACAGCTAATAAAGCGTTTAGGGACTTAATTGCAAAATTAATTTGGCAAACAGAAAAAGTACTGCCTGACTCTTAGGCATCTTTTTTCTTTTCTTCTCTGCTGCTGATTCTTTGTGACTTTGTTTTGATAGTTTTTCTCTTTCCCATTCCAAACTCCCTGGTACCCTGTGTCCTCCTTTGGTGCATCTTATGCCAGCTTCCTACATCCCCTCTCTTCTGACCTCTTTGGCTGAGGCCTTGGGAGCTCTTGTCTCTCTGGCATGCCTGAGGCCTGGGAATACCTACTGTTATTTCCATGCTGTATTCCCCAGCATTGACACCTCAAAGAAGCAGCTGGGCCTCCTTCCATAATTGTTTACAGCTCTTTGCAGATGTCAGGTGAGTGAAGCTTGGAAGCATGAAAAAGAGATGGAAGCCAAAAAGCTACGCTGTCACCAGCAGATCAAGCTGCTCTCCATGAAACCAGACAGTGTCCTTAGCTCCCCTATTGTTTTATGCTGTTTTTACTCCCTGCCTGTCCTGCTCCTTCCACACCCATTTCAATGCTGGCAATCCAGTCTCTGAGTTGAAGTTGTTATGCCTTCTCACACCTTTTGTTTTTGAACTTGAATAAGCCCTGCTTATTCTATACTGACAAGAAAACCCTTTATAGGTATAATAGTTTGAGCCTGAACTTTCATACATTCTCCAGAGCAACATGGGAAAAGTTCCTCTTTCAAAACTAAACATTTCCATTATTTTTGAAACAAAACCACATTAACGAAGACATCAATAAATACCTTCAGTGATTCAAATAGATTCATAAAATAGATTTACAATATAACGTACTGTATTTAATTGTAAATAATGTTTACCTGGGAAAAGCCAGATGCGTGAAACAGTGAGCACTTGAAATACCCTCTTTCCCCCCTCTTCTTTTGTTCTAAACTTCCTAAAGACTGGACTGACATCAGAGTAGTGTTGTTTTATAAAAACCCCTGAAAATATTTTGGGAGATAAATGAATACACACTCGCTTAGAAATATCATAGCTTGAAGATTGTCCTTTCTATTTCAAATTTCCTGACTGTGGCTTTTGTTTAGTTTTTACAAGACTGAACTGGTAGAAAGCCCCCTCTTTGCTGCTTTGTTGTCTTTGTGCTTCTTGAGGGGCTGGCACTCCTCTGGGGCTCCAGAAGAGCTCTGTCAGTGCGGGAGGTACCAGCCTTGCTCATGTCTACAACCATCCCACCTGTAACCTTGGGTTCATGAGATAGTGACAGGTGAGTTGTGCTTCTTTGGCCTGGCTTTTTGGCATGTTCAGAAGATATCAACAACAAATATAACTATTAAAAATCTTTATTTATTTACATGTGAATCAAGGAGATAGATTTGTGATATCTCCACGCTCAGCTATTTCTTTTTAATTTCTGAATAAGAGTAACACTTCTAACAGTCACTCAGGCTTTAGTTTAATAAAAGAGGAGATAAAATTTTAGCATGCCTTATCCCAGTCCAAACCACTAATGCTACTTTACATTGATAAGATTTATTGCAGATCAGATAGTGTCTGGCCCAGCCACTCCAATGCTTTGCCTACATGACAGGCACGGGCCATATTCCTTTGCCCTGTAAGTTAAATACTACTTTTTTTTCATTATGTGACAGCAAGGCTTGTGGTTAAAGGTACTGAAGCTTTTCATTAAACTTTTCATTAAACATACTTTCACTGGCTGTTGCACTGAGGTCCTCTCTGGAAATTGCTCCTTGTTGCTGTGAACAAATTCAGCTCATGTTTGCAGGAGATCTGACATGATTGCTGTTGCAGTGTCATTTGCAGTTTTCATTTCTTTTGGTCATATGCAAAGCACAGGCAATGCTGTATGCTGTTTGTTGACTGCTTATCACAGCCTGGATGAAGAGAGGTAAAAAGTGGTTAAGGTGGGGCTGGGTAGTTTGGGGGTTCCCATTGCTCTTCTCCCCATGCTGTTCCCTGGGTATGTGGTATAGACACCTCATTTTGGGATGTCTAGGGGGAAGTGAGAAAGACTTCATCCTCACTCTTGCATCTTCTGAAGAAAATTTGGTACCAGTATTTTAACTAATTTGCACTATATCTGATTCTTCTTTCTTAGTAATATTGGTACTATTTACCTGTCTTGGAAAAGCTGCTGAAATGAATGTAGCCTCAAGCATTCTTTAATTGAGGGTAGCAAAGTACATATTTTTAATAAGTAATCATCCTGAAATTACTGGTTAAAGACTGATTTAATTCTCCGTCCTAGTGCAATTCTTCAGTCTAAGTCAAATACAATTTCACAGTTTGTTCATGCAGAACTAAACATAAAATATTTTACAGTTTTTATGTGAAATCACCTCAGACTCTTACAAACCCATTACACTAATTACCTATTTAACAAACACAACTGAAGAAATGTGTGTACTTCCAGGGTTCAGGGAACACTGAGAGAGAGCTCTCACTGTATGAGAGAGGGAATGATACTATTCCTAGAATTTCGAGAGTGGATTTTGTTTCTAAGCTAGTAGAAAATTCAGCCCAATTTCAGAACTGGATGGTGTGAAATCCCATAGTAAATAGTGGAAATTTATAATAAAATTTAAAGAATCACACCTACTACCACAGAGGAGAGTAAAGTTCTGAATAGTCTTCTTTGATTACATCCATTTCAATGGCCAGATTTCTTGCAAGGAGCAGGTTTTAAGTGGATGCAGGAAAGGTCAAAGCAATGAGGATAACTCCAGCAAATTTAAGGGGAAGCATGTGAGATAGAAGTTCCTCTGCTACGTCCTCTCCTGTCCTCTCCCCTGTCCTCCCGTCCCCTCCCACATCAATCTTCTAATGAATGGTGAAAGATTGTTGAACAGTAACACTATTTTTGAGCAGCGTATGGGATAAAAAATTGTTAAAATGGGATAAAAAATTGTTAAAATGCAGTAAAAATTCCCTCCAAAGATGAATTTACAGTGGAAAAAAAATATGATCAAAGTGGAATTTCTAGATCTGTAAGTCCTATTAAAAAATAAAAATGGAAAGAAAAGGAGAGACTTTGTGATATTTCATGGATATTAGCAATAATACCTGTGCAACAACCATATCATGACTGCACATAATGGAAAGAATGCAGTGGATGTAGATTGGGACGTGAGTGTAGCTATTATAATACATTAATGTGTTCTGTAGTGATAAAGAAATCTAGAAAGACAAAGTGAGTGGCTGTTGCTTGTTGATGATATATTATTCATCTCCCTCCAATAATGGACATATTGTAGAAATATCTCAGCAGAATGATGAGGCTGCAGGTAGAAGACAACTGCAATTACTTCAGAAAGGTGAAAAGTAACAGATGCTTTAAAAACCCCGGGGACCACATGTGATGGAGGGAGCTGCAGCATTGCCATATTAATGTCTATCAGTAAGACAATCCTCTGTCTGATAAGAAGTCATGAGAAAATAAGCTGTCATCCTCAGTGTTGTGACCCTGCCAGCATTATCAGAGCAAGCCTGTCTCAATTGCTGAGTCCCATCAGCCAGACAACAAAACTGAAATCAAGGTAATAATTATTCCCTAAAGTATTTTTTTTTCCTGAATATCAACCATTCCTTCAGCTAGCAAAACCTGACAGTCTTTATTTTCTGAGTGCACTTGTAATTTCTCATTTTCCAAAATACTGTCTTTTTCCCTGCTGATGAAAATATGTTATGTTAAATGTGATCAAATTTGCTCCAATTTGCATGAGAGCAATAACAAATCATAACTTTCAGCCGTGACTGCACTGTACATTTTTGCACAATAAATCTTCCTCTCTCACACATATTTTTCATGTTGATGAACCTTCCTGAATGCTATGCAACATCACACAATCTGTAAAGTGGCTATTAGGGAGCTCTGGTTATCATTCCAGTAATTTCCTCTGTGGGACTGGGATGGTAATATCTGGCAATATTTGATTTTGCAGCTATCATGATATCCTATCTTGCCTATCCCCTTGAGGCTGTTGCTATTGTCTGGAGTCATCTGCAGGCAGTCTGGTACTGCTTGCAAGTAGACAGCTCTGGGAATTTTTTTGCCTTTCATGCTTTGAAGCTTTGCTTGAAAAAGCTCTGCTTTCATTCATTTTCCCCCTTAACGCAGTTGTCAGCTGTCATTTGCAGTTCTTTGGTTTGATGGTAAAGTGCAAAGGAATGCTGCAGCCTTATCTTCCCTTGGCTGGAATGCAGTCCTCACAAGCTGGAAGTGATATATTCCCATTAAAATCTCATTGTATCCTCTTCTGCCTGGCTTTGCTGATGCTTAGCACTACCAAGGCAGTGGTGCTGTGCAGGACTCCTGGCAGAGCTCTGTGTATCTTTCTGCCCTGACCTTGAGCACATCTCTAGGGGAAGATGCTATGGTGTGGTGCCCAGCTGCCGAGCGCCTTAAACAGGGTTAGGTGGATTGTACCAAAATATCAGTGTGCAGGAAGAAGAGTTTCTTCACCTTTTGATTCACACACCTTTTGTGCCCTCTGTGCATCTTCTGGATCCAGTTGCAGCCTCTGCGCTGGAGATTAATGACACAAAGGTAAGGACACTACAAACCAGGCCTTGCAGGGCCCACAAAACAAGGCACAAGGCTGGCATCAGGGATACCATGATAACCGTGCTATTATCTGCACCTAGTCATTGGGTATTTGCTGGCCATCACTGCCTCACATCTCCCTGTGATTTACAGGAGCCTGTCCTCTTCAGTTGTATGTCTGCAAGGAAGGTATTCACAGATGTCTGAGTGCAGCAATACATACTGCTTATTAATGCCACTAACTATTTTCTTCCCAGAAAATCCCTGCCTACTTTCAGTAGGAAAAAAGTCTGGCTACAAATCAGGGCTGGCATTGCTGAATGAGCTGAGATCTGCTGTCAGCTTTGCCAAACTTTTGCCGTTAAATAGTGAGAAAACCAGGTAGGTTAGCAGTTTATATTTTAATTTTAAATTATATTGATAGCTAGTATTTTCCATTGTGGTTGTCTGAAGTCAGATGCATCTGAAAATGACTGGTGTGTGTCGATCCCTTTGATTTGATAGCTGGTATCCATCAATCCTGTGAATCTAGATGGTCTTATGCTTTTCAGTGTAGACATCAGAAGTTGCTACAGATCACATCCTTTCTATTTCGGGATTTTCCCACGACTAATATGAATGGGGTGATGTTCTTCTGGTACAAGGAATACAATGCAAATTCAGTGTCACCAAATAGGTTAAAACCCTAAAACTGCCACCAAAACTTCTGGAGAGTTATGCAAGGGGAGAATTCCTTTAATGACAACACTCAGTTAATGGGAGATTTTTAGCTGTCAAGTCATAAAGAGCAAATCGTAGTATATTGTAGCATATAATTTCCTCTATAATTGATAGAGAACAAATTTCCTTGCTTTATGATCTCTGGTTTATGAGTAATTGTTTTATTTCTGCACACAAAGTCAGTTATTATGGGATTATCATCTTCTATGGTGTGTATTGCAGCCACAGTCTAAAAGTTTCCTTTTAAAGGAAAC
This sequence comes from Irena cyanogastra, assembly GCA_013397155.1. Classification (NCBI taxonomy): domain Eukaryota; kingdom Metazoa; phylum Chordata; class Aves; order Passeriformes; family Irenidae; genus Irena; species Irena cyanogastra. The sequence continues at coordinate 34,865 of VWZV01003698.1, forward strand.
CACAATGTCCTAATCTATTTTTTGGCATTATACCATTTATAGACAAAATGAGCAGGATCAAACTACAGTTGAAGAATCATGGCATTTTTAGCTAAGGAAATGTTCTTGATGAAAACACAGATTTTATTAGTGATACTACAATTAAATAAGCCATTATCAACTTCCTACAGATCTCCTAAGAGCAGCTCTCTTTCATTCTGGAGCCCAAATTACGGAAGCAATCTTCATAAAGGCCACTTCCCCAGCTATAGTGCCTGCTGTGTTATGATTCATGCCTTTTGTCTTCTACTTGGAGTTTGGGGATGTTTATGAAGGACTGTTATAAATACTGCATCTAATTCCTCTTTTCACAAGATGCTTTATTCACAAGAAAAAAATAAAAAAAAAGAAAGAAAATCGCATCACACATGTACGTCATATCATTTCCATTCCCGTTGCCACCTGGCACTGTTCTTGTTGCCTCTCCATACACGTATTGAAAGGGTGTGAAAGCAGTGCCAGGCGGACTCTCTGGAGCACACGTTTCAGTACTACAGCTGGGAAGTTATTGGGGCACAGAGCATTTGGGACAATGAGTCTGTGTGAGTGTGCATTTGAAGGCTGGAGCTGCAGTCATGCGTGCTTGGGAGCAGAACTAGTGCATAAGAATCCCACTTTCCATGCTGTGTATCACTAGTGGTCACTGAGTATCACTAGTGATAACAAAAGTTATGAAAGTGAGCAGATTAAGTATCTCAGTTCTTATACTGTTCAGGCTTTAATTTTCCATAGGGAAGCAGTGGTATCATAGGTACCTGGAAAGTACCTGGCTGTTGATTTACCCTACAGTGTTGTCTAAAAATACATGTCAGTTGTTTTTGGTATGACAACTTCTTTGAGACAGCAATTGCCATGTATCAGTACTAATTGCAGGATCCTTTTTCAAAGAAAAGAGAGATTTTCAAGGCTAAAATATGATCTGCAGGATCATCAGTGCAGACCCACTGCACTCATCTTCCCTGCTTAAGGTGAAGGGTGATGATGATGGTTACATTCATAATCAAGGAGTCTATTTATGTGAACCATTATGCTAATAAGTGAAAAAATTATTGGTTATGAAATTCAGATGGGCTTCCAAATACAAAGCAACTGTGGTCTTGTGACAGTGGAAATGGAGGAATTTAGGAGTCAGGGATTTCTTGGCTGTGCAAAATACTTATCTGAAAAGCTAGAGAAGTAATTTGGCCATAGATTCAGAGAGCTGATCCTTTTATTATAAGGTATACCTAGTTATATAGGTTACACTGCTATAATCCCTCCTCTCTGTCCATCCTAGAATCAATGCCACCCTGACTTCTAGCAGCTGTGACAGGACTGGACATGCAAAAATAGTTGTCAGCAGACATATCCAGTAGTTCATTGTTTGCATTTGCTGTCTGAGCTTCTGCCTCCCTTGGGCAGATGGGCCTGGGGCTCTGTAGCATTGATTTGGAAAGGCAGTTCAGCCAAACCAGGCAGCTCCAGCCCAATGGCTCTGAGGAGAGCACGTGAGGCACCTGGAAGGAAGTGTTTAGGAGACCCAGTAACGGCCTCAGCATCATGAGCAGAGCCCAGCTCAGAATCACTGTGGAATGCTCACTGTCTGGAAGCGCACTGTTTGCCTGCTCCTGGGGACTGAAGCTTGTTTAAGTAAGAAAGTTGAAACAGTGTCTCTAGAGCCTGCAGGCAAATGAGCCCCAGCAAACAGTGATATGGATGGAGCAGAAAAATGAAGCAGCTTGTGGTGTTTTGGTTTTGTGGTTATTTTATCCTCCAGCTGAATAAAGGATAAGGTGGATTATTACGCATCCTATTTCATGGTCTGGCATTAAACCATTAAAGTGATTTATATTTAGGAAGAGTGATTTTTAATCAGCTGGGTACAAATTAACCAAACTTCAATAAATAACAACAACAACAAAAAACCCTCATGATTTAATGAGTCAAAGGCTCAATTCTCATCTCAGTAGCTTTGTTCTCTGCCCTGAAATGCCAAAGAAGGACACAAAGTCCAATGGTGGTTCTGGGGTTCCTCTATCTGATGTGCTAATCCTGGATACACAGGACAGATACTACAAGACATGCAAGGGCTACATAACTCCAGGAAAACAAAATGTAGCAAATACGTCACAGTGGGTTGCATGACTTTAGCACCCTTAAAACAGCACTTGGGATTATCAACTACAAACGAAAAATAAATGGAATGATTTGAACTTCAGGAAGTACTTCTGGAGAGCTCACTGCATTCAGCTTCTTTGGCTGCAGACTCCCCAGATGAACAATACCAGATTTTGAGTGCTGCTCAGACAGTGGCTCTGTGGTATCCCAGGACAGGGGCAGCTACCATGGGGAGAGAAACCCTGCCTGACAGCGCCTGGCAATTGCCACTGATCATGAAGGGAGCGCTGAGGACTGATTTACAGTGGAGTCCTGTTTCTAGAGGGCTGGAGTTAGGCTGATTGCTTGTGCAACTGTAAAAAAAATTTTCAGTTCATCAGCACTGATGTGATCAGGAACAGTAAGATCTGTCTAATATATTCCATTTTCATCCCTGAAGTTTCCTGGCAGTAATAGTTCCCCATGAACTGGATAACATAATTTTTATTCAAAACCAACTCCTGACCTCTCTTTATGCTGCAGGAGTTATGCAGCTTGATGCACTCGTTCCCCTTTCCAAAATGACTTTGAAGCACTAAGGCATATCGTTTCAAATAGGATAGGAAAGCTGAAAGCTCCCACTGGTAAAATAAAGAGAGTTGAGACTCTCAGACTCCTCCTCTGAATTGCTTTTAAGAGCTGTGCTTTCCCCTGGTTTATGAAGGGAAAAGAGAGCGACCTTAAATGCAGCTGATGCAACACTGCCTCCCACTGCTGCATCCTGTTCCTCTGATGCCTCAGCCATGCTTCTGCCAGCACAAGCCACTGCTGCTTCAGTGGGAAGGCAGTGGGGCACGGTAGATAAATGCTGGGACCTTTCTCATTGTGTTTTCCATGCTGTTGATTCTACGTGCCCACACGGATATATCTAGGTCCTTGTGCAGGGCCTAAGTCTAAACGCTGCTGGCAGTCTTCAGAGCAGGAACTGAAACTGCACCTCCCTTTCTGGAGAGGGAGTAACAATGAAGATATTCCAATTAAAAATCTCCAAAGAGCAGTACAAGACAGTGTTTCTTAATTTTTTTTTTTTCAAAGGACCATTCCATCTCCTAGGAGAGCACATTGACAGAGCAGCCTCCACACTGCTGCCAACAGTTTTGACATATAAATAAAAATCTACTAGGTTACATATTGTATATTTGTTTTTCACCTCAAATAGCCTTAAATTCACCTTAAATATAAATATTTCATATACTTCCATACAAAAGAATGTATACATACATTTAAAACTATATCTTTGTCACCATCCCACCAAAGCCTGAGGCTGAGAGCAAAGCAGAGACTGAGAGGAAGCACGCTCCTGTACCAGCTGATTGCTGGAGAGGCTGTCCTTGTCCTGTAGCAGCACCGTGGCCGGCTAGGGGATGCTTGTTTTTCTGAACTGGCCCTATGGCAGGCTGCCTAATTCACTGTGGCAAATACAGTTGTGTAGCCACTTGCTTCTACTTCCCAGGACAGCCTTTTCCTCCCCCACAGATCTTTCCAGAAATGAAAAAAGCGCTGAAGGTACTCTTGACTCCAGTATCGGCCAGAGCTCATCTAGACAGGGATTCTGTTCTCCATTGTGGGTTTCAAGTTAGGAGTTGGGCAATAACTCACTCTGACATTTCACAACTTTCTTCTGACCTGCCTAGGCTGCAACAACCAAATCCCAAAACGTCCAGCCAGGTGTCTTGAATTCTCATGGTTGTTGATGTCTAAGGAGATTTTGGCTTTAAGACTGCTGATTCAAGACTGTTAATGTAAGACCACCTTTCAGACACTGTGTTACCCCATGTATCAGTCTCCTGCACCATCATGCTCTCCAGATATGCTGCATCGGGGGACACACTTCTGCTCTGCTCTCCCAAACCCAGCCCGTGGGCAGCTGGCAGCAGAACAGGCCTTACAAAACCTGACCCTGGATTCCTCATTTGTTAATCACTCAAGCAGGTTTAACTCGTAAGATAAAGATTTTTTTTTTTTAAGATGTAACCACCCAGAGTTACTTTAACTGTTTCCTATCCCTTCTATGATAAAAGTGTTGCCTAGTGAAGCAGCTGCATATCAGCTGACAGCTTTTTCTAGCTGAAAATTGTGGTGCTTTTACACAGTTTGGGTTGGAGTCTGATATTTCAGTCCTGGAAGACCGTAAAAACTGACCATATGCCCCTCGACAACCTTTAGTTTTCTTTTGATTTCATAGGTGAGTTTCCAGTGACATGTGAGGTGTAATCCCTTGTGTCTGGTCTTTCTTTGATGAGGCTGCTGTTCTTTTGATCCAGTGGGATGCTATTCCTGGCAGTCAACAATGTAGCACTCATTAATCAGTTTTGAAATTGTCCAGTGTCATCTCAGAAAGGAGGTTCAAAAGACAAACAGTTGGGAAAATTAAATTTGTGAGTTGTAGTGGTTTTTTTTTTCAGCCTCCACAAAACTCATCTATGGAATATCTGCTTTTTTCTGCCTTCAATTCTCCTGCCATAGAGGAAATGAAACGTGCAGCTGATGTATATCTTTTCACAGAGCTTGAGAGTGCAGAGCACCACTAACTCAGAGCTTTCTTTTGGAGCTGAGGTAGGTTGAGCCAGGAGGCTGAGAAAGCTCCCCGGTATCTTGCAGTTGTAGGCTCGTGATTCATCCTCGGGCTGCGTGCAGGGGCTGGGAGCGAGCAGAGGAAATCCTTCCTCCGCTCTCCCGCTACGTGTGGAGCAGCGCACAGCCGGGGCCACGCCGGCGTGCCTGCCTGCAGACACGGCCCGGCCGCATCCCCGCCGAGCCCGGGGCCCGGGCAGCCCGCTCCTTATCTGCGACAAGCATGGACACCTTCCGTGCCCGCAGGAGAGGCCGGCGCTTCCTCCAGGCGCTCAGGGGCTGGAGCCGTGTGCCCGTGTGCCGCAGCACGGCTCCTGCTCAGGCAGAGCTGAGAGCCCCTCATGTCTCCCCAGCGTGTGTCGGCACAATACATTCAGCCTCAGGGAGAGCTTATTCCTGGATGCCAAATAATCCTGGCTGGTAGTGTTGATATAGGAGAGCAACCCGTGGAATGTCTACCCACCTGCAGCAACATGAATCCCTCCTACTCCAGTGCAAAAAGCTGTCGCCGTTTTGCAGCAGACTTGCTATGTCCCGGGATGTAGCAAAGCCTCAGGCCGCCACGGGGTTTGTAAAAGTGCTCGCAGTAAGAAAGAGCAGATGCATAACAACAAAGGCTACAGACTTTAAGTTTGTGCTTTTCCCCATTCCAAAAATGGAAAAGTCTGTTCAAGAATCCCTAGTGGCCAACTGTGTTTCATAAAGTGAAACTGAAAAAATAAAACAGCAAGTGGTTGTTTGGAAAGAGCATGTATGGAAAATGTAAATTGGATCATAAAGACCTGAAAGGGGAACATCAGCTACCTCTGGTGTGCCAGATGCTGGAGGCCTTTCCAGGCCCTGACCCTGGAACAGCATGCTGCTAAATGAGAAAGCCCATCATCTTTTAACAGCAAAAGGCAAACTCAATTCCATAGCAACCACATTATGTCTGATACACTGGAAAGGCAGAATTCATCATGAGAAAAGAAAGCTGTGCCTGGCTTGGAAACCTGAAACTGCCACTCTGACCATGGGAGATCAGAACAGAGGCCATTAGAGTAAGACACAGGATGCTGTGTTACAGAATTGGAAGGAGGTGATTTGTGACAGTTTTCATCTCTAGGGTTGGGAGTAAAAAAGAAGGAATTATTTTAGTCATCCTCTGATTTTCATTAGTTTCATTTGACTTCTGATTGCCATTTGTTTAAGTTTTAGTAGTATTTATTGTATATCTCTGCTGCATCGTGACAAGGCAGATAGGCAGCTGAATAGTGTTGTACCTTAGTAATCTTCAATTACAGTTGTTATTTTAGTACACTTCACAGCCTTTCCCTGCAATACTGAAGTGGAAAGTTCAATTGACTCTCAAAAGAGCTGGATTGGGACTGGAAAATGTTCAGAGCAGGATGTCAGAAGTGGCCAAAGGAAAGTAAATACTGTTTATTTACAAATAAACAGTACAGTTCTTCCAGCTGGAAAAGAGGTGACAGTGGAGAGAGGAAGGCAGCCTCTAACTGCTGGGGCAATAGGGAACAAGAGAGGGTTTTCACCACCGCTTCCAGTGCAAGCATGAGGGAAACCAGTGGGTAAGGAGTTTCAGGGCAAAACCCAAGGTGATTCTTCAAAAGTCTATGGGCTCCATGAACTCCTTGCCACAGGAACTGGAGAGTAATAAAGGTCTTCATGCATTTAATTCTCACCAGAGAAATCAGTGAAAGGCTGGTAAATGCAAACACAACCCGTCTGGTCCAGGCAGTCACTGCCCTGCAGGTTGTGACTGCTTGGCAGGATGTTCTGGGCAGTATCTCTACAGGCATTTCCTTGCTTAAACATTTCTTTAGGTATCTACTTCTGGTCATTGTCAGAAGAGCTAACTGATATTTCATCCAAGCTGATATAGTTTTCATATTTTCAGAGACCTGGCATACAGGCAGTGACTATTTTTTTAAAAAAGGTCAGAAATCTCCAGTGGATGCCTCTGTCCTGCCATGTTTCCTATCTGTTGTTCCTGTTGCAGCTCTTTTGAGCTTCCCCACTGTGCTCGACCCTAATCTCACACAAATTCCACCCTCCATGATGGAAAATCCAGGTGCAGAGTGGCACTAAGCTCCTCTAAACTACTGCCCCTTGGATGCCAGGGTACCACATAGGTTTAAGGTATACTGTGCTAGATTTTGGACCCTTAGGTCTAGTATTTGTACTATCGCCATCAAGAGTGAAAGAATTCTCTCTTATAACTTTCTTTTCAAGGTTACACCAGAATTTCTTAGTTTAGTTCTCCAGCTTAGAGTCTGTGCTGAACTTATCCCTGTGCTGAACCTACATTTAAAGTGTGTGTAGCCAGCTCACATGTTTTGTTGTAGTCAGTTTTTTCTTGGTTATCACTTAGAAATTCTACTGGGATATTGACAACTGTACTTGGTTTACTTATTATGTGTCCTTTCATTTGCTTATCCACTGTATTTGGGGAAAAGAGGGTTTTGTACAAAATGTTTCATCCTTGGCTGCAGCAGGCTGGAACCTGATCCTGCTCACGTTGGCACAGGGAGCTGTGGGTTTGAGTTACACATTTGGAAAGAGCCTGTGAAGCTTTTCCCTGTTTTTGTGACTGTGTTGCCCTCTGCTGACTGGTAACGGTTTGGAAGATCCCGAAAGTCCCCACAGAGCCCCTCAGGTGCCTGCAGGCATTCTGCAGCTTATACCGGGATGTATTTTTGACCTGGGGTGCCAGCCGTGCTCTGCTATCTAAGGTTAGCTGAGTAGTCATAGCTGGGAATTCCCCAATAATTCAACGAACTGAATATCCCCCTCCATCCACGTTTTCAGCTTAGCTGATATTTTATTAAAGTTTTGATTCTAATTAACAAGTAAAAATTAAATTGACAAAGGTTTGAAACACACTCTTTATCTCCTGTGGACAGTGTCTAATGCCTCCCATCAGCTGGTTTAAGAAAATCACAAAATGACACACTGTATGGAGGGAAGATAGAATTTGACAGAAGCTTACACAAGAGCTAGTTTTCAAGGACAGGAAAAGGAGATGGCAATTATTTGAAAATAGATGCAAGTCTGTGCAAAGAGAGAAATCCACCAGGAAATGTAAAGCTACAGATGATTATGTACTCAGGGCATGAACCACTCCAGACTCATCTTCAGAATTGAAAGAAAACTCTATTACTTAGTTGAAATGTGCTTTCCTACAATCCCTAAAAAAGCTGTTGCCCTGGACCCTGATCCTTTCCCAGGAGGCAACAGAGGAGCAGCATTTATTGAAATGTTAACGGAGAGATTTGTGTCAGGTGGAGAAAGAGTAGCCTGCCCTTTGACATGGCAGGTTCCTACCTCAAACACAGTCTCTCACATAAAAATTGCTTTGAATAGCTCCATCAAGATTTCAGCAAACTCTTGTTGATAATGCATACCTCCTATTTGTTGTCAGCTTTGAGACTTACGATTGAAAAAGCAGAGTCTAAGCTGGAGGCAGTATTTACTTTATTTACAAGGGCTGAATGCAGACAGCAAAGGGAGATTGAATGATGCTTGTAGACAATGTAACAATACCCCAGGCACAGATGCCCTAGATCTGACTTGCAATTCCATCCTAGCTTACAGTTCTTTTTAAACCATCCAGGCTCAAGGCAGGCTGAGCTGAGTACATAAGCTGGCCAGTTTAGCCAGAGAGCTAACATCTCGGACACGTTAAAAATACCCCAGATCCCTGCAGAAACAACTATTAGCTCAGAGAGTGTTATTCATACTTTCAATTTAATAAATCTGTGCAGGGAAGTCTTGGATTTGCAGATTTAGATAAGTATTTTTGCATTGTTATTTGGTTATCAGATAGTTTCTTGCTAATGAGCACCATATTTTGAAAACTAAAAGCACATGCAGCTGCACAGCCATCTAGTACCAGAGTTGCCCCTTTTTATGAATGCTGTAAAGTTCTACCCTAACAGAATTATCTTTTCACACATGGCTCTATCTTTTTATATGTAATTTTATATGTGATTTGGAAACGTAGAAGCAAATCTAAATGTAGATCTGTACAGTTGCATGCAGTGTTGTATCATACCCTGAGAGGCAGCAGCCCATCAATGCAGGCCAAGGCTCATACTTACTCCTGCTCACATCAGAATCAGCAGTGCTGCAGATTTTTAAAGCAGGAGTTCTTTGTCTGTGAGCGTCCAAGACGTGGGTGAGCCCATGTATGATGATAGGCTCAAGCCTGCAGAAAGTAAACTTGGTTCAGTTCTACAAGCTCTTAATAAAGAAAGGAGAGAAAGTTCCAGAGAATCTTTAACCTGTGATGATAGAGGAAGAGGTGCGCTTTCATAAACATGAACTGACTTCATTGTCAGTTTAATTAAGGAAACTCATTTAAATATGACTCAAAGATTCATACTCTCCAGATGGATATTGACACTTGTGGTAGAGTTACTTCTTATTCGAAATGTGGTTATCACTAATTGCCTGCATATATTGGGATGACTTGTGATTATGTCGATAATGTCAAAAGTGTTTTTAGGAAGAGACTTTCTCAGTTGTCACTCATTAAGGACAAAGCAGATGTCACTGTAATTAGGAGCTATACATACTGCTCATTTTTAAGAGCACCTAGATGATCATGCTCCTGCTCAGGTTTGTTTATTTACTTCAAATTTGATTTCTATCTGGAGACCACTTATGGGATAAGGACTACTGCCAGGTGTCCTCTCATCTCCTGCCCTGAGATTCTTTTTGTAAGTACTAATGCTCTCCTTATGGGAAATGAACAGTATTCCTCCCAGAGAATGGTTAATCCTTGGGAAGGAATACCTAAACAGTATATACACACTTTTTTTTACTGGCATATGTGCTGTAGTCTCTAACTGAATGACGCGAGTAAATTCACATCAGATTAGTACTGGATTTATTTTACCTCATCCTACAATTTCCTGCTACTTTTGTTTCACGTTCTCTCTTTTTTTCCCCCCTTTCCCATCCATACTATATTCTCCCATATTGTTCTTGGATCAGCACACTCTCCTGGTATGGTTCTCTTCCACCTTCTTGCTTCCCAGGAAAAGTGGCCATTAACTCCACCAGGTACCACCACCCTTTCCATGTGTCTGGACATGGTCAGCATCCTGAAGTGGAGATGTGGTTAGTGAGAAGAGTAGCTGTGAGGAGCTGTGATGACACATCTACACATACTTTTGGGTGTAAATGATGAGGCAGCAGTCAATGTGGCAAAGGATCAGGCCTACCAGGTGAGATGGGGTGAAGGAAACCTGTGCTGAAGCTTGCTGGAAGCTGATCACAGAGTTACAGAATAAGCTGAGTTGGAAGGGACCCACGAGGATCATTGAGTCCAACTCCTGGCCCTGCACAGCACCATCCCCAAGAGTCACACCATAAAATGTTACTTGTCTTTTAAAACTCTTGGATTCCTAATTCTTTGTGGCTGGTTTCAGCCAAGTTTGATATGGAAATAGAAATCTTAAATATCTCAAGTACTCACCTGTGTCATGAAGGCAGCAGCCAAGTACCCCGTGTGCCCTCCCCCAGAAGCACAGTTAGGTGAGCTGAATTGCATTATTAGATGTCAGAGGGTATCTCAGCATGGTATCTCAGCAGCCTGGCTAATCCCCACAAAGCCCATGGGGGTCTTGGTCTTACATCTGCCCCAATTGCAGCTGCCTCACCTTATCACAGGGAACCCGAGCAGCTGATGCCAAGCCTAGGGAAAACAGGCTCCAGCAGCTCCAGAGCCAGAGGCTTGTGCAGTTCGATAAAAGCTTTACCAGGGCTCACCAGAGATAAAATGAGGGGGGCTCTCCCTATGCAGGCTGTGAGGTGTCCAGCTGGAGGCAGTCACACCTTTGTCTCCCTTTGAGGGAGGACACTGCCAGTGTGGGGAGCAGCCCTGTGTGTCCCCAGCTGTGACAATGAGTCCCAAGTGAGGGTGACTGCATGGGCATGGCCTCTCCTTGGACAGGGAGGCAGAGGATATCAGGGCAGACAGGGCAGTGTTTGGACTGCAGCAGTACAGTTTTAATCCCAGTTTTTCTAAGATGTTTGAAAAACACTTGCATCAGTCTCATTTGCAGGAGCTAGGAGATCATAACTTACTGTTTGGCACGGTAATCCTTTTTCCTTAAACACAAACCCAGGAAACTGTAAAGCTGACATTTCCTACAGCATTTTTACAAAATTCATGGAGAGACAGTAATCCATTCATTCTTAGGGGCTTAGAGCTGAGTTTGGTTAAATACAATACCCAAGGACAATAGGTCAAGTGCCTGAAATGAAAACATGTCCATCTCTGAGGTTAGTATAGGAAACTGTTGTGAAACAAGTGTATGCTGAGGGGGAAAGAAAGAAAAGAAACGGGAGTGGGAGAAAATCCCATTTCAGTGCTCCAGCCTTGTCTGTAGGACTCAATTATAAATGTGTTCTTCACACAAGAGCAGATACATCATAATTTTAATTTTTTTTCTTTCAATTGCTTCAGAGTCCACATAGTCTCATAATAAAGCACAGCCAAGCTCAAAGGGCAGTATCCAAATGGAAATGTCCATGGCAAAGGAGGCTGACAGGTGGCCTGCCCTGGGGGAGCCTGTATAACTGATGCTTGCAGGAAGCCCCGGAGCAGCCTTCTCCCTCTGCCCTTAGGGAAGCCAGAAGAGGATCTTTATTTCTTGACTGTGTCTTTTTTCTGTTGCCTACAAATCCTATGAAGGCTAATGATGTCTGGGGCTGTGATAAACCCTGAGAAACCATCAGCCCTGCACAGGCAGATGGCCTGTGGGCTCATCTAGCCTCCTCCTCCTGCACTTATCCCTTCTTTAAACTGCAGTCCCCATTGGCAAGGAGTAACCTTCATCAAGAACATCCTAAACTCTGTGATGTCTCTGCAGGTGAACTCAGGCTCAGGAAAGCGAAACCTTGTCCCAGTGGAAAGCAAACTTTGAAAGTACCTCAAACTCTCCCCAAATCCCACAGAGCATTTGGCTGTTGGTCCTTAAAGTGTGAGAGTCAAAAGTTGGACAGTTTAACTGGGGTGTTACTGGATGGTGCCATAAAGCCAGAAAAGACTGACAGGTAAGAAGAGAATGGCACATAAGAGGGCACAGGTTTTAATATAAGAAGTGCTGTATAAATAATGGTCCTACTTTGAAGCTTTTCAGTTGTCTGCAGTATGTAGAAATCTCTGTCAGGGCTGAGCTCTGTTCTCACTGCTCCTTCTTTCTGTGGCTGCTGGACTGAGCTGCTCTCAGGAGAGAATCTGCAGCCAGTATCACTGCTGCTTATGGGCCTGCTAAAGCACTTGCTGAAGAACTTGCTTTCCTTGGAGCTTGTCAGAGTCACTGTCATAATTTTTCATTCTTCCACTTCATTTGCAATATCATTTTCTGGAGGAGCATCCCTGCCATTTCGGGCTGCTGCTAAGTCCCACTGTCAGTCATAGCTCCACAAAGCTCATTATTCTGCATCCACATGAGTGTCAGTTCCCTTTGCTTTCCTGGCTGTGACTGTATTGCTGCTGTTTTCCTCCTGGTCCTCATTTGTGGCTGTTTTCCTCCCTCACATATTTATATGCAGTGAGTTTTCCCTGAAAATTACCTGGTGCTGCTTTTCTAGCAGTTGAATGACACAGGTAACAGCAGCTCTACTGTAAACCAGCTTCTATTTTCTTTAGTGCTATCATCTAAACATACTCTAAGGAAAATCAGCCAATACCATGATAAAGCTGAGCCATCCCTGTTTTCAATTTATTCTCGATTTTGACAGTTCCCAGCTCTCCCAGGAGGAGGTGCAGAGAAAGGCATGTAGATCTACCATTGCTCCAGCAATGTTGGCTTGGTTCAGCCGGGGCTTGGCCACGCTCTTTGTTCCCTGGTCACTGTTTACAGTGCACCCTAAGCTGTGAGTTTTCAAAAGAAGTAATCCAAACAGAAACTCATGTTCTGTTAAAAAACTGCTCTGTTCTTCTGCTCTGTCTGATTTATCACAAGTCCGAACAGTGATAGTTGGTGAGAACAGGGTGTAGTTTCCTACTGCTGATTTGCAAAGCCATGGTACAAATCCAAGCAGCAGGCAGCTGAGGAGGATATATTTGGGCATGATTTTACAACAACTTACTCTGACCACTGCATTGCTAGCAACCTGTAAAATGAGAATGTCCAGCAGGTTTGGCAAGGTCCATAACCCTCTGTAAAAACACCTGACTGCAATGTTGTCTTGTATCCAACCTGCCTAAGTCCCCTGAACAGACCTGGTTCTCCCATAGTATAGACACCTTCAAATACAAAGCTCCAGTCTGGAGTGCATATAGTTTTCCTTCAACATTCAGAAAACTGAAATCATGGGCCTTGAGAGAGCTGTGAAGCACCTTCAGCCCTTACTTTGACTGGTGAGAAGAAATACACAGCCATAGTCTCCTTCCCACAGAGAATATATTCCTGAAAAGCATGAGCACTAGCCGTGCAATGAATAGGGAAGCAGTTTTTCTTATCAGAATTAATGAGCAGGTAAGTGTAGGAAATTATCTTGGCTGCTTTGTTTAGAGAGAGAGCATTCAAGCATTATCCTCCATTTCTGCCCTTCACGCTGCATTGACTTGACTGATCTTGATTCATCTGAGGAAGATGATGCTGAATGTGCCTCAGAAGGAGGCATCAAAAACACTCACAGTAAAAGATGCTGGGTGTTCATTCTCATGGATAAAGCAGCCAGGAGAGCAGATTGCCTGAGTCCTCCTCAGGTGATGATCTGGACAACCCTGCTCCTGTGTCTTCATCCTTCACATAATATCACTGTTCTTGTGTATGCAAGGTATATTTCTCAAGTCCCTGACACGTCCTCCTCTCTTTCATTAATTCTGAGGGAAAAGCTGGTTCATTATCCAGTGAATTCAGTCACTTTACCAGCCAAGCTGAACACTTGATGTAAAACTTTTGAGAGGATTCTTACTGCTGCTTTTTAATAGTCACATCTTCCTCCTCCTCTCCCTCCTCCACAGATGAATCAAGAGTCAGTCAAGGTAAAGGATGGAGAGCACAGTAATAAGGATGGTTGGTAGAGCAGGGGCTTGAATGATCACTGTGGATCTCTAAAGTGATGGATACAGATGTGATGTAGGTTACATGGACAAACGGGTGCTTCTGGGCTGCCAGAGGAGAGCTGTGTGCATGATATCAATAACTTCACTTTAATATGCTCCTAAATTTAGGTCCAGGTCCTTCTTCCTACCCATGCTTTCTGGGCAGGGTGTATCTCTGCTTCCCGCATGAGTAGCTGTTCCCTGTTCATCTGCTGATCATACAGGATGACTCCATGAGTTGTCCTTTCTTTCTGCCCTTTGTCACTGTGTGCCCCTGGGTGGCTGAAGGGGCAGTGTGGCTGCTGTGCAATCTTGCCTTTGGTCAGGACTATTGCACCCCACAGCCTGCATCCCATTCTGCTGCCTATTTGTGGAAGTCCAACCACTTATTGCATTGCACAAGGACAGTTTTCCTAAAACAACTTTCTGGAAATTTTAAAAATTGCATCTCAGTTCCCTAAGCCAGCCTGTAGTGTGAGGGCAGAGTCAGGCTGTGGTTTCACAACAGACTCCCACTGGCCAGCCTTCCCTCCACCTGCTCCTTCCCATGGCAATCCTTGGGCAGCCCTTCAGTCATGTACACAGGAAGGAACAGGAGTCCAGCCTCCTTTGAGTAGGGAAGGTTTTCTGAGTGACCAGCTGCATTTCAGTGAGCAGAGCTGCACAACACACTGAGTCAATTGAACCAGCTCTGACAAAAGCTTCTTCTCTTCCCTCCATGTTCTCCTTTCTCCTTACCTTTTCCTCCTCTCCTCACTCCACCTCATGTACCAGTGCTGATGCTCACTGAACTCCTTTGTGAGGCAGATCAGCTTTCTTAATTTTTCCCCATTTTCTGCCAGTCAGTCATCAACCTGGCAGAAAAATAACCACCTTAAACCAGACTGGCTGTGCTGCCAAATCAGCCCTCAGCCCACCCCACTTGCCTCCTGCCCTCCATCCCCAGTGCTGTGCTGCAGCCTTGCTGCTGCTGCAGTTCAATGTGCAAACTCAGGAGAACACCTTTGTTGTCCTGTTAGTTTTTTGCAATGCTGGGGTGGCTCAGAGCAGCTCCAGCAAGTTCTGGGGCCACTATGAGGGGAGCAGGAATGCAGCCCTGCTGTGTGATGACAGCTGGAGTGGTTTGAGCAGGGTTAGTGAAATAAATTGGCTCTGGTGTGGGTTCAGCAACCAGCAGGGCTGGAGAAATGAGGGAGAAGGCTGGGATTGAGATGTGAGGAAAGCACTGGAGAATCAAACCTCCCCACCCACGGTCAGTAAGGTGCAACTTGTGTGCAGTCTGTCACCTGATGGCAGCAGCCCAATGTGTGTAAGCAGCCACCAAAGCCCACTCCAGGCTTAACATCGGAGCTCCTTGTTTTCCTGTTCTGAGCTCTAACAGTCTCCAAACCCCACCTCTTGGCAGAGGAATTGGAGGGAGGTGGTTCTTCTGCAATGTGACCATCCTATTGTCTTGAGCGCTGCTATTTGAACAGGAACTGTTTGGATCTAGGGACTCTTGATTTTTGTGTCTCAAAAGGCAGTAGATGCAGGCAATCTGCAAGTAGACTGCTGACTGTGTATGTGCAGTTACCTATAGGTATATGCACACATATTTACACATGCAACTGCATAAATCCATGGAAATCCACAATCTACAGAGAGTCACACTGCTTGGGCTGCCTCAACAGCTGAGTTTTTCTCAATCGTAACGTTTCTTCAGCACAAATTGGGGAAAAAAATAAAAAAGGACTGTATAAATATTACTTAAATTGTGCAGTCTTTTCTCATGATGATTAGAAATTATGCACATGAAAAGTTCCCTTGGTCCATGTAAATGTGCTCAATTATATTTATTCAGATAGCAAGTTGATGTGCTATGCAAGCTGCCATTTTTATCTGACCGCAATTACTCTTCTTCATGGTTGGGATTCCTCAGGTCTCATGGGACAGATATCTTCCACGGTGTCATTCACAAGAGCTCACATCAAACTGCTTTATCATCTGTCTGCAGTGTTTCACTGCTGTTATCAAGCAGTAACACAGCTCAGAGAAGCAGAGATTGTGATCCCAGAAGATTTTGAATTTATGGCTTAAAATAATCCAGCCATTTGAAGAGTATTTGAAGTCATCCTAGCCAATTGGTTGTACTCTACTCAAAAATGAGCAGGTTATTGCTGTTAGCATGCCTAATGCAATGTTTTTGCAGGATTTTCAGTCACTAGCGACTTGAGTATAGAAGATAGTCCTCATAATTTAAATGAAGGAGAAATCAACTTCATAGATTAACTTGATATTTTCCTGGGCAAGACTGTTTGCTTTACATGATAGATTTGCCCTGACTGCAGCCATTTATTTCTTATTAAATTAGCCAGCCAGCATTCACAGATGAGAGAATAAGTTGGTTTAGCTGTAATTTACATAGAGCTCCCCTGCATCTTTACAGTACAGGTTTCTTTGGGAGGCTGTGTCAAGCCAGTCTGGTGAGAAGGGCAGCAGTCATAGACAGAGCCAGCTTCTCAGTGTTTATTGGGACACCAGAGTTGTCCCACTTTAACTACACTGATAACAGTTTAAGTGACCCAGTCACTGCTTGTGTTAACGGAGAAGTGCCTGTGTTGTTACAGCTATTCAAGACAAGAAGATACCTAAGTTAGTGTCAGATAGTCTCATACTGGGACAAGTATGTCAGCACTCGAGTTTTACCCGGTGTAACTGAAGTTTAAGATGGCATTTAAATAAAAATAGCTCCTAGGACTACAGCAGTCATCTAAATTAAAAAACAGAAAACAAAAATAAAACCCTCAAACAAATGAAAAACAACAGCAACAACAACAACAACAAAAAAACACAAGCCAAAAGACTATAAAAAATCACACTTTCAACTGCAATAATTTTGCCCATAAACTGTGTGCAGGTCAGACCTGGAAGACTAAGGAAATGTTCCTCTAGGAGACAGCAGCTTATGCATCTTACCCAGTCAGAGCTGGGCACCAGGCAACTGCATATCTGTGCCCCCAGGCAGCAGCTTCAGTCTCTTCTCCTGTGCCCTCAGCAGTGCTTGCAGCCCAGGAGCTTCTCTGTGGACCCATCCTCATGCAGACCCAAGCTGCATCCTCCCTGGTACGAAAACCTTTTAAAAGCCTTCTGGAGCTAATAGCCTTTAATATGATGTTGCAGCTTTTATAGCTTTATCTGAGCATAGGAGGGGAGGCTATTTTTTCCCCTGACTTTCATCATTCCCAGATAATCTGCAAAGCTGAACACTGATTGTGCCTCTTGCTTATTTCTGCAGAGAAATGAGCCTTATGCAGCTTTCTGGCATCCCTGGCTTTGTATTTATCACTAAGTGCTGCCACGGGCACAGACTGGCTATATCCATGCTGCACAGTGCTTGATCCTAGTCTTCCATCTGGTGCCCCTGTGGCCCCAAGACACTGGTATTAATGCAGAGATGTTTCCTTTTTTTTTTCCTTCCCAACTTATGCTGCCTGAGCAAATGTAAAGCTGTGTAGCAGCCCACAGGAATGGTGTTTTATTGCATGAAACAGGGTGTGAATTGCATGACTTGGAGTGAGGTTTGTGGCTGAAAAGCCTCCTAAGAGAGAGCTGGCAGACTGTGTAGGGTGAAGGAAATGGGAAGCACTGCAGTCCCAACTCTGCTGCTTGCTGGGCACGACCCCTCCTGTATGCCACAGGCTGTGCCCAGGCTACACGGCATTGGCCTTGCAGCACACATACAATTCATCAGCATGGATGATCACCAATCCAGCTGGTTCCCTGGTCCCATTGTGTCTGTCAGTGCAATCAGAGCCACTGAGCTATCCTGGTGCTTGCACCAGGGATGAAGCCTGGAAGTGCAGCAAAAGGTGCCAACCATCCATGCTCTTAATGACAGGGAGAGAAGACCGGGGGGCTTGACAGGTCAGGCCATGGCCAAGGTGTGTGGTTATGCCATTCCCCAGTTCCACCAGGGCCCTATCCAGTCCAGTGTGCTCCAAGACAGGCTGTCCCTGCCCTCAGCCAGGGCCTCCTCTCTGCCTTCTCTTTCCAGGTCTATGCGTGAGGCTATTCTGCCACCTCTCTGTAGCTGCAGCTTTCTGTAGCTTGTTCCTAAACACATCGACAAAGTGGGTTTGGCTTGAAACTGCTCTGCCTGCATTTATAAAAGCCATCCACTCTTCAGTTTCTCATCATTTTCTTTTACTCTTTACAGCATAAACAACTATTCTCTTGTTATGCCTTCTGCTTGCTGGAGCTGCATAAGAAATCTTCCATTGAACATTTGTATGAGCTAGAGATCGCTCTTCCAAATGTTGAAGAAAAACAAGTTTATGTGAATTATCTACAGCTGATAATTTCAGTTCTGCACAGAATCTAAAAATAAAGTGAGGCCCACATTCTACAGCTAAGTAGCTTTTAATTAGGTGTGATAACAGCATGAATTATCTTTTACAGTGTAATAGTTCCATGATCAGAAGTCAAAGGAAGGGAGCAATGATTGTTTGCAAAAACGATTGAGGAAAGAAACTTGATGCTGGCTTGTATCTGGGTTTTTTTCCATATAATAGATCTTTTCAGGCTGATTAATATTTTGGGTAAATTTGGACTTTCTCTGTTATTGTCCCTGTTTTAATAGAGCCAGTAGGTCCTTTCAAATACTGATATAAAAGAGGGCAGTGAAAGCCTGCTAAGTCCCTGCCATCAATGGCTTCATGGTAATGCCTTTGGACAAGACAAACGGCACTGCTGCTTCCTGAAAATCAGTGGTTGAGGTGCGGGATGGCTTCATCCACTTCTTCAGAATCCCCTCGCCTTGTTTTAGCCATAGATAAGCTCAGGGCTTGAACATAAATAATATTCTGAATTGTGAGCTGAGGTGCAGCCACGTCTCCTGTCCTGCCTGCTTTGCTGGGGGGCAGGAGGGTTCATGTCCTAAAGCACCACAGATAAACCAGCCAGTGCCTGGCTTGTCAGGGTCCTCCTTTGTGCTGGTCAGAGAGATGCTCTCAGTGACTTTACCAGCTAAGATGCTTTATCTTCATTGCCTTTGTAACTGAAGTGCAGTGTTTAGTCCAGTGTGGTGTGGCTGGGTGTGGGGGAGGAACACAGCTTTATTCAGCAGGAATACAAACTTAAAGGAAGGTCCTTTAAGGATAAGAGACACCCTTATGGTGCCACGGGGATGGTACTTGGCACTTCAGATTGCAAACAGATGCAAGCACAGTGTGTTTGAGTGCAGGCAGAAATAAAGAAGTTATTGTGTGCCTGGGAAATAAGGATATATCCTGTGACAGTGACTGTCCTGCCGTGTGAGGCTGTAACACCAGCCTGACCAGACAGGCACAGGGAAAGCAAAGCCTTTCCTCAATACTGTACTGAATCCCAGCTGCCGAAGGGCCAGGCTGCCACTGGGATGCAGATAATGGACTCCTAGGCACTCTCTGTCTCATACCTCTGTGTAAGCTCGGGGCTGCTCTCCTGGTGTCTCCAGGCACCACTGCGAGGGATCCCAGACAAAAGGATGCTGTGTATCATCTGGCTGGCCTCCCAAACCAGGAATCCCTTCATCACCCCCTCCCGAACAGATCTTCATGCATTTGCCCAGAGGACTTAATAAAAATAAATTGAGTTGCCCAGCATCAGACACAGATCATAAAACTCCCATCTGATCTCGTGCCTGCTGCCGATTTTAACAGCTGATTGAAACAATGAGCGCTAGCTCACCGGGAATGTAACAATGCCCACAGAGAGAGCTGTAGCACGGGATGTAGGTGTAGATAAGGCTGTAAACGCACAATAAAGATCCTCTGCAGGTACCACTAAGCTCTCTTTGCTACGGGAGTAAGACTCTTAGGCTGCAGTTTAAGCATTGCAAAAGTGATGGAGATTACCCTTCGAGTTACAAGTTTTGCTGAAAAGCAAATTTATGTCTCTGCTCGCGCATTTATTCATTTGTTTATAATGTGTTATTATCTTGCTCATTTTAAAGTGAAAGAGAAATGAACTGGGAGCGAGGGAGAACTGGAGGGCAGCCAGGCAGGGAACAGAAAAGCCATGCCACCGGCAAGTCCCGTTTCTGTCTGATGCCATCGGAGGCATGACCCTAAACATTTCCCTCCTCGTCCTCCTCCCTCCCCCCCCAAAAAAAACAACNCCCCGGGGCTGGGGCTGCTCACCGCCGCCGGGGCGCCGGGAACGGGACATGGGCAAAAGCTTCAGGAGATGGGGATGGCTCCCACGCGGGAGGGGCGCGGCGGGGCCGGCGGCTGCTTCTGTACCCCTGGTGCGGGCAGGAGATGGGGAAGCAAGCGCAGCTTATCAGGGTACATAATATTTGTGATGAAATCTATTCAGACAAAAGTTCTGGGATGCCGATAACCGGACTGGCTCGAGCGGGCTTCGCTCTCCGTGCAGCGCCTGTGCGCGGATCGGAATTGACAGCAGCGTGCCAGCGGGGCGACAGTGCCTAGGGAAACAGGGTCCTGGGAGGGCTGGGGGCCCCGGGAACGGTCGAGCCTTCGGCACGGGCCAGCGGAGGGCTCAGGGCAAGTGCCGAGCTCGCCGGGAGCCCACGAGCGCGCAGGGCTGAAATGCTATTACTCTCAGCCCCGTCCATGGCTTATAACAGCATCCCATTATTTTTCCGAAAAATGATGGAAGGTAAAGCAGCTACTATGAAAAAAAAGCAGCGTTTTTCTAAGAAGGGAAAGCTAAACGTGTGGAAGATAGGGCAGCGAATCCAGGTCTTCCTACTCAAGTAAAATGCCTCTACTTGAAGAGCTGTTCATCTAGATCGGTAGTTTCTAACTGTTTAAATACGGGTGCCTTTTTTCTCTTTGCTTTATCTCCCCCTCTGCTCTTTGCCCCTGCTTCTTTCTCCGCGGTCCCCATCGCTGCCTCCCGAAGGTAACAGGGTGGAGGGGGCTTGTGTGCCTTCGCACCAGCCTGTACCGGCTCCCTACAGGTATCTCTGCTAGGGACCCAATGATCTCTGGTTGCGCTAAACATGAAAAGAGTAAGCCAGCAGGAGCCCTGACATTTATCATTGCATTAAAAATTGCGAAGGTAAAAAAAAAAAAAAATCTCTTCGGGTCAAGCATTAGAAATATTTGCTTATGCTAAGGCATTGGTAGCAAAATCATTTGCATGTCAAGTGTCTGCGTGCAGGTTAACTTTGCAACGGATGACTGCATTAAGGAGGCACTTGGCAGCCGCTGAGCTGCCTGTAATGTAATGCATAAATGCTTTGTTTTGGTTTGTGTGTGATTTCATACAGGGATTGTTTTATGCTTCCTACATCCAGTGCAGAGTTTGTGGGTTTTCTCATCCCCAATTTCAAACAGGGTTGTGGGCTTTTCTGTACATGCTACATAAACCCTTTACTGGGTCTGCCTGTTTCCAATGCAATTAAATACACCCAGCTACTTGTCTCCTATTTATGCAATNCCACAAAAACCCCATTCGATAACCTACTAACAACCACCTACGTACTTCCAGGGCACTAACCTGGAAAAAAGAAACCAACTGGGGAGCGACAGGAGTGCCCCGCAGCCGTGTCGGCGGGCGCGGTGGCGGTGCCTGGCGCGTCCCCGCGGTGCGGGCGGAGCGCGGGGCGCGGGCGGGCCCGCAGGG